>JAWZYV010013297.1:1200000-1736333 GCA_038373885.1 Cheiracanthium punctorium
ACTTCACGGCCATCGCAGTCCATTTATTTCAGTTCAGTCACGTAGAGTTGATTTATTCAAATTTTCCTACTTTAAAATTACTGCATTTGAAAAAGGCAACCGATAGATACTAAAGATAGCCTCAAGTTATTCTGCAGGCCTAAAATAATGCTTTTACATAGAATTTCAGCATATTTTTAAGATTTGTAGAAGTTGAGCTGAGTTTTTTTCATCTTAACCTGTCGTGACGAAGTGCAGCAACGAATCTGCAAATTTTGAACAACAGGCGGATAAAAATAAATTACAACCACTATTAACATTTTTGGGGGCAAGTAGGAATGACAGTTTGTAAAGTCAACTTTCCATCTTCTCCCTCTCGAAAAAATCTTGCTTCCAATCAGTACCACACTTAAAGTTTGTACAGCAAACTTTGACCTTTATTACAAATACTAATTTATTGGTTTCAAAATTTACCCTTCCACCATATCGGAACTTTTATTTCCCTTTGTTAGAATTGAGGAAATTGAGAAATTTCTACTTTGAGTTATGTGAAATGACTTCGGCACATGGCAGGCTTTTTGAAGTAATTTTATTAGATTTAGCGAAAAGAATTCTAAAGTCAAAGCAAAATTTCATTTGAAGATTTCAATGGTGCTGGGAAATTTTTTTAAATGTAAATTCTAGAACGTTTAACATTTTCAGTTTTCCCACTTCATGAAAACAATTAAGGTGAAATTTTAACTCCAAGATAATTTGTTAAAGTAATAAAGCTAAGACTAATATTAGATTTATTAAATTGGTGATTAAATTCAAATAATTAAATTTTATTGAAGATCGGCAAGAATGTACTGGGAAGGTGATGGGTAGAGAGTGGTTACTTTTATTGGAGCAGTTGAATCTCTTCACAGAATATTCAAAAATTCAAAAACTAGCATCACGACAACATAATGCGCATTATTTGAAGATTTACTAAAGCATACAAAATTATTTCAAACCATTCTTGATGGAATTTGAACACTTGACAAGTACATTTCATTAGATACCAAGATTATACTTTGAAAAAACATTTTTATATGCAAAGTTTTAATCAAAAGCTGTGAAGTGGTATTTTCTTACAAAGTCCTTTTGCAGCTATAGAATAAACTTATCCTTTAACATTACTATCTATCAATGCCCAGTTTAACCTCCAGCAAAACTGCACTTCAGCCTACTTAAATTCATTTTGTTTTTAATTTAATTTTCGCGATTCACTCCGAAATAACCAATGAGAAAGAAAAGACAAAATACAAGAAATTTAGAAAATACAAAAACGTTTCAAATGTTTCTATAATTTTGGTATTTAAAACTTTTGGTAACAAAGTTTTAAAAATTCAAATCCAACAGAATGGGAGCTTTAAGATTACAGCTAATTAACATTAGCCAAGCCTTCTAATTTTCAGTACTAGAAATTAAGGGCTTTGACCTTTTTAACAATGAACATTTCCTCAAAACTGGAAATTTCGTCTTAGTAGAGATAATTTTCGTATAGTATTTTGATTAAAAGTGTTAAGTATTCCTAGTTTGTTTTACAAAAATGACCGCAAAACATTTAACTGCTGTGCTCATCTTTCTTCTTAATTATGTCTACTTTTGAACAGAACGCATGTCACTCGTTTAATTCGGAGCATTCAATGCTAACAGTCATTTTTTAGCGCTAACCTGCAATAGCATTCAGGTGTCCAAATTCGGAAAACCTTAAAATGGATGAGTTACCTCAACTTTCCACATATCGCAATATGAATGCATCGGAAACTTGCTGTCAGCTTACACCCTTTAAAGTTAAAATTTGCAAGTGGCTTGCATTTAAACCATCTAGTTTAACACACATTTAGCCTTCATTTATTAAAAATTTTAATAGAACTGAGAAAGTTAATATATGCTCATTTTAGAATTTTGTCCGAGCAATTACCTCATAAATGCTAAGGCTAGGCCTTTGAGTGCGAAGATAATTTTGAGAGGGTCCAGCCGTCTTTAGATTTACTTTGAACACGAAAAATCATGCCGAATTTAAAATCGCCTGCGGATGAGATTCTGCTTCAGATTAAAATTGTTAGCGTAGAACAAGAGTGAAACAAAAAGAAACAAGACTGAAAACAAACTCAATGATAGGACAGAAAAATAGATTTGTCGTAGAACACCCTTCCGCAAGCTCCATTTCGTATGCTGCAGTTGCACGAAAACGTTCATCTCTGCACGCAGTTTTAGATTTTAACGTTTCTGGATTGCTACTCAACGCCATCCTCCGACTTTTATGGTACTAAAAGTTGCTTTAGTTGTTTGGCGAATTGGTGAAACTGGCCTGTCACAAACTATGTTTTAAATGCAGGCCACTTGCAAATTTTGAATTTTAAAGGGTGTAAGCTGTCGGCAAGTTTTATCAAATGCATTCTTATTGCGATTTGTGTAAAGTTGAAGCAACTAATCCATTTTAAGATTTTCCGATTTTTGACACCTGAATGTCATTGCATGTTTATTCTCAAATATAATTTTTTAGCCCTAAGTTTCTTCTATTATATAAAACATTTTCAAAAGGGTTTTTTTTGAGGGAGGAGGGGAGATTATCCTTCTTGCCCTTAGTTACGCCTATGGGTTTTCGCTATGTGAATTTCCAAACTGCCACCTACGAACGGCAATAAAAACTTACCGAGCACAGTTTTGCTGGGAGGCTTGAATAGCAAGTTTGTTTTATTTTAACACATGCAAGTACTTTCAATTCTTACAATCATCTAAAAATTTTAAGGCAAGGAAAAATTATTTGCACCTTGCCCAAGATTTGCAGAATCATGCAAGATTTTTCTTTCATGGAATGATCTATTCAAAGTTATTTGAAATATACTTAGAAATTAACAGTAAAATTCGCTACCCCATTGTCCCATATTAAAATAACTGGCAAACAAAGTCCATTCCTAAGATACCGTTTAACTGACGTGGTCCTAAAAGCTTTAGTCACTTTACGATCAAGACAAGACTTCAAAATTATACGAGATAGTGTTTTCAAGAGCATGGTTGATTACTGTAAACTTTCAAACAGTGATTTACCATTGTCAATATTTCAAGATTATATGCTTTTAAAGCGGACGGATTCCACTGAAGTTGCCAATCGTCTAAGCACATCCTATACAGGGAGATCGCCCAAGTCAAGAGCTGGGTAAGCCTTTCACTACCAAGAACTCTGGACAAAGCTAAAAATTCTGACCTTCATTTCTACCAATTTAAAGAATATTAACTAACGTCAATCCAATGTCCCGTACACTTAACCTTTTAACGTCTGGTATACTCGCCGTGAGGACACTGCTGACATTTTGATTGACGAAGAATAAACCATTTCAATAAAATACTTTGATAGTTACACCAAAAAAATCCCTTTTCTGTTTAGCACACAACTTGCCGTAAAAACCGATTTGCAAAATGGATGTCAGAATGGTTATCAGCACTGGAATCTGGCGAGAACTGGAGAATTTATGAATAACATCGATATAGAAAAAAATGACTGGATAGACTGGCCAATGCCGAAAAATCTCACCCGTTGCCATCTGATCGATTTAACTACCAGCATGTGGGCGGTCGATCGAATAGCCCATCACTTACCAGAGCTCAAGATCGTTTAACACAAATGGTTGTGCGACTCGCAAAAAGCAATCTGCAGTTCAGACGATTCCTTCAAGACTAACATCCAAAGCGTAAATAAGCTTTTATTAAACTCCTGCTTAAGCTGTTATTATTCGCCTAGCACTTCCTTGTACCTCGCCTCTACTATAATGGTGATCCCAGATAGGTCTTAAAGCACGTTAACATTTCACTGGCAAGACCCTTTTTCAAATTCGCAAATTTCAACAGTCTTTTCCACCAGCTATCGTAAAGCGCTCTAGAGAAAGCTGGCTGCTACCACCCAGGAATTTGATTTAAAATCCAAAATGCCAATATTTCTGAAAGGAATTAAAGCGTTCGCGAAGCGATTGAATTTGGATGTTCTCAAGCGCAAGTCTTCATCCGCTCCGATCCAACGCGTCGTGCGAAGAAATAAAGCCACCCGTGAAAAATAAAAATCCGGCAATTTGTTTAATTTTGAAAAGTGCAAGAATTATTTTTTCAGGGGGTGTTGCAACGTCCAAGTCGTCACTTGGATATTACAACACGGAGCTTGAGTCGTCACCCAAGTTCCCGCACGGGATTGTCAAAACAATATAGTACGTCACCCAGCCTTAATGAAAACAGACAAGTTTCAAGTGGATTTATCTCTCCACACGCATATTTCCCTGGTTTACTTTTAATGTACAGTTATCGCATTCTTGATATCCAAGTTATGCATGTCCAAATAAGCTCTAGATTGCAAATAGATTTAATTTTCCCATTTAAACGTCGTTCCCCCTTTCAGCTTTCGTTGGAGGTTGAGGCGACCTCTGAATACTCTCAAAGTTGTGAGTTAAAATACACGCATTTGACAAATTCTGAATTTAAAACATTAAATTCAAATTAAAAACAGTTTCAAGCCCATTACTTTATATTTAGCCAAGACAATAAGCGATCCGACTTCAGTCACTAACCTGCATTAAAACACTGATCTAGATTCAAACACGACGCAGCTTTTATATCTTTGAAAGCATTCTTACTGATATCCTTCAGATTTATAGATTGTCGTTCCTTATAACGAAGTAGATTAAACAACCCTTCAAGCTTCTTAACCGTATACTCCCATGCGTCCATTTTCAGGTTTCTATTTAACACTTTTTACAAATAAAATTTGACGTCTAACAATAGATTGCAATTTAATTTTATTTGTACGTACCCATTAAGTTTTGCGACATTGCATTCCAGTTTGAGATTACGGACGATCTGCTACGCGTAGGCTCAATGCCGAGGGGGTGGGGTGACCTCAGCGAACTTCTTTTTAAAGCTTCCCACCCGTATTTACGCTCCGTTCCGATAGCCAGCATTGCATAAGAAATAGACCGATGTCCATCGGTGCATTTCGATGTCCGTCTACCGATGTCTAAATATCGGGAATAAAAAGAGTTTAATCCAAAGTTTTTGGTTAAACCCTCCAGTTTACACGCCAACTTCCCACCTAACGTTTGATTAGCCACCTCCAGGCTGGCATGGCTTAGCCTCGACTACCAGTTCGTTTACAGGTGAAACCCTGACGATGAAAGTTAGAAAAATTTGCTACTCCTCCAAACATAGTCCGTCCTCAAAAATTAACCCTTTGAAGCACAGCCATTTCCCAATGCTGAAAAAGGGCAGCCGTTGCCATCGCTCGATTTAATGACTAGCAAGATTGCTGTCGATCTTGCTGGTAGTTAAATCGAGCGATGACAACGGCTGCCCTTTTCTCAGGATTGGGCAGTCTATCCCGTTCTATGTTAATGCATTTCCAGCTTATTCTCCAGTTTTCAACAGATGCCAGTGCTGTTAAAAATAATCCTGACAATTTTACAAATACTTTTCAATTTCTACGGGAAATTATGGACTAAATGGAAAGTATTCTAGTGTAATTATGTCCTCATTTTTTTTATTGAAACCAATTTGGCTTCAAGCAAGACAGTTTGCAAGATCTATGCTTTTAAAAATTGACCATTCAAATTTGCGTCTTCACCCTTGAAGACAAATAGAATTAAGAGTTTCTAATGACTCGAGTCAATGACTCATCGAGGAGAGAATTGAACAAAGCCGTAACCTTCAAGTAAAGAAATAACCGCACGCGAAATTCACCGCGAGCTCAAAACTACGCAACTTATGCAGAAAAACTAATTTCCCCACACTGATTGCAAAACCCGCATCACAAATCCAAAAGCGACTAAAAGGCTACATACCCATTCAAACACCATTTTTCTTGCCTTGCTATTTCTAAGAACACTCATGCCGTACCATACAGCTGCTGTATTCAGTTAAAACACTATCACATTAACACAGTAAAGTCCTCAAAATTTAACCTAGTTTGGACAAAAGCACGAAAAATACCAGTTAAGACACCTCCAATCATTCAAGTTTAAGCTCCGAATTTCATGCTTTCCATCGAAAATCGTGGAAGCTGAATTTGTCGTGCTGGACCTCCAAGGGAAATTTTGTAAAGCCGGGGGAAAGTTTCTCTGCCCCTTTAGTAAAGCGTGAAACTTCCAAAAAACTGGAGGAGAGGGTAGTTTCAGATTAGAAATAATCCTTTTAATTCATGTTCGAAACTGAAAAATATTCAAATGGTAGAATTAACATTTCTGGTATCAAAACCATTCTTGAAAATTACGTACTCCAAATTTAATCCATTTTTAAAAAGTTTTTCAATTTCAGATCTATAAATGAACTTATAAATTCTGAAAAATTCACGAGCGCACTTTAGCTGAGCACTAGCTCTTTCAAGCTCGCACGGGACCAGTGACTGACCCTTTCTTGTAGGGCCTGTTGGAGTATACGAAACTATGACATCGGTCCAATCAAAATAAATACCCTCGCGTTGTTGAACCTCCAATAGTTACGGGAAAGCAAGCATTCAAAATTTAGGTGCTAGAATCACTGAGCTATACTGTTATCTCAACCCTTTCAGACCAAAAGTCCACATTTGAGGACAAAAATTACCTATACTATCATACAAGATGGATGTCCTCATTTGTGCAGATAAAGAAAAACGAATTTTGCTCGAAAATTTGACGAGTTCATCGTTTTTTCTTCAAATTTAATCTTATCTAAAGAAATTAAATTCAAAGAATTTTATCAGGTCTGAAAGGGTTAGGATAATAGTACTGCGAGATATTTCAGATCAAACCGATAAGACTGTCCACGGGGGACATCACAAATATAACAATGAACAATGCTACAGTAACTGCATAACGCATTAGCACTCATTTTTAGTTGGGCTATCCGACTCGAGCTATCACAAGCTTTTTTCCAACTAGTGTTACAAGAGCCCGATTATGACCAACTAGGGCACAGGGCATTTATGAATTTGGGGCCCCAATCTATGAAATTTCATAAAATTTTGAAATAAAAGAACATTTCCGAGCAACATTTTATATTGGGGGCCCCTTTCGAGCCGGGCGCCCTGGGCAAAGTCCCGATTTGCCTATACGATAATAAGGCTCTGGTTACGAGTAGGCCCCGATTATCACACGGGCACTTTTGCCAAAAGCTCTGGGCACACACAAATAAGCAAAATATAGAGTTTAGTTATGATCAAAGGGCACAAAAGTTACGACAGCTGTACATAAGGGCACGGAGCGTCCTGGGCAGAAAAATGACATCAGTCCCCGATTACAATACTTCCAAGAATACGGGGGACTTTCTTTTCTTGCAGAGTCTTTAAATTTGTACACATTTAGTCTGTCCAATCTTCCCGTAGACCAATTCTAAACAGCTCCTCGGACCCTCTCAGCCTCTTATTTCAAGGAGTGGTGCAAGAGTCCTGCATTACCTAAAACGAAATAAGAAAATTGGTATAGCAAGCTGACTTTACATGCCAAATTACTCTGTACAAAGTCATCGATTTAAAAGTAGATTGTTTTCCCACTATATTTAAATCTGAAAAACTCGTTATGTGCGAGGTCAAAAAGGGTTGGGCATCTCATGATAATTCTTAGAAAAAGTGTTTCAATTTCTTTTATTCTTTAGGGAAAACGAACTTTCCTCACGCTTTCCAGATTTTGAAAAACACGTCAAACTAAAATTTGACTCATCTAAACTTTGCGTTTCTCTTGAGAATCCGACATTTATGAGTTTGAAAAGACGATCGAGAATTAATGCTTACGTGAATTTATGTTTAAAAAAATAAATTTGAAATATTACAGAAACGGAAGCAGCTAAATCGCCAAATTTAACATGCCTATGTGTCCACTATTGAAGTCCTGCTAAATGCATAAGGAATGTCGGCAGAGCAAAAAACAAACCGATAGGATTAAATTTATCATACTATTAAAATAGTGACACCGCAAAAGCTTGCAGAATGCAATATAAAATCTCCCAATAGAAAATCCCGAAACTTGTCATTCTACCAACCATCTAAACCAAGGCGTCAGTACTGTGGATTACGTACGTTAAATATAAAATTTAAATTTGCGAGATTTCAGATAATCTTATTTTATAAACTTAAATGAACTTTGATTATGTTTTTAAAGTTTTAGACAACATTTCAGCAATACAACTGACTATGTGCTGCCTTCACTGAAAGAAAGTTTCTAAGCTTCCTATTTGAGCATATCGAGTTAGCTATGTCATCAAGACTGAAAAACCATTATGCGTGTATTAACCGATAGTACAAACAGATATCGAAGCTGTACTTGAACGATAGTTAATTGTTTTGAAAATCATTCGGAATTTCAATCTTCCGTTTTAATCCCCTCCCCCGAAAAAAGATCAAGTTTTTGGAGGCATTAAAAATTCAAACAACTTTCAGCAAAGCGGAAATTATGGGAAATTAAATTCTTATGAGTATAATGAATCTTATTTTGAAAAGGCGGCCTCTACACTTTTGACATAGTCTAGATTCAAGACAGACTTCTATAGTTTGGTATTGAGGCCAGACTGCTGACATTCCTAACTACGCCACAAAAAAGCAAATTTCCCCGCATAAGACCGATTTTTTTTTTTGCTTTTTCTCTCCCCCTCACCCTCCCTCCAATGTCCAAACTCCTTTTAAAGTCACAACAGATTCGAAAATGAATCTAGATAAATTACGCAGCAAAGCAGACCATTAAAAATTATAAGATTACTAACCGAAAGCTTGATGAAGACGAACATTAACTCCACCAGCGTGACATCGCATAATAGCTTCCTCCAGCAAAAGGACGTCCTTCAAAATACGTCTGCAATACTTTGATCCTCTTCCATCCACTTTTCAAACTCGCTGGAAACATCGGTTTAACCTGAAATGGAAACAAGACAAATGTTAACCTTTTAACGCGCAGTGTTCCCGCTCTGGGACACCAAACTCTCACGATTTGACTGTTGCCAGCCACGAAGGATAGATTTGATTTCTATCAAAATAGTTGCGGGTGACATGGCTCCAAGAGAATCCTTTACTTTTGAGCACGTCATTTCCCGTAACAAAAATGGTCACGATTATTTTTAACAGCACTGACATCTGCCGAAAAATGGAAGAATGCGAGAACAGTCGAATAGATGGCCCAATGCTGAAAAAAGGGCAGCCGTTGACATCGCTCCACTTAACTACCAGCAAGAGGGCGGACGATCGAAACGTTCATCGCGTGCCACAAATCTAGAGACCCCTTTTTTGACGACAGCTGGCTGTGCCCGCGCACAGCCAGCTGTTGTCAAAAACTTGTCGTTAAAACCTGACAAGTTTCAATCTTTGTGATAAATTGTTTTTGCTTCCAACCCTCCAGTGGCAGAGACTGAAAATTTCGTTCGCAGACCCCAAGCTTCATTTAGTTAAGCAAATTTTACAGGGGAATGAATTCACACTAGTCTGAAAACCAACTGCTGCTTGGGTTTCGTGTTTATTTTTTGAATATTTAGGAGAATTTCCTCTGAAAATACCAGTCAAAGGCATTTACAAGCCAGCTATAATTAAGAATATATTTGAAAAATATTACTGATCCATTATCATTATACAATACTGAAAATTAGATTTGTGCAAGTCAAATTAGGTGGTCTATTTCACAGCGCAGTTCAGAGGGTTTTTAAAGAGATCTTGTTATATTTTTTATAAAAACACTAAAGAAACCTACAGATAGACCGCAATATTATACAATATTCCCGTGAGATTACATTTCCAATTGAATGTGAACAAAATTTTATTAAAGTATTTAAAATGGCATCTCGATTTTTTTTAATTTTCTGCTCGTGTATTTACCTCACTCAAGTTTAACTCTTGCAAAAGGTTTTACTCTGAAAGGCTTCATCGAGTGTTAACGTTTGCTTAAAAAAAGGGTTTAAAATGAACAAGTGATCTGACCGACAGTATATGCACGCTCTGCACACCATACCTACTAGATACGGCCCTGGTAATACATATTGGTCTTTTCAGGTGACAGAATGCTAAGCAAGTTTAATGAATGATGCACAGCGCATAGCTAATGCTTACAAATATTTCAAACCGAAATCTGGTCATTTTTAGTTATATATGCTTGTTGCAAACTATCGCACTCTTTAAAGGTAACTGCATAAGACAATCGTCAAAGGTTTTCGGTAATGCAATGTCCGACAGTTTCCATTTTATCATTTGAACAATTCTAGAACTAACCTATGTTGTGAAGAACATTTAACATTGAAAACTTTCTACACTTATAATTCAACATTTTATCACAGTTTCGTATAACTTAAGTCGATCAGTGTCTAAACAGTGTCATTCATTTATAAGCTATATGATATATCATTTATAAACAAAGGGTCTTAAGAATTTAGTATACAACTATTCCACGCTTTTGTGTAGTTTCGCAATTTGAGATGAAAGTTTTAATTTAGAGACTTTTTTGCAGAACGACAGTTTAAGCACATTAAAATAAATGCTTTAGTTTTCAATTTTTAGAATTATGAAAAATTTCAAAAATGTTCATGGTAGTCATAGTCCTGTTGCCCACAGACCATGATAAAAAGATTATCCTCCCCCCCCCCCCTCTTCAGAAAGAAAATGAGTACCGAAAAAGCAATTTCATTGGACATTAATTTCAGCTAATAGTTTTAATCCTACAATATAAAATAAGACTCCGACAAACGTGGATTGCCTTTACAGCCTTCCGCTAAAAGTCTAAAATCATCCAACGGCAGTGCAAAAAATAAATAAAAATAAAACCCCGACCTCCCTCTCTCCCCTCTTGAGACGCAAAGAAAACGCCGGGGGGGGGGGGGAGATATAATTTTGTGTTTTTTTGTCAACTACTTCAATCTATTTAAATTTTTTTCCCTCTTTAAAATCATTATCTTGCTTATTCCCTCACCCCCTCCCCTCCGATCTCCATTTTATTTTCTCTTTTCACTCTGGTTTCCTAGGAGTTTTTCCCCTTCCAAATGACAACTTTTTTCGGTGTGTCCTTTTGCTTACATTTATCACTTTCCTACCCTCCAGCCTTGTATCGGATGGTGT
This sequence comes from Cheiracanthium punctorium, assembly GCA_038373885.1. NCBI lineage: Eukaryota > Metazoa > Arthropoda > Arachnida > Araneae > Cheiracanthiidae > Cheiracanthium > Cheiracanthium punctorium. The sequence continues at coordinate 1,211,045 of JAWZYV010013297.1, forward strand.
TTTTGAAGTCTACGAAGGGCCTAACCCCTTGTACTATCCGAAACATAAGTCTTGCACTATTTTTTATATTATATGCGTGTTTTAGTAAAGGTTTATCTTTCTTTAAAGTCCTATTCCTCTTTCGCTTATATTCCTCACTCTCGACAAACAGAATTTCAGCAGTGTCTGAATAAGATAAACAGAAATGCAGTCCCCTCCCAATATTCTTCCCATCTACAGTAGTGGTTATCTTTACCATTATCTCTTATTCAATTTTCCGGCAAGATTCTGGTTATCATACTCTGGTAATCTACGGTTCTCTGAAATGCGAGAGAACCAGATTGCGTTAGCACGCGTGCCACCCAATTGCAATCACTAGAGTAGGTGGTACATCCAACTGCACGGATTTCCAGATTAAGTGCCAAAAATCAGGAGAATTTTGTCCATAGAAGTTTAACAAGTTTTCAATTTAAAATAAAACTGCACCCATAATTACTTTATCTTTCCATATTGGACAATACTCTCAAAACATTTCGAAGAAACATACTTACATTTGATAAATTAGCTGCACTGCTTCCATTACTTGCGGCGAACATAACTTTCCATAAGCATGCCGACTACCAGAAAAAAATGAAGTCGTATATAGAAGAACTTTACTACAAAACAAACAAAAGTTCATATCATAATGCAAAAGCAAGTACATCAAGTTCTCTCGTTGCATTATATACTCGCAGGCACGGAGGTTGAGAGATGCGTTTAGCTGTCTCGATTAAATCTTCGTACCTACGATGCTAGAGGTTACGTAGCACTGGTGGATTACGAAAAATTCGTCAGAGTGTCGTAGATTTTCATTCAACCCTTTGAAACGCAGTGATTGTTGTTATTGTGATTAGAACACGTATTCTAGTTGGATTTGTGTGCTTGGTTTTAAGAAACCGCTTATAAATCCTCGTCAGAGGATTGTGGACAACACAATAGGCAAGATGCCCCCATGGGCGTCTTCTAAGGGGTCCTAACCCGTATTCATGCTAAGTTTCGGAGAAAACCACGGAAAACTCCGAACGACTAAGTCAGCGGACGCGACCTGGAGATAGATCTATTCTGCCACGTTCGCTTAAGCGAACGTTCGGATGTGGGACATCAAATTGACGTCATTCGCAACCTGCTAACGTTTGTTGGTATTCCGCAAGGTACGGTAGAGCTTTAGGTGCAGATTCTCCCTACGGAATGTTTACATTCTAGCATACGTTCCGTGGCTGAGGGAAAGACAGGCTGCGGTGCTGACATTTGGTCACGCCCCTTTTGCCCTCGAAGAGTCACGTGACCTAGGGGCTGTGGCCATCTTACTGTGGTATCTCGGACCAAGATGGCCAAACCTCCACAGTCATATGACTCTGCGAGGGCAAAAGGGGTGTGACCCGATGTCAGCACCACAGCCTGTTTTTCTCACCAGCCACGATACGTTGTGAATTACGTCACAAATCCGAACGTTCGCTTAAACAAACGTGGCAGAATAGAACCTCTGATTTTGAACCAGGCACCTTACGTGGTCAGAGCGCTATGCGCTCGGCCACTGGTGGGGCTGCGCAACCCTTTCCCAATGCCGATAAAGTGTATCCGTTGCCACTGCTCGATTTAACTACCAGCAATATGTCAGTACATAGAATCGCCCTTCGAGTGCCACAGAGCTTAACCCATTTGTGCCTGGATATTTTTGCGACTTTCTTCGATTTTTACTGATAACAGAAATAATAGAGAAATTCCTGATGTCAACTTATTGAACAGGGGATGATTTCTTTTAAAATCATTATGCATAAAAATTGAAATATCAACATACTACTTGGTCATGTTAAAATATTTTGTAGAGTTGAGGCACAATACTCATGAATAAAGGCTAGGAAAAATAAATAACGTTTTCGACTAATAGCGAAAATGCCGTCCCAAAAAAGGGACGCTAGGTATAAATGGGTTAAGAACATTTTTGCTCTGTGGCACGTGAAGGGCGATTCGATCAACAGCCATGCTGCTGACAGTCAAAACTAGCGTTGGCATCGGGCGATCTATCTAGTCCTAAATTAATTTTCTGAAATTCCAAACTTTTGAAAAATTGGCCTAATACGTCCTACTATTTAAGATACTCGAGAGAACTTCTTTCCGTATTTTATAAAAAAGAAGAAAGACCACTTTTTAAAACATCAGACCATTTTAGGACAATATTTCGAAAGTTTGGAATTTTATCAAATCTAAAATCCATGCAAACCCTAGTCATCATGACTCTCTCCAACCTTTGCTGATGACATAAATAATAGATAAATTTCTGACATCCACTACATGACAAAGAGATGATTTCTTTCCTCATTCTCTGCCGAGAACGCGATGCACTCACGAATGTAAGCTAAATTTCCTATTTCGCTTTTGTGAATAACTACCGCAAAATGCTGCACAAGCGAGCCCACCAATCTTCAAAGAAAATCGCGATCTATAGAGTATTTTCACGTGATGTCACTGAAAATTTTTTCGGTCAACTCGGATATTTAGGTATACAAAGCCACGTTTTTGGCCAATGACCATTCTCAAATGAACGAATGTTTGTCCAAAAGACCGTGTGCTGCCAAGGTGTGACGTAGTGATAATGACGTAGGTCAGTGGCGTAGCCAAGGGGGGGGGGTTAGAGTGGTAACAACCAACATGAAGAAATTTTTGCCATAGAAAATGTATATTCTTCAATCCCTTATAACACACACGTACGCATATATGTGAGTTGCAGTAGTCAGGAATTTCCCCATCACATGAAAAATTTCTGACTACGCCACTGACATCGGTGAAACAACACTACGGGAGTGGATAAACGGTAAAAATCGGAGAACTATACCGTTCAAGCGCCACCTCTACACTCAAGTGAAGCTGGATTCATACTGTCTGTCCTGTACCAGTAAGACACCGCGATGACGTCCCTCAGCGCAGCAAAGCGGACATCGTTGTTCTGACGTCACACATCGCTGGCATATGGCGTGATTCCATTGGTGCAATTACTGCTGCTCCGAAAGCTCGCGAGAGGGCAGTCAAAGCTTCAAAACGGAAAAGAACGGTGGGGGAGCGAGAAGTCTGAGCGACACGGCAAGGCCAGTATGAATTCAGCTTAAGAGGGCGCTTACTCGGTATTTTAAGAGCACGAGAGAAGCGGGGGGATGGGGGTTCGATTTCGTTGTATTTTACGGTAATTTCCTGTTGAATTCCAAAATGTTTTTTACAGTACTTGGAATAATTGCAACGACCTCTTTTTCGCACGAAACCCTTCTTATTTGAGCTTCCCGAAAAAGGGTCGCTAGGCACAAATTGGTAAACCTTTTGAAGCGCTACTATTTCCCAATGCCGAAAAAGTTCAGCCGTTGCCATCACTCGATTTAACCCATTTATGCCTAGCGTCCCTTTTTTAGGACGGCATTTTCGCTATCAGTCGAAAACGTTATTTATTTTTCCTAGCCTTTATTCGCGAGTATTGAACCTCAATTCCACAAAATATTTTAATATGGCCAAGTAGGATGTTAACATTTCAATTTTTATACATAATGATTTTAAATGAAATCATCCTTTGTTCAAAAAGTTGACATCAGAAATTTATCAATTACTGCTGGTGTTAGCAAAAATCGAAGAAAGTCGCAAAAATATCCAGGCACGAATGGGTTAACTACCAGTAGAATGGCGTTCTATCGAATCGCTTATTGCATGCAGCAGAGCTCAGGATCATCGTCAAAATGTTCAAGATTATTGTCCAAACTGTGCCAAAAATATTCTCGATCGACCGCCCGGTTGCTGGTAGTTAAATCGAGGGAAGGCAACGGCTGAACTTTTTTCGCATTGGGCAGTCCATCTAGTTTTTCTTTTATATCGCTGTATATTTTCATCCCATTCTCCAGTTCTCAGCAGATGCCGGTGATGAAAACGATTCTGACATCCATTTTACAAGTAACACCGGTCAACAACAAAAAAAGGGGGGGGCGGGTTTCTGTTCTCATGCTTAAATTCTGATTCTCGACATTGAAAAACACTTCAATTTTCATTTTGAGTTCTTAAAGTTTGCTTTTGTTTGATTTATGTCGATCAGTATATTTTGATTTATTTTATAAACGAAAGATGGCAGCACTTTGATTAACCCGAAAAAAAACTGTATTATTATTTGTAACTCTGTAGTATTGCTTGTTGTATTATTTTTAGTATTATTTGTAATATTATTATTTGTTTATATTATTATTTGCTCATACGAACATAAAAGAAATACGAAAAATAGTTACTTTTAGACATTCATTTCTTATTATTTTGCATTTAAATGTTATTGTTTATCACACATCTTGAATAAAAAAGACTTTTATATCCAGCAAAAACTTTCTGATCATAATTTAGAGGGGAATTATAAAAAAATATAAAAATCAGTGACATTGCCAAAAAATTGAAAAATTGCTTTAATTTCTACAAAAGCAAACTTTCATTAAAAAATATATATATATATTTTCCTTAGTTTTGGCGTAGGAGAAATTAAAATTTAACATGTAGAAGTCAGACCCAAAAATCGTGTTGACCGGTGTAAACGATCATTTTTAGGACGAAATGATATTCTCAGTAGAAAAGGATTCTCGTGTGACTATGTCCTCCTGAGGCATTTTATTGGACACAAATTCATTCTCCGTGAATCAAAACAAGGTTTTGTCCTCACGGCTAGGACACCGTGCGTTAAAGGGTTAAAAATGTTCGGGATTACCTTTATACTCTGACTATGTGGATCTATTTGAACAGATAATAAAAATCTCATTTCTATAAAGCATTATCTCTACTTATTATAGAAGAAGGTGTCTGTCGGCGGCGTTACGGACAAACGGTTATACCTAGAAACACCCAATTGGGTACTCGGGAAGATCTAAACATGAAGTTGTGCACCTCGAAGCGATTTTTTCAAAATTCGACCTTGAATTTTTGTTATTTTATGTTTTATATGCGATTTTTGGCATTTTTTCTCACCTAATTCGCAATAACGGCGGAAATGACGGTTGCAGCAAAATGGTATTTGTATCATTGGATAGAGGAGAAATTTTTCTTTTAAAAACAGTTTGTTCTGAATATGTAACATAATTTACTAATTTTTAGGAATTTTTATACTGTGTTACAATCCAAAACGGGTTAATTTATTTACAAGGAACAAAATAGCAAACTTTGAATTTTTATGATTTCGGTTTGCTTGTCTGTTCTGTTGTGTTGTCCACCCGTCCAGTGTTCTAACTGCTGTAAATATACACCGATTTGTGCGAAATTTATGTTTTTTCTATGTACAGCACCATGTACCTTATCGAAAAGGGTGTAAGTATCATTTATATTTCTTTTGCAGGAGAAAAAGAAATCCAATATATCGCACTCTATGGGCAGTCGTTCTTGAAAACGTATTTTAGAGATATTCGATTTTTTTTGAAAGAAAACAAAATTGGCATACATATTAGTAAGGCTCTCAAAATAATGCTCTCCATTGAGAATAGTGTCTGTATTGTTAATAGTTCTTCTACAGGATCACTCAAAAGAATTTCAATACATTACAGTCCGTGGCATTTGAGAGACACTAATGCATTTATCTCCAAAATCTCGCCAGTTTTAAGGAAAATACGTCGCCAAATTTGTCGTAATTTTTGTGTTGAGAATTTTTTTTTTTTTTTTATAATCTATGCGTTTGGCATGATTTATCTTTCCTGTTTTTTCTCCTTTTATAATGTATAAAGGCTTATAACTAGCAATTTCATTACAATAATACATTTCTATAATGGCGAATGTTATTTGATTGATTTGCATTACACCGAACAATTGAAATTTCTGCAAGACAAAAGTCTAACAGCTAACGTTAAATTTATGCAAAAGTGTTGGGGGGGGGGATATCAATCCCTATATCCCCCTGTCTATGCACTGTCTTGCCAAGAGGGGGAGAATATAGCGTATTCCCATTGATTCTGTGCTTTCTGGGGGGCCTGGGGGTAAAATTTAAAATGTTTACTGTATAGGTAAAATTCGCGAAACGTTTCTTCCGGGGGAGGGATAGGTGCTGAGTGCTTGTCTGAGATGACCAGTCCCCCCCCCCTCCCCTACAAAAACTTATATGGGTGTAACAGCACCATGATCCGGTATAACAGCAACATGATCATTTTAGGGGGGGGGGTCTGATCTCCCCTCCCCGAGTCCGAGTAATTTGGACCCCCCTAAAAAAAAATTTCTGGCTGCGCTACTGTCTTTTTCCCACCCCCTCCCCTTCCCCATTTCAATTTCGATCTAAAAAATTGCTAAAAGTTTGAAATTATTTTGAAAATTACAATTTTTCAAGATCTGTCAGGCCACCTTAGGGTCGAGCTGAAATTCAGGGGAGATTCACACAGTATTTTGGACTCGAGGGGAAAATTTTCCGCAAAACCCCGTGCCCCCACTACTATTTACTTTATGTGTCTTATTTATCATCATTCGCGCTCTAAAATATATATTAAAATAAACGAATCTTTAGTTCTTTAAAAAATAATCTGATTTCAAATTTTTTTTGTTTTGCTCCGCTGATTGAAATATCGAGAAAAATAGAAATATAAAGAATGCTTTGAAAGAAAAATTCTCCAAATGTGTGATTAAAAGGAGCGCGTTTTTTATAATGCTTTTAAAAAGAGTCGCTTTTTTAGCACCTAAAACTTTGTTATCGAAGTGTGAATTTATGTAAGAGAATAAAAGCCGAGCTTCGAATTTTCAACAAAAAATTGCATCTTTTTTAAAGCTTGTCACAAAATTTTACATTTGATAACTTTTCACACACACATATACACACAAAAATAAAATAAAATAAAATATTTTTAAGATAGGCCTTAGTAAATGTTATTTTATAAACTTTGTTAAGTCTTTAAAAATGATGACAAGGAGAGTGTAAAAAAGCTGTATATGAAATAAAGTTTATTTATATTTTTGATGGCATGGTTAACACTTCAGTGATTTAACGGAAATTTCTTAACAGAAAAAAAAATACTTAATGTATGGTGTAGAAAAGATAAATTAAATCAGTTATTAATGGCATCTTCAATACTCATATCTAAAATAAATTTTGAATGCTAAATTTTATTGAAAATATTTGGTCTTTTATCCGACAACCTTTCAGAAACCTTCTGTGACATGAACATAACATGAGCACGAAACGTGTTTTTTTTTTTTTTTTTTTTTTCTGTAAATAACGATTGTTAAGCTTTAGTTTAATAAACCAGTTCTTGATTCCTTTAGGACACATTAAAATAATGCAAACAAAACATAATTTAAAAAATATGAGTAGAAATTATTAAATTTTAATAGTAAAAAAGAAGTATACATTTCTAAAAATAGCTAATTTACAGTTGATCGTGAATTGGCAAAAAAGATTATTTGCTAGTTTGTTTTTAGCGTTTATATCAGTCAATCGTGTTAGTGTAATGGATTAGTGTAATATCAGTCAATGGAAGAATCTTCTGCTGGTTGGTGAAGACTCATTCCCAGAAATAATTTGAACTATTGGCTTTTATATTTACTCAGCTGAAGAATCAAAAACCAAATAATGCATTAAATCTTCTTCAGAAGATTGTTTAGTGGCATATTTTATAACGGGATTTTTCGGGCCTTTTTATTTGCAAAATCATCAATTAACTCCGTGTAATTGAGTGAACGCGCAATGTCATTTTCAATTGATATTAGAGACAATCCAACTAACCTTTCTTGAGACATAGCTGATCTTAAGTAAGTTTTAATGAGCTTTAGTTTTGAAAAGCTGCGTTCAGCAGATGCAACAGTCATAGGCATTGTTAATAAAATTCTCAGTATGATGCATAAATTCGGTAAAACTTCATCCAATCCTGTTTCAAGTAAATATTTTAAAGTACTTGCAGGAGACATATTATCTGCTGCGATGTTTCTAAAAGTACTGAGCTCCGTAAAAAGGCTCATTCCATCAATATCTTTTTCTGTGTTTTTATTTGTAAGCAGTCTTTCTGCATTCATACATTTGTCTTTCAAGTGCTGATCACTATTATTTGTTAAATCTTCTGCATCAAAAACCGACAAAAGAAACCCCTATTAGAAAAATTGTGAAGGATGCAAATTATTTCGAGATCGTTAAAGAAGTTTCTTTCAAGAATCAGTCATTAGCGGCCCTAGGCAAAAACTGGGAACGGTAAAAAAAAAACAAAAAAAAAAAACATGCATTTAGATTAAAGCTGGCTGTGCCGCACAGCCAGTCTGCGTCAAAAAAGGGTCTCTAGATCTGTAGCACGCGATGAGCGTTTCGATCGTCCGCCATCTTGCTGGTAGTGAAGTCGAGCGATGGCAACAACTGCCTTTTTTTCAGCCTTGGGCAATCTCTCCAGCTGTTCTCGCATTCTTCCATTTTTCAGCAGATGTCAGTGCTGTTAAAAAGAATCGTGACCATTTTTTTACGGGAAATGATGCGCTAAAAAGTAAAGGATTCTCGTGGAGCTATGTCACCCGCAACCATTTTTATAGAAATCAGATCTCTGAGTTATGGCCCTTTTAATTTAGCCAATATTTTTCTCTAGGATACATTTTTTAAACTCACAATACACCAATATCGGTGAATCATTTCATGAGAGATATTTGTTAGTGTTCTTTTCTAATCCATCGGCAATTCGACAAAAATGTTTTTCTAAACAAAATCTCTCTATATAGCATGTCTGTTTCCCTTTTGTAAGTTTTGTTAAAATTTCTGTGTTGTTCTGTCCTTCAGGGGTTAAATAGAGTCTAAAATTCGTAATTTATGCGCCAAATAATTAAAATTTGCATTTTCTGCGTGAAAATCGGTTAACTATAATGCGAGATCGGGAATTTTGGTTATCCCCAATGTCCAATAGAGTGTTTTCTCGAATTTTTGGAAAATATTGGCGCAATCGCTTGGCTGGTTTCAGTTTGGGGGAGTTATTTGCGAACAAATTTGGCAATATTTCGCCAAAAAGGCATCCATCTTGGCGACATTTGGCACAGTTTTACTAATGGGGTCTGCTTCCCTGCATTAGTTTTACGCAATAGCCTAGTATTACTTAGTTGCATTTCTATTACGCAATCAAAATTCGGGAACGACTGGGATTTCTCTGGAAATGCAGTCTCGCGAGGTTGCTGGAGATTTCGGTGAGACTATAGGAGGAGTAGATCGCATTCAGGAGTTCAAATCAGTAGAGTGAATGCTAGTAGTAAGTTCACTACATTAGTAAGGCTTTATATTGTGTCCTGTATGCGATTTATCACTTGTTTTGAGAAGCTTGCTTTTGAAAGCTGTTTTTGAATTCTTCAAAGCTGTTTGTGACTTCTTCTTTGAATTTTAGATTGTCGAATGATTTTATCGTGTGAGAAATATAGTATCTGAGAAAGCTGACTGCTGTAAATCAAGTTACTGACTGTTTATTCCTGTGTAGCTGTTTGTTCGAGTATGTTCTAGAATCAATCCAATTTGCGTTTCTTCCTGTCAATAGGATTGTTTACTATAACTTTCCACATACACTGGACTTTTAAGCTAAGACCCCCGAAACTAAGAATTTTCTACAACCGTATGCTTCTGTTTTTTTTTTTTAATTAGAAATGTAGTGACAAAATTAAAGTATCTCATTCTCAATCTACAAAAAGAATTAGCTTGAAAAAATTCCAGTATTATAATTTCAATCACTTGAAGACGTATTTAAAGTTGAAATAACATAACAGAGTTTATTCGAGCACTTTTAACCCAGAAAATTTTAAGCGTCTAAAACTGTTCATGAATGTCTATTGTATTTCGAAGATATGGTTTTGAAAGAAGTGTATATGAAACTTTTATAATTATACTGTTGACACAATGATGAATGACCAGTCTTTTCTTTAGACTCAAAAATTTATCGATAAGTTAAAAAAAGAATCTTAAAGAGAGACGGCAGTTTTCTGAAAATAATAAGCATATCATGTCTGTAGAACCTTACTAGAATTACAGCTTATCCCTCTTGAAAATAATGTTTTTTAAAAGTATGATTGATGTTTCCTGTTGCGATTACATCTGTGCTCTTATACCGAATCAAGCTTTGAAGTCTTCTTAGTTTCTGCCAAGAAAATGTAGTGTTTAACTACATACAGTCCAATTTAAGGGAACTATATTTTACGCTTGGAGAAAACTGAAAAATAAAAGTTTCTAACTATAACTTTTAGAAAGCAACTGAATGTATATAAAAAATGTTAAAATTAGACTCTATTTAATTCTTTACTATTTTGTGGTTTAATGTTCCGTAAAGTATTTCAAAAGTTTCTCTGTAGAATTAATTTCCATTGTGTCACTGAAATACTAAATTAACAATTAAATGTACTTTCAATACAAATTTATTTTATCTCTATCAATTTCGAAGGAGATAATTATATTTATTTTAAATTACATTTTACCGCACACTTACGTATGCAGTAAACATTAGTAACATAAATTATGAATCTAGCTAGAGGGACTCAATGATAACGAAAATAATTTACGTAAAGTTTCCACATACTTTCATAAATTCGTATTTTTAGGACTCCACGGCCTCTATATGGGTGTTAGTTTACGCATTTGATTAGTTGTTAGGATAACAGTGACAGAAAAAAAGGTCAAAATATAAAAAGCACTGTGTGCAATTATTAAATTACACTTTATGTAATTTGAATAAACCAATGATCAGAGGGATTCAATGGTGACTGCGAGTAAGCTGACGCTGCAGTGAACAAACATCAGGCCCGCCGAGAGGGGAGGGGACAGGAGGACAGTGTACCCGGGCTTGGAGGACATATGTTATGAATTTTTAGGGTACAAATCCCATGGAAAATAAAATTCTTGTGTCTCCCAAAACCTTTGATAAAGAAGGTAACTCTGCTCTAACGCATAAAAAACTAGGATAGCAAACACTAATGAGATTAATGAAGCAAACCGTTTTCGGTAAATATGATTCACTATCATGAATGCGAGACATTATCGCACTGATGTTGGTAAGACATACTTACCTTAATCGGTCTTCGGCATTAACTCTCATTGGTGTTTGCTAACGCTTTTCTTTCTGCTTTATTCATTTGGATATGAATTTTATAATAACTCTGCTTTTGTTTTCAAACAACGAGTACTCAACATTTAAAAAATTCTTAGATTTATCACATTAGTATCAAGTGATTCTCTGCGTACAGTAAGAAAGAATTTCAAAATTATATGTGCATTACTTTAAAATAATTCTGACAAAATACTTGGAATTTGATGGAAGTTTTATCAAGTACAAGATTTTGTATAAATGGCCTACCGTAAATTTAAGGTGCACTAATCTTGAAGTGTCCAAAAAACTTTTCTGGATTTATTTTTTTTTGAGGGGGATAGGCCCCTTGTGAATACCTGTTCTGGGGTCCGAAAATCATTTCGGTGGCCCTGTAAACGTCACTGCTTTCTTTGAAAAAATGGAAGCCAGCAGGTCAGAGCAGAGGGTTAGAACAGAGTTACCTTCTTTATCAAAGGTTTTGGGAGACACAAGGATTTTATTTTGCATGGGATTTGTACCCTAAAAATTCATAACATACGTATTCCTTAAAATTCAGAGTTACCTCTTACTATTAAAAACAATTATTTTTCTATTACGAAAAGAGTTCAAAATTCACAAAGTTGGAAAATGTAGTGTGATCGTAAATACCTCCTCTACTGATCCTTTCCTGAACCTGTCTAAAATCTGGTTAAAAGTTTTTGTGTATTCGCGTTCAATTGTTGCATAAAAAGTAATTATATCTCCATACAAAACCCCTTAACGGATTAAATGTTTGTGACGCAGCATTTTACTTTATAGCTACGCGAATTTTAATTGTGGGTCTTATAATAATGATATCAAATTCTGAGTGACGCCCTGGTGTGACTTCATAAGATTTGTTTTTAAATTCCATTACAATTTCATTTGTTTTATTTTTTTAAAGAAAATTTACACATTCAAGTAATGCTTTTAATTATCAAATACACTATAAAATACATCACACTTTCACTCAGCCTGTATTATGTATTCAAATGAATTTATTTCAATAATTTATTTTCCTTTTGCTTCAAGCTGTCCAAACGGGCAAGCAAAATTTGCAAGAATATTTTCTTTGTAACCCACAATGTATTTGGATACATTTTACTTAGTTTGGATACTATGACACATTGTATGTATTTCACATTAAAAAAATCATTCATAAAATTTAAAACATGTTTTGCATGTTGACAAGTTAAGTTTCTCTTTTCACATAACATAAATATCTCATTAAGCTCCTGGAATGACGAATTTTTTTAATAAGGTTTCCAAAAATATTAAACATTCAAGTGCTTAATTAAGGAATTCTTCCTGCAAAAATGTGGAGCAAAACAACTTCGTTGCCGAATTTATTTTATTTTATTAATTTTTGAGAGTACTCCGGAAAATGCGGAGCAGTTAGTAAGTAGTCCTGATAATATAGATAAATTTCTTCATACTTCATACTAAGTTGCTTTCAAAATACTTGATTAGATTGAAAAATATATCGACTAAACAGTAAGATTTAAATAATAATAGTAATGACGAAAACTTTCAAAAGTTTTACCCGATTTCATTAATAGAAAGAAACTGAAAATTCTGCACTCTAAAAAATGTTTTCTTGAATTTAACAATACTTGTTTGGTTAAATAGTTTAACAGAAGTTTGTTTGATTCAATAAAATTGTTTTCTTTTTCACTTACTTAAGGGTTTTATTGAATCTCAAAACCAATGATATTTGAAATCATTAAGTAGTCAATTTGCGCATGCGTCAAAGACATGCGTAGGAAAATAGAAAGCAGAGGGATCTTTTAACTATACGAGGAAGGAGAAGAGAAGTTGGAATCACTTCTGTTATTATGAATACGTTAGGTGATATCAGATGTAAAACTCTTCGGTGTAGGTTTCGCTGAGTTTGTTGAAAGCTTCAGAGATCAGGCTAGTTAGAATATTTATTCATTGAAACTGGCATTTTTATTTTAGTGCTTCAGACTATCTGCTGATTTAGTTTAAAATAATTAAATGTCAGTTTTCTTGTCTGGTTCGTTAAGCAATCAGAATCGCCTTCGTGTTCGTGATAAAATAAAGCAAATATGCATATTTGATGAAACATTTTCTACTAACATCTACCAAGAAATAAAGTCGTAAATTCTGTTGTAATTATCAGCTACGCAGATATTATTTTGTTAAAAGGGGAACGGACGAATAATGAAGACAGGGTTACCAGTTGATTCGGCGAGTATGCCAAAGTTTGAAAATTGAAGTTTAAGGAGAATGGAGTTGACCACGACCCTTATTGTTAAAATTCATGAGTACCAGCCACTGGCTACTATCTGAAAATGGTCATTGTAAGTCTTATGCGAAGGGCAGAAAGGAACAGCTTATGTATATTGCCAAGTTATGCTTTAAAGCCAATGCCTTATAATATGCCGGTGAAACGACGAGCTGCTCAGCTTAGTCAACAGAGTAGTTCTATAGCAGCTTAATTATTCTAGGCGGTGCAGTATTTGAGTAAAATATGGTTAATTACTGGTTTTTCTCTTTCTCTAGATGGTTAATGATTAACTAAAAAAAATCCACTGTCTCATTTATTTTTAACAATAAGAGATAAATGTATAAAGCAAGTATTATTTTGTTACTTGATGATATATCGTAGTAGAGTTTGTAAAACATACACCCTCCCAATTTAGGCAAAAACAGTGTGTAAGCTATAAAGAAAGTAAAAAAAAAATATCAAGAAACTAAGCAGCCTTATGGTAAGAGTACCAGTAACTGGCTATTGAATTCATGCATATAAATTTTTAATTAAAGATAACTCTCATAAATGAAGATTTTTTCTATTACCCTTTTTTCCACATTAAGACTTATCGAAAGAAAATAAGTAAGCCTATAATCCATTTGCGCGTAGCGTACTGTTCTGTAGCATTCATAACGTATATGCGAACATACAGGAAACACGAGTTTCGGAGTAAGACTTTCTAAAGTATGCACAATTATTTTACTAATTCTTAGACATCAGTCACATCAATTGCTCTATTTAATATAAATAAATAATCAGAGATTGGTTTACATGGTCAAAATTTCAACCCGTAAATGCTGCCGGAGCGTTATTTCATAACTCGGATTTTGTTTTAATAAAATAGGCAAGTTATACTATTTTCTATAGCTAACTCTAACAGTCGTTGAAGATATTTCTTTTCCTCTAACTCTTCACATGCATTTCACATGAATGATAGATGTAACTACATTGATAAAAATCATTACTGTGGTGATTATGGCGTCGGCTCTAACGGTATTTGATGCCAAGTTTTCAGAATGATGTTTTATTTGGCATTAAACCAAATGCAACATTTTTTTTCATCTTCAATAAAGTTAATTCTGAAATATCCTTTTCCTAGGTCGGAAGAGTAAAATGTTTTCAAAGTATTAGAAAATTTTGTAGAACGATGTATTTATTGAAAAATAACGTTGGACTTCGTATTTTTTGGGATTCACTAAAATAATTGTATAATCTTAAATTAGAAGGATAAAAAAAATTGTTTTAATGAAACTTACGTTTCAAACTACATTTGCCGAATGATGAGAGTGTTTTAAAAAATAGGTGTTGAAATTTTTCTTCAAAGCAATCATTAAAAAAGAAAGAATGGCATGTATAAATTTTGTGACAGATGTTGTTGTTGTTGTCGTGTCCATGTTGTGCAAAGGGAAGCTTCAGATCACTCCGAAGCTGTCGAAGACACAGCTTAAAAGGAACACAAATAACTGTTGTCCAAGCTTACCAGAATTTAGTCTTGACCTTGATTCTATTTCTTGTATACATTTTAAGACAAATGGAGCATGCTTTTCAGCAATATTAAATTCAGAACACAAATTTCTGTCAAAAGCAACTGAGAAGGAAAAAAATAATTTAGCATTTTTTAATGTATATAATATTATAAAATATAGCAAATACATTCGAAACTGAATATCTATATTTATTTTTTTAATCTAAAATATTATAGTAAGCATTGTAGAGAAACTATGTATGCAAAGTTCAACTGAGCCAATTTATAATAATGATAAATAGACGAAATGAAATTATTTAGTTTATATCACATTTACCTTTGAATTCTAATATATTGATTTTTTATTGCTAGCATTTATAAAAATAAAATTTCATTTAAAATAGTTTTTGAACAGTAAACAATTTTCCTTTAACTTTATTTTTAAAAACTAAATTAAGAAATCAAACGAAACGAAACGAAACAAAAAAAAACTTTTTTACTTTTTTGTAGACCCCTATAGATCAATTTAAAATAGTGTAATACAAATACTGTAAGCAAACACATTATGATTATGGCAAAATATGAAATGTAATTTGAACTAAGATTTTTTAAATTTAAAACATAGTGATTTTCTTTTCTATTAAATAATACTGTTGAATTGTAAGTTAACTCAATAGAAAACATTGCAAAATTTGAAACATGAAAACTTTTAAGCTTAATATAGGGAGATATAATTGAAAAAATTCTGTTATATTAAACCCAAATAAAATATTTGGATTTAAAAAGTTTATTGGACCGTTATTATACTAGAGGTTTTGCACGTTGTTAAAAATATAGATCCACAGATACGGATATGAAACAGATAATTTATTTCTAAGGTCCGCGGATAAATGTATTTGGTGTCTAGATCCTCGAATACGAATCATTCAGTTCGCGCATCCTTTCGAAGCATGTTATTTTAAACGCAACAGTTTTTACGCAAATTGTGTTCTTCATTTCAATTATTATTCAACAACAGTGACATTTTCGGATTAAGTACCATCAGAAGCTTCGTTAAAAGCAGTGTTAAATAAAGTAACAAATATTAATTTTTTCAAATGAAATTTACATTTATTAACTCATTTTCGTATTCTACACGAAAGTATTGAATGGTGGCAGTAAAATTGATAAATGGTTGCTGAAACTTTATGATTTGAAATTATTTTCTCTAGAAGAAATACCAAATGGAAAAGTCGGTAGAAATATAAATACATTGGTTTGAAGTTTGGATTAATTGTTTTTCGTATAATATTTATATTCTGCTAATTATAGTACAATTCCAGTCAAACAATTTTCATTCAAACAAACTGATCGTATTTTATTGCAAATGATAGTGTTATTGCTAATATGTAACAGATATATTAATGTTAGAACTGCAATGGTATGTTGCGAAAGATAGTATTTTCTCCTGCTGTATTCCTCTCCAGGGTGCACTTTTTCAAAATAGCGAAATAATTTATTTCTTTTAGAAGTTTCATGAACAAAGAGGATATCCAATTTATTGGGTCCACAGGAAATTATTTTAAAGATTCAGTCGGTAAACTCGTGTTGCTTTTACTAGTATCTTTTCACTTACATTTAATTGTAAGTTGTAAAAAAAATTCAGTGAATAAGTCCATTTTCCATAAAATTAATAGAAATGCACTTTTGCAATAGGTAGGAAATACAGCCCATGATTTATTTTTCTACACGTAAAAACATAAAAACATATTTATTCTATTTTTTAGTCAACAAAATATGTTGTTATTATTTATGGATGCTCATCTGATATAGCGCAAAAATATAAATAAAATTGAATAGAATAAATATTTTGAATGTTATTCTTTCCTGATGTTAACATTCACGGTTAAATTAGGAATATTAAACTTATTAAAATAAAAAGACTTTTCTATTTATAGTATTAATACTTAAAGTTACTACCGATATAAAATTTTCGGATTGAGCAAATTTTTTAGATATTTGAATTCCCCGTACAATTGGCATATCTAATTTAAAAGACTTCATACTCAATTCATAAAGGGGATCATCATGAAGAGTCTATTCAGTTTATAGATGGATTCATGACATTTTTTTCCGATTAATATGATTTCTTCAAATATCAAACTGTGTTTAATTCGTTTTGAAAATCATTTTATGTAATACATTTTAAAAAGTAGTTATTTTTTACAACTTCGGCTCCGTTATTGCTTTCAGGAAAAATAAAATTTCGTATTACGAATGAATTGAGACTATAGAGAAACCTTTAGTTGTTCAGAAACACAATGTGCAAGATTATAACGGGGTTTTGTAACAATTTTTCGTTAATTCAACGATGCCAGTATATGTAGCCAGTATATGTGTTTCATGTTGAAACGTTTTTGATATGTACCAGACGATGTCTCAGAAAGTGCACAAATCTCTTTTTTGTGAAATTACATTTGTGCATTCGTTTTAAACAAGCTCAAAACTAACAGAAACAAGTATACGGGAAATAATAATGGAAACATTCGAATTATAAATCCAAAATAACAAGAAATAATATTTTAATATAGTAACAGTTAACGTGTATTTTGCCCCAGTATCGATTTTTATTTTTTCGAATTCGTACGGCTGTGTCCTGAACAATTACACAAACCATGAATGTGAAAAAAATATTGGGACTGTTTGAAATCATCGAATTGAACTTTAAAGATGCATTCATGCTTGAGGGCATATATTATGATGGTTTACAGCTCTGAAATAGCTCTCAAAAGAGCTAATTCATTTGCGTGTGATATTTACCAACATTTTCCCAGAGTGGTAACAATTCAAAGATTATCTACTTTCATCTAGGGAGGAAAAAAGGGTTTACTGTGTCTTTGTGCGTTGATTTATGACTTTCGGGGTTCAAGAACTTTGTATGACTTCACTGGCTCAAAGATTGATTAATCTGTGCATAGAGATTGTTCCAAACACTGGCTACCATCACTAGTGAACTTTTAGTGCCAATTAATTTAAACAAGGATTTTTTTGCTGTGAAGGCCGAAAATGGAATGACAAATTTTATTTTGTATTTTAAAATGGTTGCATTTATGTCACATACCATTACGGTTGTGCGACATTTTTTAAAGAAATTGCTAACTTTTTAATTTTGGTCTTCATGTTTTTATGTTTGTATGTAGTAATACGTATAGCTACGGGGAAGAGAAGGCACAACTTGCGCTTTACTCGCCCGTTATTTACTGTACAGTAGTTATATGTACCAAAATAAAATGTACGCGAATAAAGTGTAGCAAATTAAAGTGTGCATTATTTCTAAACAATTGGTAAATGCAACTTTGATGTGCGATGAACAAATATTCTTTTAACAATCAATTGAAAGTTTCGATAAATTAAAGAATTTAAGTGTAACCTGATTTAAATCTTATCCAACATCCATCCCAAGCAGCAAAAATTCCCTGCCAACTGTCTTCAGGCAACTCTCACTTTTGCAGACTATTGGCCTTGTGGATACGGCACCAAACAAAGTATAAAGGTCCAGGGTTCTGGCCTAACGCGCTGCCCGAAAACACTGACCGATGTTTCCATTCCTTATATATGATCATGGACATGTACAGTAAATTACAAAGTTGCGCAAAAAAGGTAAACAGTTTCATGGTATCGTATCAATTACAATTTTGAGAATATTGAATCTAAATAAATACAGAATATAAATTTTTATGAGACCCACGTGCGACAATTTCCCAATAAGTAAAACGTCCCCCATAAGTTAGTTAGGTGATTTACTGAGTTTCAGTCTTTCAACATAAAAATGTTCAGATACGAGTTTAAACAAAGTTAATAAGGGGCCATTACAATAACAATTATAACAAAATTATATGTGTTTATGCAATCATGGTTTTCTTTATTAATTTGAGTTCAACCCTTGAAACGTGGTCATTCAACGTGATTTTTTTCCCTCCCAGAGCCACTGAAGAATAGATTAGTATATATTTATTTTCATATCATTTTTGTACATCCCCTTAGTAATGCATGGGGCACATATAAACCGCTGTATTAACTAAAAGGACAGAGTCATCACACACTGGCACTTAAAACTTGTGTTCAGTTGTCGCGTAAGCAAATGATCTCTCAAGACAAAATATACTACAGATTGACAAAGAGAGAACTTTTAGTCAATATTAAGCCTTTCTTTTATCTTTACACATATAAAATCAGGCAATACATCTTGTTTTTTATTTAATTGCGCTAAGTATATTAAGTTTCACTTGACTAAGCTAATATTTGCTTTCAGGCGATATTAAAAGAATGCATGCTCTACCCCAACATTTGCGAAACACAGATCCGCAAGACTTCGATGCCCATATCAAGTATATAAAAATATTAAGTAAAAAAATTACTAAATAATTTATTTATATAACATTTATAAATTGATGTGATGTTGTTACATATTTTCATACTTCTCATTTTAGACTGAAGTTGGTCCACAAAACATTTTTTTCCTACTGTTGTCGATCCACAGGTGCGAAAGCATATTAAACACTACTCTAGACAGAGCACCCGAATGCATACTTCTAGACATTAAATTTTAACTTTTCATAAACTTTTTTACAGAACAGAAAGAAAATGTTTCAATAACTCGATTTAAATGAATTTACCCCTTACTGTGTAGCAGCTTTATTTTATAGAAAACATTTTGCTTGGAAAATAGAAACAGATGGAGAGTAAAATGAATTAAATCATGCATTATTCATGTTTAGAACAGAAAGGGACGTAAAAATATGAATAGATTCAGGTAGAAAACTGAAATGTCCGAGGACCGTGTTTTACTCATCTTTTTTCAAACGCCGCCAGTGTTTTTGATAGAAATTGATAAGTGCATATAGTTTAAATATTAACCTAATAAACTGAAGACTATATTTCTACAAATGTGAATCTAAGATAATGCTGATAAGACAAAGAAGAAAATTATGATATTTTCTAACACGCAGGTTCTCAACCTGGGGGACGCATTTCAAGGGAGGTGCGAGTTAAAAAAAAATTAACAAAATCAAATGTGAAGCAAACTATAATTTACTTAATTTTCGGGTCACAATGTAACTGCAGGGTATTTTCTAATTGCTAATCACTAAAACTATCTAGAAAAAAAATTGTTTTAAAAACTTAAATGAACTTAGAAAATTCATGTAGGGTATAATTTACTACAGAATATTGGAAATTTCTATTTTTTCTACATTTTATATGTTGTCATGATAGCGACACCAGTAATTGACACCAAGAACAAAGTTTTATCTCCAGGGATTGACACTCCCTGTTCCAGTAATTCACACCTAAGAAATGAGTAGAAAAACATGCTGATTTGATTTTTAATCCAATGACGTGAAAATTACTGAAGAAAATGAAGTGAAATTTGGTGACATGATAGAAAGTCACTCAACTTAAACTATAGGCGTCAATTTCTTAAAAGCTTTAACTAGATTTTGAGATTTAGCGAAAATCGTTTCAAGCAGCGTAAATATTTGTTTGCGCATCATGTAATAACATAGGTGGTCGCCCAACTTAAACTATGCGCAATAAATTTTTTAAAAATGTTATTAGATTTTGAGATTTCTTAGAAAATCTTCTCAAAATGCGCAATTTTTTTCTCGCATCACTAAAGAACGACTAAAGCGAACGAAATGAAATTCGGTGACATAATAGGTCAACAAGCAACTTTAACTAGCGGTCCAATTTTTCGAAAATTTGGATTGCTTTTTGTGAAAATTTATTTAAAATGTGCAAATATTTGTCTGTCATCTATCACATATAAACCTTTGAAGGGAATGAAATAAAATTTAGCATCATCATAGGTAGTCATTTAAACTATAGAAGTCAAAGTATTCCATTTTTTTTTTGTAAGTTTTGAAATTTTGTGAAAATAGAGAAAATGTCCTGAAAACTTGTAATGGAATAGAATGAAATTTGTAATTGTGTTATGTGGCAAGTTATTGTGAGAACTCTAGGTGCCAAATTTTTTCAATTATTTCGAAGATTTTGAAATTTTGTACAAATCGTGTGAGTTTTTGTTCTGGTATCCCTTAAAGTTTTGTTCTGGTATCCAGTAACGACTAAATTAATTAATGTCTGCTTTTATTTTATTTTATTTTTGAGTTTGAATAAATGTTACAACTTTGAAAATTGGAATCACTAGAAGGAGTCCGCAGTTAATATATTAGTAAGCTATTTAATTTTAAAAAGTTCTTTAATTTTTTTATGTTTATTTGCCGTTTTAGATTTTTTGAAATTTGTGCAGTTTTCTGGAGGAAAAATATTAAAATATCTGTAGTGAATCAAACAAAATTTAGTTACAGGAGAGGAATGACCTCTTGATATTCAAAGCTTTTTCCACTAAAATAAAACGTTAATTTTGAATATCAAATATTTTCTCTATCGAGAATTTCACTCAGCACTTACTGTCTAACCTGGAAACATTTATCTATAGACAAAAGTTACAACTTTGCTTTCCATTCTTTTGTCGATACGCTACTTTCGTTCTTTGAACTCCTATAATGCTGACGAAAAATCAGGCTTTTTGAAAATCTGCATTACTTACTATCCTGTCAAAGACATGTACTTGAGCTAATTATCCGATACAATTCAATTTAAAGTAATTTATAAAAAGAAATATGATTTAAACCAAAATAGGTTTATAATGAACTTATCTTAATTTCAGCATTAAGCCTAGCCACTGAGAATCACAATATTTTTTAGCACCGAGTTTAAAGTCTCAAATTTTGATACGTAGAAACCCTGGAGAATAAAAAAATGCTACAAAAATTACCCAAAGTTATTGTATTATTGTTACCCAAAGATAAATGCCTGAATTGTTACTAGATTGCAACACTTGGTTAAAATTCTATTAAATAAAGACTTAAAGCGGATTACCACCTTTTTGGTGTACTCTTTGTATTAAAAATTATTTAAAGATAACCTTCTCAATAGCTATTTACCGCATTCACTAGAAATTGCAGGCAATTATCATGAACTTGGCTAAAACACCAATTACTAATATAAGTGTCAATTACTGGTGTAATCCATTTTTTCTTACCCAATAATTGTCGCCCCATCTTAAATAAATAAATTTATTTATTTAAAATATCTCTACGTATTTACTGTATGTACTATTATCTAATACAATTCAGTTTATATTGATTTCTAAAAAGAATTGTGCTTCAAATAGAAACAGGTTGATAATGAACTAATCTTAATTTCAGGATTAAGCGAGCTACTGAGAATGATACTTTTTAAAATTTCAATTTCTGATTAATAGAACTCCCTGGAGGTAAAGAAAATTGCATAAAATTGAAGATAAATGTCTAAATGGGTACTAAATACCACCATTTTATTATGTTCTGAAATAAAAGCTTATTATAATAAATAAAATTATCGGGCAAATGTTAATTACTGGTGCACCTGCCATATGTAGTAATTTTAATTTTTTGTATAAAATTACCAATTCTATAATTAAAACTTCAGCTTCACATTTCGATTGTATATGTTTGTGGGATTACGGCCGATTAGCTAGGCGTGGGCTCTAGGCCAAGGTGTGGGATGCCCTCCGTGGGGTCTTTCTAAGGGGTCCTAACCCGTTTTTACACTAAGTTTCGGAGGAAAACACGAAAAACTCCGAACGGTTAGGTCGGTTATGTCTCTCTTACCGTGACCTGGTTTCGAACCAGGCACCTCCCCTCTCACGGTATTGCGCTATGTGCTGTGCCATTGGTAGGGCAATTTCGATTATAATACTTTTATTGACTTCATATGTTGGTGGTGGTGGCGTGGTGGGGGAGGCATGTCCTAAAATTAGTGTTCAAAGAGGGACACTGAACCTGAAAGGTTGAGAACCCCTGGTCTAATAAAAGCTTTTAGGGGTGCTGTCGAATACAGTAAGAATGAAAACTGCGGAATTAGTCAATCAGTCTGATAAGAAAAAACACTGAAAAGAGCTGGTGTTTAAAAGATGAAAAAATTAAACCTTGTCAAATAACGCACACAGAAGTTACTTGTGAAAATGAGTGTTAATCGTCCATATGAACAAAAAACAAAACGAAACAAAAGCACTCAAAAGAACTCGTTTTTAAAAGATAAACTCATTAACACTTTATAAAATAACAAAAGTTACTTGCGATGAAAATCTAAATTTTTTCTATGTAAACGGTCGTCTAGCATGACAAGTAACATATATGTGGGCTATTTTACAAAGTTTTAATTATTTTATTATTTTAAATCAGTCTGATGTTAAGACAAAAATGCATATTTGAGCTAAAAAGAGTGATAGCAAAATGAAACATTTAAAGCTTTGTAAAAAATTGAATTTGTTACGACTTGCTCGCGGTATTTTATGCTTTTCTGTGATTCAAATACATTAAATCAGTAAAAGTAGCTTAAGGAATAACTGACGGTATACTTGATACAGTGCTAATATTCCAAATTTCATTTTTACAGGAAAGACTAACATCATTATTGCATCATCATGGTCTTCCCGGAATCTTTTCACACTCAAATCTGAAAGATTGGTGAGACTTCGTATCTTTAAACTACTTACCACAAATGTTTCTCACGCTTTGTGAGACACAACCACGGGAAAAGTTGCCTTACAGATAGCTAAAACGTTCCTGATTTTTTTTTTTTTTTTTACGAGATAAAGCATGATTGCACAAATTATCTCGTTTAGCTAAGTTTCTCTCAAATTTGCCGTATGAGATAGCTGCGTTTTTAAGATATTAAATATAAATGACACATTTGTCATTTTAGAAATCAGACAAACTACTTTAAGCAGGTATGTGTTTAAAAACGTTATTGGTGCTTTATAAAAGGATTACAGTGTGTGTCCGGACATAATCCTCTAAATTTAGGGTCTGGAAATGCCTTTTAAATAGCACCATAACTGGGCGTATAGAAAGGCCGATGTACCACCTTGCTGCTATCTTTTTATGATGTATGATATTCAAAACGGAATGTCTATCAAAATAAATGCACTTCAGAATAATTTCCGATCCAAACACTGTAGACTAGAAACAGTCATGCGGAATTCCTACAGCAGTTCACGTGGTATAAAGAAAGGCTATCAATATAGTCTTAAAGATACTGTTCCCTTTCATACTAAACTCATCGCAGAACACGAATCTACTTCTAGCAAACTTGAACAGATACTGTAACTGCATCCATAATAGGCTCTGTTGGCTACCAAAATAAGTTCTTCATCTCACTGAAGATTTGAATTTGGCCAAAAGCCTGTTCTAATAGTCGTTTACCAATTATTCTGGAGGATAACAGTGTATATTTTACACCCATAATTGTCATCAGTGATGAGTAGGGTGCTATGGGAATTGCTCTTTCATGCTTAGGCTCTCAATTAAAACCGTCTTCGCAGGTCAGTGCCTGACTCACTGATATTCAGTTTTTATTCATGCATTTTTATAAAAAATTTCAAATATCTTCTCTAATTGTAACTAAAAGTAATTTTCAGATATGGTATCTTTTTGTGTTAGCCTTCTTAAACTGGTATTTTTGTAGGTGATGCAGAAATACCAACGCTTCACGTCTCTAAAGCTTTGCTGTCGCTGCAACTATGGGATGGTGTATATGAATCCCCATCGGCCTTATCCAATCAACCGAACGAAATAAAATTTCAGATTGTTATTAGAAGATATGCGCTTGAGATTGGATTATTAAAAATAATAGAGCACTTACGGTTACCATTACAATGAATCATTTCGATAATTTTGATTATCGATACTCACATTTTTCCTGCGCAAATAGATCAGCCTACTGAAAAAACCATACATAGGGTTAGAAAGATACATGTATGACAAAAATTGATGGTGTAAAATACTTGCAAATAAGCGCATTTGTGGTCTGGAGGTTGGGGTATTTTTCATGATTTAAAAAAAATACTTGGAATATACATATTTTACTTTTTTGTCAGTTACTAACTTCAAACTGTTCCGATTTGTATGCTGAAAATAACTATTTAAATGTACTAAATTAATAGTTAACGATCAGTTGTTGGAAAAAGCATGCTTTAAAGTGAAACAAAGTTCCACACAAGAAAACATCAGTTTAGAGATAAAATTTTCCAGACTTGTCCGATAAAAATTTACCCAAGTGTTGTGCAAATACCCAAACATTGAATAAATTTTTTTAGAACACAGAAAATAGTTTTCAGAGATAAAGAATAAATCGATAGGCTGAAAACCTGTAATTACGAAAAGTCCTATCCCTCTCCTCTCGCGTTTTCACTAGTCTTGTTAATGTTGATTTAGTTTCGAACGTGTAATGCAAAACATTCCTTTTCGAATGTATGTAAAATTTTTATGATCGGTCCTTTTGGTAGACCTTGTGACAAGATTTGAGGAACAAGAATGAGGGTATGTTCACTATAAAATCCTCACCGTTTCTGTTTATGATAATATGTCTGTATTCAGTCACGATCTAAATTCAACAGGAAGTGGTGTGTTTTTTAAAATGTAATTAAACGTATTTTCATAAAAACTGCGTGTGTGAGTTGTTATTTCGTTAACTCATGAACATAGCATGAAAGGAGTTTCCGTGGGGGGGGCGGGGGTACAAAAGGTGGTAAAGGTACAACTTCTCACAAATAGCTTGATTATTGATATCCATTTTAACAAGAATTCAAAATTTCTGAGGTGGGGGGGCATGGTCCCATGGCCCACCACCTAGGTATATTTCCCTGACATAACAATATTTTTATAGTTATGGTTCGGTATCGATAGTTTTGCCTAGTACCATTTTCATTTCGAAGTTTACGACAAAACTGAAAAGTGGCCGAAACATTTTAAGCAGATTTTATTCATTTCCTTTGTTGAATTCAAAGAATTACCATCTACAAAATTAATGTGTGTGTGCTACTGATTGATAAATGCTGCTGGAGATGTACAGATGGTACCACCAATCTCTCCGAAAGAACATGGAAGAAAGTATCAGGTTGTAACGAAAGTTTTCCGCCAGATTTGCTTGAGTCAGCTCACGCAGTACCCAGCTATTGACCTTATATGTCAAGTTTATGCGATGCTTAGCGCGACTAATGGACATGACACTAAAGTCTAACTCTTTTAGCTAGCTCTCGTGGATGAATATTTTATCTTCTTCCACAAATTCTCGTAGGCGGGCCACATCAGCATCAGTAGTCCGGCCAGAGCGCTCTGCTTCTTTAATATCCTAGTCCTCGTTTTTGAACTTTCGGTGCCAAAACTTCACAGTGTCATATGATACAACAGTAGTACCTTAAGCTGTACACATGATTCAGTGTCATTCTGTAGCTGACCTTTTGCGACAGAACTGAGAGTAAATGATGGAACCATTTGGTAGCGTGGGAGTTCCATTTCAGACACCTTATACTTAATCATAACGATATTGTTTTACGGATTTCACAACACAGTGCTCTAAAATAAGTCTTTTCTTTCAAATAACAAAAATCGTTTTACAAAATATTGGCAAAGACACCAACGCAAACTGCTTGTGCAGGCAATTCTTGGAGTGGCGGAAAACTTTCGTTACAACCTAATAGAAATAACAAATAAGCTCGAGCTTACACTTCATTTATCACGCTGTAGAAAACCAACTTCAATTCCCAATAGCACATGCTATGTCTCAATTTATACAACTGTTGCATATTTGAACATCGGTAAAAGGTTGTTGATATTTTAAATTACGAATTTATTACTCTATTGTAAAATACATGTGTCAAATTGTACAAATGTATATCTGAAAGGTATATTCTCTTTGTAGGCGGAGTACCATTTCTTTGAAAATCACAGAAACCAGGATGTGTTACATGTAACTCAATCGAATCGGAAATTTTAACATAAACTCTGAAAGTGTTAATATGTTTTAAAACCAAATCAATTCTTTAACTGATTTATACCGGGTGATTGAAAATAGATGTTAAGGCGATTATTTTTTTAACCGTAAGTGATAGAAACATACTTGCAAATAGAAAAGTCCGTCAAATTAGCAACTTTGAGATATGGATTTTTTACTGGGGGTTGTATACATATTAAAATACGAAATTTAATTTTTATAGGGTCCCTCATTTCCTCCTATTTAGAAGAATGTTGCTGTTTT
Source organism: Cheiracanthium punctorium (assembly GCA_038373885.1). Taxonomy (NCBI): domain Eukaryota; kingdom Metazoa; phylum Arthropoda; class Arachnida; order Araneae; family Cheiracanthiidae; genus Cheiracanthium; species Cheiracanthium punctorium. The sequence goes on from JAWZYV010013297.1 coordinate 1,237,947, forward strand.
CCTAAGAAAATTAATAAAACAAATCCCGTGTCTCTAAGTGAAATAGTTAGGGAGAAAATTGATTTTATAAATGATAACTTACACCAATTTACCTACTGTGTTGGCGTCCGTTTTCAGGCGAAAAAATCTTTACGTTAGGGGACCCACTATGAGTTGATAAAAGTTAAATAAAGATCCCATTGTTGGGAAAAGCAATCAAACGGGTTTAGATGTGTGAAATTTACAGGTACAGTTTTATCTAAAATGATCGTTACTGCTTTATGAAATTAGAGATAATTTAGTCTTTTAGGGGGGGGTCATCCACCAATTACATCACGCTTTTAGAGAAGGAATTCTAAAGTGCAAAAGAGAATGAGAAAATAATGGTGTAGGTTACTATGGTGTGGTGACTTTTACTATAAACTACCAAACATGCGTTACAGGAAAATTCTAGCTAAATTAAGATTTGAGGAGTCAACTGTGTCTATCGAGTGACAATTAACATAAATTAATTTCATCTGAAAAGAAATTACATTTTTTCTCACTTTTGAGACACCCCCTTATTGCTTGGCGACAAATGCCAAAATTTTCAAGATGATATATCTCGGAAATTATTTCCCTTAGAGACACGGGATTTGTTTTATTAATTTTCTTAGGCAAAGAGCAACATTCTTCTAAATATAAAGGATTGGAAAGGAGGGGCCGCATAAAAATTGAATTTCGAATTTTAATATGGATACAACCCAAAGTAAAAAAAAAATGCCATATCTGAAAGCTACTCTTAATTTGACAAACTTTTCTAATTGGAAGAATGTTTCGATCACTTACGGTTTAAAAAATAATCGCCTTAACATCTATTTTGAATCCCCCGGTATAATTGTATTGAAATTCCCCTACAATTTACAGTATTGGGGTAACCAGTCTTCCTATTTTACTAAATATGCTCATCAATCATCAAAGAGCAACGCACATAGGCGTAAAGTACAAACCTTTATTAGGAAAGGAATTTCATTTTAAATATAAAAGTTCAAAAATAGGGATGGACGCGAGACGACTTTTTGCGAGACGAGACAGAGATTTACAGCTTTCTTGCGAGACGAGACAAACATTTTTAACATTATGATATAGGGATTTTTGCGAGACGAGACAAGCTTTTCGGCTGTTTTGCGAGACGCGAGACGCCAATTTTTCGTCTCGCGTCCATCCCTATTCAAAAATGAATACGGCAGTCTCTTTTACAAAACCGCTTGTAGAAGATAAATTTAGCGATGTTTTAAGATATCATATTCAAAATTTTTATTTCATGAACTTTAACGATTCTGATTCATGTTAGATAGGTTGATTTAGCTTCGTGCATGGAATCAAACATTATGTAATTTTTTGTGGTAGTTTCTTTTGACGGACCTTGTGACAAGGCTTGTGATAAGAGAAACGGCGTTATGATCACTCTAAAAAGATGAATCCCCTGTTTGCATAGTAATATGCCTGCATTTTGTCACAACCTAAATTGATCAGTAAACAGTAGGTTTTGTAAAAGATAAAAGAAAGCTTCTTTTTACATCATCACACTTGTTTGTGTGTCTTATTTCTCAGCCTCATTTTTTAGCATGTGCTTTAGAATGCTTTTATTTGTAAATGTTTTACGCCGCAAATTTTTGTCACATGTATCTCGTTCGAACGTCATTCATGATTTCTCAGAGCGCTGATCCATTTGCTCAGGAAAAACTGCGTGTTGCCATTGGGTATTTTATGATCACCCCTTATATATGTAAGCTATACAGGTGTAATGTTGAGGTACAATGCACATTCATGTATTGTTGTACTTAAAAGAAACATATGTTTTAAACAAAAGCCATTTTCGAAATAACCGTATTCTTGAGAACGTTACGAATTGCAATCTGATTAAAATATTAGTATGATTGCAACAGTAATCATTGCGGTAATTATCAATAATGTTCTAATGTAGGGATCATTTTCCCGATATTTGAAGCAAAGGGTGGACATAAAAAAAAAAACTTCCAAGATATATGGACCTCTAGCCGCCGTTTCGTTCTACCAATCGGAATTAGATTTCAGATATAGTTATTCAGAGTATGCGTTCGAAATTGGGATTATTTAAAACAATAGAGCTGCTGTTACGGTTACAGAGAAAATACTTCGAAATGTCCCAATGCCAACACACACTTTTTTTCTGTGAAAGTTGATCTGCCCATTGAAAAACCACAGATGGCACTGGAACGATACACGCATAACGAAAATTGGCCGCGTAAAACACTGAGCATTGTAAATATCCAAAATCAACACAGAGAAAAAGTTCATTGGCACAATCTGCATTACTTCACTGGAATAGACAGTAGAACTGTTAAACTAATGTCAGGAAACTCGAAAACTTTTGTTGTTGTTTTGTTGTTGCTTATGCCCTTTGACAACAGCATGCAGGGCCGGATCCACCCCAGGGAGGCGAGGGGCAGATGGGGCGCCTTCCATTTTTTTTGGGCCCCAGTGGGAGGAAGTCTGGCTTTAGCCCGGGGTCCCCTCATTTTAAACCCATTCCAGAGATCGACCAACCCCCTGAAATCGGCATCCCCAGAGGTAGCGTTAAATCTGGAGGACATTGGAGCCACGACGGATTTTCCGTGCACCAGCTCCCATTAGCGTACACGGTCCCACAGCAGTCGAGCCGAGAGGGAGCTGACCCTCCCAAGCATTGGCCAAGCCGGATGCTGCTTCACTTGCCGTATTCTTATGGAACGGATTGAGTGGTCAGACCACTGCGGGACTAAACTTTTTAAATTCTAATAAAAACACTTTCCCTCTCCCATCTTGGGCTGCCATTGGTTTTATACAATGCTCTTTTTTGCAAATGTTTTACGCCGCCATTTTTTGTCATCCGTGCATCCTTCCTACGACATTTATGGTTTTTGAATGCGGTGATTCACTTTCACAGAAAAAAAGTGTACTTTGCATTCGAAAATTCCGAAATGTTGACACTGTAACCGTTACCACGAAGGCTTTATTGTTTTAAACAACCCCGATCTCGAGCGCATACCTCCTTAACTATATCTGATCCTTAACTATATCTATATCCTTAACTATATCCCGTAACTGTATCTGAAATCTCATTGTGATTGGTAGAACGGAACGGCCGCGAGAGGTTCACATATCCGGTCCATACTTTAGTTCTTTTATGACCCACCTGTATATCAATATTATTTGTTATAAAGAAAGTTAAAAGAAATTTTTAGAACTCGAGATGAAAAGGGTTGCATTTATATACTATATATATGCTTTTCTCCCAGCGCTTTCAATATCGGAAGCAATATCGATTGGTATTGTTTTAGGTGAATTTTAAATCTCCTTATAAAAGACGGTAATGCCCACGAGATTTCAAATGCACATAAAACAAAAAGTGCTTGTGCAATAAAAGACGTCCTAAAAGTCTATTCTGTCACTAGTTGCAAAGTATTTGTTACGCGGGTCAAATTGAAACGGTAGATTTTTATACTCTTCAAAATTTAACTTCTTTTCCACAGTAAACTATAAGAAAACGAACAGTTAACCCTTAAATGACTTATGTTTCCTTTTGGCAACGAACCCAATTTAGTTTCATAAATATAAAGAAAATAAAATTGAAGCTTTAATTGCAATTTTTTTTTAATTCATGTGTGCTTAGTTTTACAAAATTTTATCAAGAAAAATTTCACTTTTTAAAGCTCTCAGTTACCTGTTTAACAAATAAAAATTATAGTGCATTAGGCATTTAAGGGTTAAAGCACCAACCTCATGAATTTTAGAGGTTTTGCTTTAATCCGAAAACATTTAACTGAAATGACTCCACGTAAAATACACAAAATTTTTTTGTGGAATCGATTTGAAAAATTGACAAAAAGAGTCTTCCAGAGTACGTTAACATTTATTGTTCTCTCTGTGTGTGTGTGTCATTTTAGCTTATTTCATCAAATAACGAAAAACTTCGTGTTCTTAATGGAATTGCGCAGGATCAAAATATGTTTTCGCTAGACAGATATCAATCTACAGGGACAACTTATGTCATCAAATACCTTGAATACATAAGCTTTTATATTTTTATGGAAAATTTTAGTACACATGACACATAGTGCCGTTAATAGCTCATACCAAAAAAAAAAAAAAAAAATCTATGACAGCCACATTTTGTACATGTGAACAAATCTATAACGTATGACAAATGTAAAAAGGTTGAAACCTGCTTATTAATAAAATCCACCCAATTATATGTACTTTATATGTATATGATTTCTCCCCCTCCTAATAACTGAGAAAACTATCCTTATAACCATGGGCGCCCGCAGAATATTTCCCAGGGGGGGGGGGGGGCAAAGACTACTCAAGAGGGGGCAAAGGCTACTTCAACGTATGGTTACCATGTTGGAAAGAGTAAAAAAGCAAGGGAAAACACTGCATACAAAAATCCAGGGGGGAGGACATTGCCCCCCCCTTGCCCTATGCTGGAGACCATGCTTATAACTGCATATTATGTTAGCTTTTCTACGTAATAATTTTGAAAATATTTCTAATTACTAGGAGGGGAAAAGCGGGCAAAATGGGGTTTTTGATTTTCCCGCTTATCAAGTGCTACCATCTGTATGTCATTGCTATAGGTTTTGCATAACGTATGTATTTTTAATATCCTCGTGTTATACTGCTTGCCGATTTAGAGACAGATACGCGCCTAAGATTTATTACATTTCTCATTACCCTGATCTAACGTAAGCGTAACCTTAGGATATTTTTTTAGGTTCGTATGTCACTAACATGACAGATTGCACTCGCTATGTTATGTTTTTTAAGTAAATTGCATGAAAAAATAGAACTGCATTCCGTGCGATTTGTTTGTTAGGCCTAGTTCTTTTGAATGGCTTCTTGTAAGGCAAAACGGGGTATCTGGATATGAAGTAATATGTGGATACTACATACACCCAAGCAACATAACAATGTTGTTTCAATGTGGTTTAAATGTGAAATGCTAACATACAAAATGTTGTTTCAATGTGAACTTTCAATGTCGTTTCCACATGATTTTGTTCAGTTTTCTCCACATTGTTTCAGCATGGACATTGATATAATATTGAAACAACATTGTGAAATCACAAGAGGAAAACAAATAAAAAAACAAGATTTTATTTCTTTTATGCAGAATTATTAAAATCATACGGAAATTTACGAAAAATAAAATTGTTGATAATTATCTACTTGAAAACATCATTTTAATTCCCCAGGCAACACACTCATGTTGTTTCAATGTGATTTTCTGGTTAGCATTGTCACAATGAATTTTTACAACAGTAAATGCGAATTAAAATGATGTTTTCAAGTAGATAATTATCGACAATTTTATTTTTCGTAAATTTCCGTATGATTTTAATAATTCTGCATGAAAGAATTAAAATCTTGTTTTTTCTATTTGTTTTCCTCTTGTGACTTCACAATGTTGTTTCAATATTATATCAATGTCCATGCTGAAACAATGTGGAGAAAACTGAACAAAATCATGTGGAAATGTCATTGAAAGTTCACATTGAAACAATATTGTTGTGTTGCTTGGGCAGTCCTTGTCTGGGCTTGTGGCGAAGAAAAAAATCAAAAACATTCGATGTCGGACAGTTCACAAGCTAAAAGACGTCATGTTGCTACTCTACTAACAGACGACACATCGTCAGACAGTAATCCAGATGATGTAGATGTTACATACTTGTGCTGTAGTCATATATATGCAAGATCAGCACAAGAAGAAAGGTGGATCAAGTGCAGTACATGTAAGAAATGGGCTCATGAATTGTGCGCCGGTGTTGATGAAAATGATTAGTTTACATGTGAAGTATGTACTATGCGAACTGTGTTTGTACCCCATTTTCCACTATACCATAGAGCAAAATGGGGTAATTTTCAGGTTTGGATATATTGAGATGCAGATCCCAAAACGATAACAACTAAGATTTTAAAACTGAAATAAATTTATTTAATTCCTATTTGTCACAGAGTTATTGCCCAGAACAATCTTAAGTACCCCATTTTTCCCACCCTTCCCCTATGGGTATACCTTGAAGTGAGAATTACAAGCCAAAGACTGCTATAAATTCTGTATGTCTCTTTAGAAGTTTCAGTATACATTTTTACACAATGAAAACTGCCAAGAGGGGAGAAATATTTGAAAAAAATCTGATAATGTTCAACTGTTTTGCTGAATGGTTTGCGCATTTGTCTGTAGTGCTTAGTAAGAAAAATATTGGGGAGGGGACAGTCGTTTTCAAAGTAGTCAATTCTAAATTTCATTAATCGTATAATCAATAAATAAAATTAGATACATTACTAGTTTTTAATTTTATATTAAATGATTATGAATGTTAGTAGAGTAGCAGGGTATCAGGTTGATGTGAGTAAAAATCATTGAAGCACAAATGAAAAATTTTGCACTTAATGAAAATATAGAAAGGATACTAAGATAATTTTGCAATATGACCAAACACAGATTTGGAAGAAGCTGCTCATTGTTGAGACATAATTCTACTTGAACATCTATAAGAAACAAAATTCTGTAATCTCAGTTATATATTAGGAGTGATAGCCTGAAGTTCTTTTACAGGTATCCTGGTCTGGGAATGAGGTAAATTTGAAGTATAACTTAGCCCGTGGTTTATAAACATAAAAGCATTAAAACCGCCCTCTTCCTATCAAGCTCAAGCGGTTATGACGTAAAAGACCGTCCACTACGTTCCGATTTTCACTGCAATGCATCCATAATTTCAAATATTTATAACACTTGGATATTATAAAGTGTTCGACGTTTAAGCTTGTAAATAATTGAGGAGATCAATGTTTAATGGTTATAAATTTTCCTATTAAAATTTTATTTTTTATAATTTTAAAGCTGCATGAAAATTTTACTGTGAAAACAACTTTACATTATTTTCCCATTTACAAGACGCTCTAAGGTTTAAAAAAAGTGACCAGCAAAGTATTTCATACCATTCAAAGAATCTGCCTCTCTCTGTATGGTTTAATGAATATAAACTACGCAATTTATGAAGAATGCAGTGTTGGTACAATTTATTTCCAATATTCATAATGACTAACAGCCATTACTTTCAAGTTAACAGCATAAAATTTTAACTATAATGTTACAAAAAAGAAATTCAGGGGGCACATCCTCTGTTGCAATAGTTTAAACTAAATTTATCCTGAAATGTCTTTTTTAACTATGCACTATTTCAAATCTCTAACGTTGCATTGCAATAAACGGAATTAATAAACTGTGCCTTCTCAATTTGAGTTCTTTTTTCTAACATTCTAATTAAAATTTTATGCCGATGGCTGCCGTTTATTATGGAATATTGAAAATAATTTATAGCAACATTACATTCTTCGTGAATTACGTAGTTTATATTCATTAGAACATGAAGAGAGGGGCAGACTCTTTGAATGATATTAGCTACTTTCCTGGTCCCTTTTTTTAAGCTTGCTCGGAAGAGGGCCGTTTTAATGCTTTTTAGAAGTTTTTATTAGCTTTTTTTAATAACATATTAATTTTAAAAGAAAATTTCAATTCAGTTCTTAAAACTATCGTATCAAGTATACTCATTTATGTATCACAAAATTAAGAGAATAGTTAGCAAAAATGTTCGTACTCCTCAACGGGATATGAACACGAGTATCACTGACTCGCACTGAACACTAGCTTTAAGACGAGCGTTTTATCAACTGGGCTACAGAAGCGGATACTATAAATTCGAAATTTAAATGTTTTGCTTCGTGAGCTGGTTGAAACGAAGCAACATTCCCACTTGTCATACATTCACTGAAATTTTCGCACTGCAGTTTGACTCATCTACACCGAAAAATTGAACATTAAAACATTTGAAATTTTGGATGTAGTACGTATATAGATGGAAGATGGCTTCAATAGATTTTGCTAATGTTGTTTGAAAATCAGATTTTATAAGTTTCAAAATTAGTGTTTGAAAACAGCCGAAATGAAAGTTTAGTTAGTTTTAGAGAAACAATTGGTTTTTAATTTAAAATTCAACATTTTTTCGAATCCTTTTAGTAGGTTTTCATTAGTGACACAAAAAGAATCTACATATATAAATTTCACCAAAAGAGGTGGAGCTGTTTCTTTATATTAGCGAGCTACTCTGAAAATAAAATTTTTAGTTTGAACACCACTAATTTGAACATTTTCCCAGAGAGAAAAATCAATTTAATCCATTTCAAATTTGGTATGCTTCTATTTTTTAACTCAAAGATGACCCTTTTCCAGTCATTTTTTATTACGTCAAAATTTTTAGGAAATCTTTTTTTTTTAATTTACAATTTTTACTTTATTTTTCTAGTTTTTCATTAGTGACACCAAAAAAAAAAAAAAAAAAAAAAAAAAACCTACATACCAAATTTCCCAAAAATTGATCGCGCTGTTTTTTATAGTAGTACTCGACTCTCAAAATCCAATTTTTATTGTTTGAAGAAAAATTAGAGTCATTGGAACTTCACGAGTTTTCATTGTACAAACTTCGTCCAGATCTCGTTAGAGCATCAAAAATCACGAAGAAAAGTCTTTCACACTATTCGGACACAACGAATACTTTTTTTCAGGAAAACCAGTTGTCGGCATTGGCAAAATCAAAGGGAAGTTCTGTACAGAATAGATGGCAGTGTTCTCTCTCCACTGCCGCCGTTTACTTCAAGGTTTGTCTGATTGGTTCTTAATCCGTGTTCGCAGAGGGCTGATACAACGAGCGCTTTGCTAGAAAAACAGACGAGTGAACTAACAGAAGGTGGAGGATACCAGACCTAAATACACACAAACTGACTGAAGAGCAGACGACACGCGTGGCTTAGTGACGGGAGACGCTGAAAATACTTGATAAGGGACAATCCAGGTATGTGAAGACCAACGTGACAGGAGACTAAACTCGGTTAAATTATTATGATGTGTTTATTAAGTCTCAAAACAAAGTGAGTCTTTGATGATGAGCACACACGTAGCTGTCAGAAATGCTCAATCATTAAGAAGAAAATAATAGCTGTACTTTTCAAATCGAAGAGAATGTCATACATGTCGCAGAAGACACTCACAGCAATGTAGTAGACTCAGCAGTGAGTGCCTAAACTCACGAAATCTTCGAAGAACCTAAGGAGGCAGTAAAGAATAAACAGTTGGTTCCACCATCATTACAACGTTCCAGCTCACCAGCTCACCAACTTCGAATATTTGGCCACTACAGGACTGAAACTCTTGAGAACCAGCCCACCGCGCAGTCTAGACCTGGCTTCTATCGATTCTTCGCTTTTCCACATGTGGAATTAAACATGTAAGGTATTCAGTTTTCCAGTGTCGGATTATCAAGACTGTATTGAAGAGTCAATGGTGACTCCCTCCCACTCTTCACATACACACACTGGGGTTAAGATATTCGAGATAGCCTGATCATAACCGTGCTACACAGCTATTGCACAATACTGATGCATTCGTTTTGTTACCATAAACTTATTTCTAATATATTTTGATTACCTACTATGCATTACAAGGGATTTAAAATTTGAAAATTTAGCAGTGACTGAGTGACTTCCCTTGTCCGTACACTGCAAAAAAAGTCTGTTAAACAGACAGGAAAAATCTGTCAGCCAGGACGACAGTTTATTTCGTACATTTTACAGAAGTCTTCCGTATTTTTTTCCGTATACGGAAGATTTGTGTAAAGTAAACTGAGAATCTGTAAAATTTGCGGAAGACTTGTGAAAAAAGAAAACAAAAACGGAAATAAACTGGTGTCCTGGCGGACAGTTTTTTTCTGTTAATTTGACAGACTTTTTTTTTTGCAGTGTATACATGATTTTAAAAAAACTGCATGACAAAATAAATTATATGAGCAATATATGCATATTAATTTCCCATTAAGAGCTGAAATTAAAAAAATGTAAATACCTATTATAAAAATATTCAATAGATCAAATTATGACATTTATTGGTAAAATTAGATGACATGTTTAGTGGAACTAAATGAGGGAAGTTTGCAAGAGAAAAATATAAATAAAACGTTACTGGTCCGACGGACCAACAAATTTTGTTTTCTACTGGTCCGTTATATATTTTAGTGGTCTCGGACCAGCGGTCATTTTGAGCCCTGATTATTATGAACATTAGTTCCGTGACTTGCAGAATTATGAAGTTTACAGCAATTTATAAAAAGTGTTTAAATGGGCCTAACGCTATTAATTATAAATGTTCATCTAGTTTGCAGCATCAGTCATTTTCGGGAAACGACAACCTGCGCTTGTAAATAATTCTTGTGGCACGTCATTTCAGTCTGAACAGATTAGCAGTTATGAGAAATGACTAGTCTAGTGATGTTGGATGAGAGTTAGTTGCCCGCGTTAATACTTGACGTTTTATTTTGCAGTTTTGTTTATGCAGCACTAACAACACATATTTCTTTGTTCACTGTTATTGTTGATATATACAAATCATTTTCTGCTAAATAAGCGAAATAACTTATATATGTATGATAGATGTCTTATGTATGTCAAGAAAAGAACCGCAATAATTATACGCAAGTCACAGACGTTTCGGGAATGTATGATTTTGTTGATGTTTTATGCACAGTGAAATTTAATTTTTCTACGCAAATAAATTTTATATTGAAAGATAAAATGAAAAATAATTCTAAATCTATATGACAAAGGCTCTATATATTCCAAGAAAAGAACTATAAGTATTTGCAACTCAGAAATCCCCTCACATGGATGTATGATTTTGGAGAGGTTTTACAAATGGAAAATATATTTCTCTAAATAAGACCCATGTTAGATATTCATAGAGCTCTTTCTTATCTATAAATTAACAATGATTTACATTTCTATATTATGAGAACAATTTCAAGTGGTTTTTAAACATCTTAAACATATTTATTTATATTTTACAACCAGATAAATATGAAAATTTTCAAATGAATATTTCTACTATTTAAGTAGGAATTAATTTTAAATTCGTCTGTTGTGACCCACTTTTACAGATGCGTCTGAGTTAGACGCGTCTGTAAAAGTGTAATATAAAAACCGCATACTGTTTGTATCCGTAAGTGCTCAGATTTTCTGATAATGTAAAGCATTTACCCTACTATTGATACTTGGACATATTTATAGTAGTATTTAAATTTTAAATCACATTTTATGCACAGAAACGATTGAAAACGCAAAAAAGAACACATTCAGAAGTGGTATAACACTAGATTTCTAAAAACATCTTAAATGTTTCTTACACATTGAAATACAAAAACATAAAACGTATCAGTATCGTTTGCGCATAGTAAAAGTAAAAAAACTCCTTTGAAAGCTTTGAATTTCATGAATTCAAATGTAGATTACAATAAAATTGTGCATTAAAGCTTTTAAAAATATCTAGCGTCACCCGTGCTTTTGGGGGAAAAAAAAGTGTTACACCGATAAAATAATACACAAAAACATATGCCAAAGATTTCTGAGTTTCGGAGAGCTGTATTACATTTACATTATTTCTACCATTCTTAGCTATGGTTGCATGAATAATGCATGATTCAATTCATTTTACTTTTCAAATGCTTTACTGCTAGTAAGAAGCAGGAATGTTTTCAATAATGCGAACTTTTTTGTAATAAAGGACGTTTAGTTTACTCAAACAAAATGAGCAAAGAAATAACGTTATATTGTATTGCTTTTTTCAAAATCCTTCAATCCAGTATAAGATTTAAATGCATGAAACCGTAAAGAACATCCATGTTAATATATGTACTTCAAAATTTCTCAGTAAAAATTTTTTATTCTTACAATTTATCACTGCACGTTCTTGGGAACTGTATTTAACCCTGTATTTCAAAAATGCACTACGAATGTTATGTTCATAATACGACGATGGAGAAATCTATTTTTAAAACAAAACGAATTTGTGATGTGAAAGATAAATAGTAAATTAATCGAAATCACGATAATCGGACAAACCTCAACATTTTTTTTCTATTGAAATGTAAACCACGCCAACATCAAGAAAAATATGTTCTTATATTTTCTTTCGTACTTTTATGATTAAATCCTTAACATAGACCCACACTAACATAAATGTAAAATTTAACGAAAATAAAAAATCTGCTAAGTTACTGCAGTTCATAAACGTAACGCAGTTTTTCAAAATTAAGAAATGAACAAGTATATGCAAGAGTAAGTCTAACGAACTCATGGTCGTAGGGTGGAGAGAAAAATGTTTACTTTTCATCCAAGCAAAATTATTTACCTCACATTTAGTTACTGTAATTTAAAAAATGTATAAATCAAAATAAAAAAAGGCTTATGCGTTATTCATGTCCTCATATAAATGCTTTTTTTTTTTTTTTTTTTTTTTTTGCAGGTTTTGACAAATCACCGATTATCCTCCAAACCAGTTTCCGAAGAACGTACAGGGCGTCTATAGTCAAACTTTCCCACTAGAAATGGGGACGAGCCGACGTAAACACAATTAACACTAGAAGCGCCAGAGCAGTCATTTTGACTGTTTTCGCCATTTTAGCTTAGATTCCTAAAAGACCCTTTACTTTAGGATGTCACAATTTTTTGAATTCTCCTAAAAATCCTTGAAAATTGTTGGCACCAAATATGCATTGAATGAAAATAAAATTAATGGAAATATTTTTATGTATACCTAGAAGCGCCACGAGCAGTCAAATTGACTGCTAGTGAAATTGAGTTTATTTATCGTACTCTATCACGCAGAAAAATCTTATCATGAAGAAACATTTCCCCTACATATTCCTTTTCACTATTTCTCTAATCCATGAAATCTTCCACCCCCTTTCCCAGCCCCCAGCGCCCCCCCTCCTCCCGCTCCTGTTTCTTGTTCCCCCTAGAACAAAAACATTTTATCTGTTTCGTTTCACTGACTTTCACCTGCCTACCAAGCTACCCTTTTCGCATTTTCAAGAATTTCTCCCCATATGCCATAATGTAAAAGAAATCTTTGTCGTAGCCCTGTAGAAAAACTATAAGTCCTATACACATCAAAATCAATACCTGTCTTACGATGGTGGTTTATAACATGTAAACCCAATTTGAGCTCAATCAAATGCCCCGTTTAGGAGCTATCATGTTCACTCACATACACACATCTCGTAAAAATAGTATAAATGAATTCAGAAGACCTCAAAACATGTAAATACACCAAAATCTCGAAGTCGAATTTTTTCAGGATTACAATACTTTACTTTCCATACATGGTACATGTTCGGAAAGTAAAAATGTACAGAAGCAGAGGCAGCTTTGAACAATGAAGAGAACTGGTCAATAACTTTAGAAGAGCTTGATGCTTTTATTGCTATTATTTATGCTAGAGGATCATATGGTATAAAATTTTGGATGCTAGTTCATGTTGACTCAAAGTTTATGTGCAATGCTTTTCCATACCTTGGAAAGGATAACGCAAGAAGTGAAAGTGAAAGCCTTCCTGAAAATATAGTAATGCGCCTTCTGTGCCCTTATCTGAATACAGGTAGAAATATGACAGCGGACAACTATTTTTCCTAGCTTTCATTAGCTAAAAATCTTAAAATGAAGAATACAAGTTTTGTGGGGACAGTACGAAGACATCGAAAAGAAATTCCGCATGAGATCAGAAAATCAAAAACTCAGCTTCACAAAATAGTTTTACTGAAAAATGGAGACACTACACTGACAGTCTATCAGGGTAAAAAGAATAAAAATGTCCTGCTTCTAAGTAGCTTGCATACAGATGTAAATGTAGAATCACAAACTGTGAAAAACCTTCCAGAAACAGCAGAATTCTACAAGAAAACCAAATGTGGAGTCGACATTATTGACCAAATGTCACGTAAATATTCTGTGCGGGCTGCTTCCCGTAGATGGCCCGTGCATATTTTCTATAATATGCTTGATTTGGAAGGAACTAATACCTACATTATCTACCGAGAAATATGTGGTAAGTCTATAACAAGACATAACTTTCTTTTTCAATTTGCAGAAGAATTGAGAGCGAGTCATTTGAAAAAAAAGACAAGTATACAACTGCCCTCAGAAATTTCGAACACATACTAACAAACTCTCAAAAAAGAGACGCCAGTGCCAAATTGGATTTTGTAAGAAAACAAAATAGTGATATGTGCCAGAAATGTTCACATTTCATATGTGGTAAATGCACTTCTAGCATTGAAAAAATTGTAATATGTAAAAATTGCGAATAGTAGTAAAATGAGTTTTATTAAAAAGTAAGTCAAAATATTTTTGTAGCATATATTTTAACAAAAGTTAACATTTTATTCTTTAAAAAAGCTTTCAAAAATACCATAAACTTTTTGTATTTAAATATATGTACAAAATACTTTGAGCAGTCAATTTGACTGCTGCTGGCGCTTCTAGGTAGGAAGAAAGTGCGGCGCTTCTAGTGTTAAGCCATGGTTTGCCAAATTTCTATCCACGGTTAGTGTTTGCTGACAGTCTTTCTGATTCCTGGCAAGAAACCCGCGTCTGTGGAAACTGTTAACACTATCAGGGAGGCTTTCAACAGAAGTCCAGCAAAGACATTGCTGAGTCATGAACTGACAACACCGGGATCCGTGAACATTCCACGATCAACAGTCAAGGTATCCATAAATGACAGGAGGCAAAAATACTACCCTTAGTAACCTGGCCGACATAAAAAAAAGTCGCCATATCCATTTTCTCAATTTTAGTTGGCAAAAAGTAGCATGTGTGCATAATTTTGTAGCAAAAAATTTGCTTAAAAATGAACATACGTCACTTAACTTCAGTTAAGAAGGACTGAATAAAATAAGAAATTAAAAAACTTCATGCGTTATATAACAGAGCTTGTAGTACATTTATTTATATAGTACGATTGAAAAACCAGATTAGACTGTTTGATGAACCATCGATTGCAACTATGGAAAGAAAAGGGAGTTGACAAAAACCGAAATCCGATTTTCAAATGACTCGCCTGGAGTAAGCTATAAGTACCCCAAAACTTGAAAATAGCATGAAAATGACAATTTTTATTCAAAAAAGTCGCCCAAGTCTTCTATCTTTAAATTGGTAGCAGAAGATGGCGGTGGACATTCTGTCAACTATCCATAACATGCTTCATAAAATAGTGCGTATGGGTTTCGTTAAAGGTCAAATCCTTCAAACTCTCGAATACTAGTACTAAAAATACCGAGATCCTGGAGGTCAGACGTTCGTCGTTCCTTAGACGTAAAATTTCCTCAGAGAGGGATCGGATGAGATGGTCGCACCGTTTTCCAGACATAGCACTTCTAGATTTCTTCCTGCAAGGATAGCATTACCCATGGATAAAGATATAGGTAATGCCACTCCTGCACGTGATGCTTGTGATCTCGCACTGATGAAGCAGATTGAAACATCTGTTATAAATAACATTATTTATGGCAAGCCTAAAACTGGACTAAAGCTTGCGAATGAAAATTTTCCTATTTCCACAGAAAATGCTCCTATTTTCATTGTCATATAATCCTTTCACCACTTTTCTATAGCATAACATATAAAATATTACAAGAAGTTTACATGAATATTTTTTATATTTCCTTTCACCCTAGTAGCACAATTAGTCCAAAAGACGTTTGAAACACGTTTTTTAACGTCAAAAAACGTGTTTCCAACGTAATTTAAACGTTTTTTGAACTAGTTGTGCTACTAGAGCAATTATTCAATAATTCATCTCTCTTCGCTCACAGATTTACTTATAAGCTTCTTTTAATAAAAAAATAACAATACCTTTTACTTTCCTAAGTAAAAAAAAATACTGATTTGTCAAAGAAGTTACGTAATTTTGATTGAGCCTAATCAAGCATTTTAATTTAAAAGAACGAAATGGTTTTGTTAATAGGTAATCAAACATTCGGCTGATAACTACAGATTTTTTTTTTTAACTTACAAAAACAAGTTCGATATATTTTTCATTTTATAGGCATCAACATATAATGTGCATGTCTTTTTTACCAGTACCCATATTTCAAAGGGAATGTTCTGCAATAATTTTAATGTAAAAAGTTACGTGAAAAGTCATTACGTTCGTCAACATCTCATAGAAATCGATTCCATGCATAATACTCTAAACAACGAACGGTTCGTTCCTGTTAAGAATATCTCCAAAATAGAGCCTTAGATAATTAAGTTGATTTCGTGGTAAACGCCGCATTCATTACGACACCTTGTCTGCTAAGCGAAAATTATGAAGCCCACTCCAAGTGTGAAACTTAAGCGAGGGCAAATTAGAGCAGAAGGACTTGAAACATGAGCTTACAGTTTAAGGATAATTGAGGGTGGCTCAAATGACAAGAATTTCTTATGACAGAGTACTCTTCGCTTTTAGGCTCAGAAATTGGGGCCAGACCACTAATTGACTTGCCAAAGAACTAATGAGATCTTAACTCCTTCACATGAATAAATGCTTTAATACTGTGTTTAAAACGCGGGCTCTTAAAACATCCTTTAATTAATATTTGAATAAGCAATTTGCATCTCACTTTTGCAGATTAAATACAGTCAATTACATGACCGATAAAAATTGCTTCTTTTATGTCATAGTAATTGATATTTGTTTGTATTTTTATGGGAGGGTAATGCATCACAGAAGAAATTTATTATAAAAAAGAATTGAGTAAACGTTTTCTGCAGATAAATGAGTGACTCATGAAAATTCAGAGAAAGAGTGCATTTACAGGTTTATAAAGGGGGTAAGATTTTTTTAAAAATTCGTTTGACATCTGTGATAAATGTCCAGCCGATTAGTCTAAAGGTCTTTGACACGTTTTTAGAGATGAAAATTCGAGAAAATCTGTTAAAAGTTGGAAGAACGAATGTATTTAGGGTATATTAAAATAGTAAGATTTTTTTTTCTATGTCCTTCTATGTACCTCTCAAATTTCAAACAGACTTGTCTGTAATTAAAAATTAAAAATTGTGTTAAAAAAGAAGCTTTAAAATGGGAGAAAGAAGTTATTTTGGGTTCAAGATTTTCAAAAATCTAACAAATTTGAGTGAATGTAGTCCAGAGTATATCTATATATCCATGTTTTTTTCTATTTATATGAAGAGTTTCTCAAACGAAAAAAAAGAGCTGTGAGCAGGAATTATCTCGATCATTTCTAAGTCACCATTTATATTTCTGATGATGTGACAATGTGAGAGTGTTTTGTAGGTGAGAGAATCACCAGCTTATTTTTAAAGATAGATAATTGGTTATGTACATGCTTGAATATTAGCTCAACATTTGAGGGAAGCAGGTGTTCTTGGAAAAAATGTGCATAAAATGACCCGTTATCACTTTTAAAGGCATATTTAAATTGTTTTTATCTTTACAGCACGCGATGATAGTTTTAAATTAATTTTACGTATAAAGACAGCTATATTCAACTAATACCTAGCTTTACACTCTTCCTGAGTTGAAATAGCCTTTAATTCAACTATAGGTATTAACTATTTCCTATGCGTGAAGTAGTGTCTTATCTATGTTGACATCTCTCCTCTACTACTAATAAGAGGCAAGGGAAAAATAAGAGAGGGAGGGAAAGTCACTGATTGGCCAATATCTAAACGAAGCCCGTTATTGCTTTGTTTTGGAGCTTAAAACGTTTAAGCAGCCGTCGTTAAAAGGTTTAATTTGGACTAAGTTTTTTTTTTTAATTTTTTTAAATTTAAGATGTAGTTCAAGTAAAAATTCCAAACAAATATGCATCCAGAATGCTTCCAAACGTGCGACTGTGGATTCATTCTTTATTTTATTTCTTTACCCTTTCCATTGTCAAAAATTCAAACAGCGATAAACATAATACGATAAGTTCGCCTTATTACACAAAAAAGACATGCAGTGAAAATGACTCTTATGCATAAACAGTCTAAGGTTTACATACCATTACTGAATTCTTGTGTATTTAGAAAATCAATATCGTGTAATTAGAACTTAAATTCGCTTCAATTAAGTAAAATCCATACCACACACATTTTTTTAAAAATCTATCAAAAACATTTTACTTAGTGTATCCATTGGAGACGAAATCAAAATGCATAAAATATAACAAACAAATTAATGTTGGCCATTACCTTCCTTAAGTCTTTTTGCATCGATTGCTCGAAACAAATCGCGTTGCATTTAAGTGAGGAGTAATTACGCAGAAATATACAGCTGAAAGCTCTATTATGGGTCAAACCTCGCTTGAACTGAGGACAGAGTAATTCAGCTGTTTAGTAATTTGCCTACAAAGGCAGCTAGAATGCTTGCAAAAACGAACATTTGATTAATGTGTACCCTTGACAGAAATTCGAGTTTAATGTCATACTTACTAAATAATAAACTGAACGGCATATTTTATAACAATTGGGGATAATTGATTGCATATGTGGTATTGGATAAATTTTCCGTTTAAAGGTACTTTACTTTTGAAAAACCTTTCACAAACAGTGCATAGAGTGAATTTTATTAAAAAAGACCTTTTAGTGGAAGTTTTTAAAATTTATGTCTTTTAACTAAATTTTGTTAATTTTCTTGAAGTTTTCTGTAGATAGCAATTTATTAATAATAAATAAACGATGTTTTTTTTTTCTTTTTATCAATGATTTCCTTTAAAAGTTAAAATAAACTATGACTACTTATGACAAAACTGAAAACTGCAGTAATGGGAATAGTTAACTTTTACTTTTAGAAGACTGAAAAACTCGATACTAGGAAATTTTAATCTTATATCTACTACAATATGCAATTTAATGAAAGTTTATGCTTATTGTGACGATCAGAATTACTACTATTCAATGTCTTATATAAAAAGGATCTCCGGAAAGTAACGCTAATGGATCTTTTCAACACGCAAGTAGCTCATGTAATTTGGCAGAGCCAGGTGGAGAAGACTCTTACCTTTACAAGGATTCCAAAATCATTTTGCTATGAGCTGTGGGAGTGTCCATAAGCTTTCTATTAATGGTCATATCACGAAACACAATACGGGAAAACTATTTGAGTTGAAAAGTCTTGCCGACACACACCAATGGATGATATAAAAACAAGGCTATTTCAGTCATGCGTCGAGGTAAAATATCAACACAGGCTGCATTTACGGTTGATTTGCTGAATCGGAAAAAGAGTCAAATGTTGGATGAAAGACGACCTCACATCAATATATCCATTAAGTCAGGAAGTTTACGAAGACTCTTCTGTATCTTTAAGTTTTCAGGTCGTAGAAGTTATTTAACCCTTTAACGCGCAGTGGTTTCGCTCTGAGACCACCAAACTGTTGACGTTTTGATTGTTGCCAGTCACGAAGAATAGATTTGATTTCTATAAAAATAGTGGCGGGTGACATAGCTCCACGAGAATCCTTTACTTTTTAGCACGTCATTTCCCGTAAAAAAAATTGTCACGATTATTTTTAACACCACTGACATCTGCTGAAAAATGGAAGAACGCGAGAACAGCTGGATAGATTGCCCAACGCTGGAAAAAGGGCAGCCGTTGCCATCGCTCGACTTAACTACCAGCAACAGCCAGCTGCGTCAAAAAAAGGTCTCTAGATCTGTGGCACGCGATGAGCGTTTCGATCGGCCGCCATCTTGCTGGTAGTTAAGTCGAGCGATGGCAACGGCTGCCCTTTTTCCAGCATTGAGAAAGGGTTGCGTCTCAAAGGGTTAAAAATAACACGGAAGATATGGAGTACCTATCCAAGGATATATGGTAACACCTATCCAAGTTGCAGCGTTCTACGCCTATTGCATTGCGCTAGCCGAGCACAGGATAACAACATTGTCCCTGCACTCGTGACCTGAATCCAGTATATTTTTTTTTCTGTTCCTGAAGATAAAGATCTGTCTGAAAGAAGTGATTTTTGGAATTATTGAAGATATCCAAAGTCTTTTAACGGGGTCTAATTTAAAACCCTCCAGAAGCATACCGTGAATGGTTAAGTCGCAGGCAAAATTATGTGGATGACTAACGGTGTATATTGAAAAATTTTAAATGTTAAAATATTTTGCATATATTTTACTCAAACTAATTTAATTGCGTTACTTTTGGAACATGCCTTGTGTGTAATTATACTGGTTGACATATGTTCAGTTAAGAATCCTGCTGATCTTATGAGTAGAGGCGTTGATGCTGACCAACTTATCTTGGTAGAGAAGATATTTAAGTTAGAGATGCAAGACACATTCCTATCAATTTTAACCCGCCGAGATATTAAAATTCTCACGAGATTATGAAATTTCACTCAAAATCAGTTCTAAAATGATATTTTAAATTGTGCTAAATATTGTTTTTCAAGCGATTTCTTAAAATAAGTATAATTTGTTCTAATTACCTTTTATTTTCAAGCTCTCGAGGTATGCGATACCCGGCAAAGTGAAGCTGTTTTAAAAGCTTGCCAATATCTTCATCTGGAATACAATGTTCTCAATTTGCTAAGCTACCACATCTGCACTACAAAAGGGCGTAACATGCCCGACAAATTTCGGAAACTTATCGCAGTCTATTGACTATTCCAAAAAATTACGTATTTTCAAAACACTAAAAAGATTATTCATTTCTATGCATTTTAACGATGGAGGGTCAAATGGACCCTAATAGGTATAAATGTCCCCTTTTTTTGGCGGTTAAAAAATGTATCACAAAAAACATTGTAGTTAAAAACATTACATTCATTTGGGTAAGCAAAGTGAAGCTGTTTTAAAAGCTTGCCAATATCTTCATCTGGAATACAATGTTCTCAATTTGCTAAGCTACCACATCTGCACTACAAAAGGGCGTAACATGCCCGACAAATTTCGGAAACTTATCGCAGTCTATTGACTATTCCAAAAAATTACGTATTTTCAAAACACTAAAAAGATTATTCATTTCTATGCGTTTTAACGATGGAGGGTCAAATGGACCCTAATAGGTATAAATGTCCCCTTTTTTGGCGGTTAAAAAAATGTGGCACAAAAAACATTGTAGTTAAAAACATTACATTCATTTGGGTAATCAAAAGCATATTTTTAAAGAATAAATGAAGTTTGAATGATCATAATTAATTTTTTGTTTTACCATATCGAAACATCAACTTTAGGCATAACTCAAATCGACCCAAATAGGGTAGGAATAACGGAATAAAATTGGAATAATTCCTTTATGACAGAGATTATTGAAATACATAGTACGTTTGTTGAATAATGTGTTTAATTGGTTATCTTTGTATATTCATTAACAACTTATTCCATTTTGTGTCGTATGCTTTTCCGAGAGAATTATTCTACGCAATGGTGCAGCCCAGTGAAGCATATCTAGCGCATTTGAAATGAATTTGCAGTATTTAATTCAAGAGAGGGGGAACTGTTAATTCTCAAGTGTGTGTACGTTCTTTCAAAAATGATACAATGGAGAACATACATAACAGAACATCTAAAGACTTCGAAAATTATCTTGCGAGTAGTTATAAATGATCAGGAAAATACCAGAGAAATACTTAAAGTTAATCTTAACTCCATATTTGTACAGTATGCCACAACGAGTGGCATTTAAATAATGAATAAAATTTCATAGTAACAGGTTGGTCCAGTTAAAAAAATGAAGCATAAATACTCGATATTCCAATTTATGAATTAAATAAGAATAAAATTTTCAAGAAAGAGCAAATCAATCTTGTGATACATGAAATTCCAATTCAAGATTCTTTCTCATCTATTCAAGACACAAAAAATGAAAACACGAATTTTTTAAAAACTGTATAAAAAAAGAAAAGAAAAACCTATACTGCTTTTTACATTTTAAAAGCTCAATTATGGGTCATTCCACGTCAGTTCAAATAGTGCAGTTCACCACACCCGCTTAAATTTTCTTCAAATTTTAGATAGATGATTTATACGCTAAGATAACCACAGATCTCATATTCATTTCTTTGACACGCTCTTTAAAACTTATTACTAGACAAAATATACAGAAAGTCACATGAAAATTCAATATTTTTTTTTTTCTCAGCTCCTGGTCACAAAGCCAAGATGAAATTTTTTGGGGATGTAGTGGCATACCATCTTAACAACATATAAAAATTTAAAACATGTGTTTATGATCAAACATGCTTAAAAAATTCATGATGTTTTTTAACAAATGCAATGCTCATACATAAACTATACGAGATACGCAAATTTTGATAACATTTTTGGAATCAGCTTAAAAAGTTGCCCCTCGAAACAAAATTTCCCTTCAGTAACTCCTACAGTTAAGGAGTTATTTAAGAAATTCTGAGAAAAAATGACGAATCTTGTAGAAAACTTAAAAATTTGCAAAGTTAATATCTTGGTAATGAATTATCGTAGAACCTTCAAAATTCAGATATGGAGAGTTATGCTATTCTATAAATCATTTACACAAAATTTGGGGGAAATCTGAAATGGCGTGGTGAGCTTTTTTCCAATTTTGTGTTTGATTTCACGTGGAATGACCTTTATATTAAATTTTCCCTGCTTCTAACTCAATAAAATACACAAATAATTTTACAGCTATGAATTTCAAATTGTTTTTAACTTGAAATAAATTGCTTGTAACATGATTCTTTCCTTACGCTGACGTTTAAACAAAGTTTTATTACATATAATTCGATTCTTTGGCTGACACTATATCTTCCATTCAATGTTAACGTTTAACATATTTAAGATATTCATTGTTAAAATGCACTTGTAGTGGAACACATCTACGCCAAAAGCACTAACACTAAGTCTGAAAATGCAAATACAATACCCACCGTAAAATGATCTACACTTCTGACGATTTTCACAGATAAATATAGTGTGTGTTGGTTTATGTGATTAACGCAAAGCTACACGAAGGCTATCTGCCAAGAGGGTGATGCCTTGTGCGGTAGACAATTTAAGTGGGTCTAACGCGCATTCATATTATATTTGGGAAAAAAAAGTCCAGGCCGTCAGATCGACAGCCGCGCGGTATGCCAGTACCTTGGACCTTCACACTGCAGCCATCTAACAATATTTAGTCTTATCGACACGACTGTATGGTGCCTTCAAAAATTCTTATTTTCCAGATGCAAGATCTGTTTCAATATTCGAATGTTCAACTAAAAATTTGTATTGCATAATAATTAAATCGGATCTTTATTTTATTTGTGGAGAAATCTACTTTATGTTTAACTAGATGAATGCTATTCCTTGAACGGAAGAAATAAAAAAGTATTTTAAGGCATTTAGAAGAAAAAGTTTTCAAAATGCTAAATTGCTAAATAACTGATGCACGGTAATGATTCTATATTTGAAATTGATAAATCTAATAGGAAGAAAAATTAATGGTAATAAAAATGTCATTTCCTCGTAGACAGTTATTCCATCCTAAGAGTCAAGATTACGATATTCACGAGACATCTGCTTTCTTAACTTTTATTTGGCTAGTAACAATCCTCTATATACTGACAAAGTAAACATGTACGTAAGGTTTTATTTCAATTTTCATTGAAAAGTCAAAATGTTGTTTTTCACCAAATAGCCAAAAAAAATGGAAACCTGATTATCGCGATCCCTACATTTGCACAATTGTCGTAAAATCGCAAAATCTATCAAAAGTTTTATGAAAATTTAGTTTACTAACATTCTATCACAGTACGAAATTCCATTCACTGCAACATCTTGATAGTGATAGAAGGATGTGGAAAACTTCCGTAACATCAGGGATCAATTTTCAACGATCTTGAAATTATTTTTAAATCTTCATCTTGACCACAAAATTCGTACTTCAAAATCTATATTTCCTTTCAGATATGACGGTAAATGTTAAAACATTTTAGTCATCTATTCCCTTTAGGGTTAAGAAGCGTCTACACTATAATCGTAAAATGTATGTTAAATTTCCTACTATAAGCTTCTGTAGTTTGAGATCAGTGATGGGATCTGCTTTAGACAGATCAAACTCTTAAGTACCAGTGCAGATGCACTATGCACTTAACACATGCATAAATAACTATCCAAGTGAAGCTAGAAATTTAGGAGAAGTGGGGTGATCTTGACTTTAAGGCTAGTTTCACTCTGTTAATGTTTTTGCTTTGGAAAAGCTAATTTGTTTGTTGTGGTTCAACAGCGCAAGGTCCACAGCAAAAAATAGAGCGCCAAGCGCTAGATGATATTTTAACAAAGGCAAGAAGAAGAACTATGGTCTTAGCACTATGTCGTCAATACAGATGTAAAAGGGAAAATTAATATTGAGCAAAAAAGATTAGCGAGAAAAGCATATTTTGTGTATTAATCCAGTACAGAGTAAAAAAGAAAGCAGAGATGGGTGGGGCTTCCCCGGCCAAGTCAGCGAGGTTAGGTGACCATGATCCAAAGAATTGATTATACTGAGGTTGAAACACTGGGCAGGATGTCAGGATATGAGACACTGAAAGCGGAGATTGACAGTGCTCACAAACAGGGGCATTTTCGCCCCTGAACAAATGTTGATGTGTCAAAAGACAGTGTCCTATTGTCAGTCATGTGAGTATTACGTCGGTACGACGTAGCGGAGCTGAAGGCCTGGAGAGGATGTCTGGTTTTATTTGTCGGAGTTTATGACCAACTTTCAGGTTCCAGTCAACCTGCCACTCTTGCTACACAAACTTCCGGACAGCAGGTTTGAAATCTGAAATAGGGACAGACTGATTCAGTGGAAGCACAGCCATTTCAGTGGCAGCATCGGCGTCTAAAAAGGGTCTCTAGATCTGTGGCAAGCGATGAACGTTTCGATCGTCCGTCATCTTGCTGGTAGTTAAGTCGAGCGATGGCAACGGCTGCCCTTTTTTCAGCATCGGGAAAGGGTTGCGCCTCAAAGGGTTAAATTGTTTTGTTCTTTCCTGGTAGCTTTAAGTTGCTAAAACGCGAAAGAGTCCGGGCAGTACCTGATGATGACTCGGCGTATTCAATAACTGTATGTCTCTAAAAAACGGTGGTTGCTCACCCCACACTGGGACACTTTTTCATAAAATAATAACGGATTGCAAAAAAAGCATTTAATTCTCTGTGTGTCTAGAATAAGTGCAAAGAATGTAAAGTTCTCTTCACTCCATAAGTGAGGCAGTTGGGTGTTTTAGAGAGAGGAAGTTGTTACGGAGATGAGCCAGTATCGCCCAATGTCTTTTTTTGTGGGGACGGTCGCAAAAACATACAGACATAAATTTATTTCCTCGTTTTAATTAAATAATAAATTGTATTTTCACAAAATACTCAGCGATCATAAATTAAAATGTGAATGTGTCACTGTTTGGTTCATAGTTTTTTTAAAAGAAATAGATTCTTCATACCCACAAATGTCGGAAATTTATTTATCAGACATCAACACAAATTGGAGAAAGCGATGAAAAAATTCGGTCGCTAATGGGTTAACCTATTCAATCCTATCATTAATACAGCAGTGAAGATGTTCCTTCTGTGATCCTTTTTCTCTCAGCATAGGACACTAAGTGCTCACACTAGGCATTCAGACAAATAAGCTAGGAAGCGTTGCTGAACACAGAAGGGAAGTAGTATCGTGCACGTTCCGCACTGGCCTAGTCACTAAACTCCGTTCCCGTAAGAGCACGGACAGTGAAGCAGCGCCCGGCTTGGTCAGTGCTTGGGAAGGTGAACTCTTCTCTCGGCCGATTTTAGCGTGTTGGGCCCCTACTCTGGAGTGGGTTCAAAATGAGGGGACACCGGGCTAAAGTCGGACTTCCTCCCACAGGGGCTCATTCAAATGGAAGCCGTCCCCTTTCGCCCACCGCCGTCCTACATGGAGGATCTGGCAACCGCAAACGAGAACAACA
This sequence comes from Cheiracanthium punctorium, assembly GCA_038373885.1. Lineage (NCBI taxonomy): Eukaryota > Metazoa > Arthropoda > Arachnida > Araneae > Cheiracanthiidae > Cheiracanthium > Cheiracanthium punctorium. The sequence goes on from JAWZYV010013297.1 coordinate 1,263,755, forward strand.
GTATCGTTCAGTCTTTGTCAGGAGTTAACGTGTCAAAACAAGGTTCGATATTTAAAAAATGATGAAAAAAAGACGAGTTGTGCTTGATGCAGACTTCGGGTAGTTTAAAATACATAATGCATAGAAAATTTGAATCACAGCAATAATGATCACAAAGATATTCGCTTCCACAGGAATACATTTAACTGAAGGAAAGAAAATAATGACAATCCGAATCTTTACAGAAACCAATAAAAAAATGGGATTATAATTTAAAATACAGCGAAATATCCATATGATAATTTTTTAATTTGAATAAGTATGAGTAACCATCCAAGAGGGGAAGGGAAGATATTTCCCCTCTAAATACATGCATAAGCTTAATTATCAACAAAAGGGAAGTCTTGTGATTCTCGGATGTTTATACTGCGGATAGTTGCATTAAGTAGCCGCATGTATTGCTGTTAATTTTATTCAAATTTATCACCGCCTTGCATAATGAGAGAAATGAGCCTCCAGACGCTAGGTGCACATACTTTCTAACTCAAGACTTTCACGCTTATTTACCGAAACACTACATGAAAAATTTGCAATAGTTACAATAAAAATAGGGAGTTTTAGGAGGGAAGAGGTAAGGAAATATAACTTTGCGTAGTCTGTATATTTTAAAAAGAAACGAGTTAAAATATCCTGCTATATAGTTACGCTGATCCCTGACACTCTAAAAATTCCTTGTAACCACTCCAAGTTAAATTTTTACCGCCATTACTCCTAAAAAAGATTAAAAAGTTAAGCACAAAAAGCGCAATAAAATCTGCACCGTTTGTACAATACTCTTGAAGTTTATCATAATTATGCATAAAAATATAGTAAACAATCTGCGCTACTTGAAAAATCTGAAAATCCACCCGTTTCCTAACTTTTAAGCGATTGTTTTGCTCTTTTCAGCTCCATTTTATTTCCGAGAATAAAAAGGTGAATCATTTGCTTGACAAAATTATCTCTCGCAATTGACATGACGTCATACTGAAGTCACAAACATCGGACTTTGAAGGGAAAGTTGCGATTCCAATTCGTTTAAAATAGTTTTTCCAGATAACATAGCTTTGATTTTTTTTTCATTAAAAAGGATATCGTCTGCATGAAGCATTGATATAAGAGGGGCTGTTCGAATGCGAAAAGTTTCCGCACGTTTCAGAAAGAGCATAAAATTTGATTTCGGTATGTAAGAAAAATGTGAAGTTCATTATTTTAGGTGGACGAAGATTAAACATATTGAATGCAGATATATTTCCGTCAAATGTTTTTTTCTTGCGCCAGTTGTGATGGTCTCTACAATAGGCTTTGACTTCTAGTTAATAGATAACAGAAATACATCCATGCGCACACACATAAATTGTTCTTTGGACATTTCTAAGTGCTCCTAACGAAGAATTTGGCTGTGCAGACTTTAGACGGTATTTACGGCACACCCTGGATATATATATATGTGACGTCAGATATTCCAAGTAAAGTTTCAGAGTTAAGGCAGGTAATATGGTTTATTGAACATTACATTTAAGTTACAATTTAGAATGAGAAGAGGGGAGGGGAGACGGGTACAAGAATCAGCGTGGACTCATTAAGCAGTTCCAGTGGCAGAAGTCCCTCGATTTTTTATGTGCGGGAGTATTTACGCTTACCACACCACGTGGTCTGCGAAGACACAACTCCGCCTCTCTGTTATCTCTGATCGAACCACACACATTTACCAACATGACCCGCATCCGGGGCTACAAGGGCGTGGGGACACGTGTACATCTAAAGAACTCAGAATCGACGGCCTGATGTTTGACAAATAACAAAATAAATAAAACACAGCTCCAGAGCGCGCGTGGCAAGTATGACAGGAAAGTAAAACTTACAGTGAAAGTACCCGCTTGAACAATACCCAAACTAGTAAAACCCAAATTACCTTTTTATACATTACATATACACTGCTGGCCACCCAAATTGCAACACCAAGAAAAACAAGAGATATCACAACAAAATTTATTGTGTAGATAACATGTTGACCAAGTAACAAATGATTAAATTTACAGCATTCTATGAAGCGTGGTTCCTGCCAAAATCAGTACCCAGAGTAGCCGCCGTTGTTGGAGATCACAGCTGCCACACGCCTCGGCATTGATTCAAAGAGACTTTGAATGTGTTCTTGGGGTACAGCAGACCAAGCAGCTTCCACACGTTGCCAAAGTTGATCTGGTGTGACAGCTGGGGATGAACTCTGGGTCAGTCGTTGAGCAACCATGGACCACATGTTTTCTATCGGCGAAAGATCCGGAGAGCGCGCCGGCCAGGGAAGCAATTCAATCTGGTGATTGACGAAGAACACTTGGACAATGCGTGCCACGTGTGGCCGTGCATTATCCTGCTGAAATATGGCTGTTGGCAAGCCCTGAAGGTAAGAAAGGACAACTGGCTCCAACACCTCGGAGATGTAGCGCTGACTGGTTAAAGTACCGGCAATGCGTACTAGAGGAGTGCGAGAGAGATATCCGATACCGCCCCATACCATAATACCCGGTGCAGGACCAGTGTGACGGTGCATAATGCAGCTGTTCAGCATCCTCTCTCCACGGTGTCTCCAGACTCGAATCCGACCGTCTTGGTGTTGCATACAGAAGCGTGACTCGTCAGTAAAGAGAATTTCATTCCATTCTGTCGTCCACATCCTTCTTTCATCGCACCATTGGCGGCGGAGACGTCTGTGGTTCCGCGTCAGAGGTAGACAAAGCAACGGACGTCTTGCGGACAGACCATTCTGCTGTAAACGACGTCGAATGGTACGCGCAGACACTGGATGATGCGTTACAGACTGAATCTGCTGTGATATGGTTCGTGATGTGACTGAGCGGTCCGTCACTGCCATGCGTACAATCTGCCTGTCATCACGTGACGTGGTGCACTGAGGTCGATGCGGTCGATCACGTCTGTCCGTCGTACCCTCCTGCACCCAACGATCACATATCCGCATCACAGTTGTTTGGTTTCGTCCAATACGACGACCGATTTCCCTGAAAGATAACCCACAATCTCGGTATGCCACTATCCTTCCTCTGTCAAACTCGGATACTTGATCAAAAGATGATCGTTGTTTCCTACGAGGCATAATTTATCGTTTTTTTGAAAAAAAAAGCAAGAAAAACACAATTGCTGTACTTGAAACCGTCGAAATCTCCAAGCCTTAAATAGCGCTTTGAGGTGGCGCCACAGGCGCGCTTGATGTGCGTCTGCGCTGAAATTCTAATCATTTGCATATCTCACCTCAGCTAATGCATGTTGTAAATTTCATATTATTTGCATGCTTCCTTCAGGGTGTTGCATTTACGATGGCCAGCAGTGTATATATATATATATATATATATATATATATATATATATATATCTACGAGAGGTGTTCTAATAGTAAATTTCGTCATTTCATTTTTTCCACGCGGAAACTTTATTACCAAAAGAGGGGAAAAAAACATGCACCATGCCATTATGAACTATACAGCTTACACTGTCTACCGATAAGGAGACATTTGCCGTAACATGCAATCAATCTGAAGAAACCATTGTGGTAAAACATGGTGCCCTGTGATCATGCCTGTGATGCATTGAAAGCTGCACTCTCGGGATTCCAAAACAATGTTGACCGCGAAGGACAGTTACACCATAGTGGTTTCTTCAAACGGATTGCATGCTACGACAAATGTCTCAATGTTGTATCTTGACTCTGTCGAAAAATGGTGCAATGTGCATGTAAAGTTCACTATGGCAGGTGGTTTTTTTTTTCAATAAACTTTCCGTGTAAAAAAAAAGCTTACTTTAGGAACGCCCATCGAATGCAATGTTCTATACTGAAACTAATGTTCTACTAATGTTCTACTGAAAGTTCTACTGAAAGTTCTACTGAGGAATCTTTTTTTTTTAAATCACCAAGTAAATACTTACAAAGCGTGAAAATGTGGGGGGAGGGGGGGATGTGTGTTACATTTAATATCATCTGCATATACTTGTCTGCATTTAGAAAAAAAAAGTAAATATGCTGGTTATTTGTGGGTTAATATACGGTGTGTTTCAACTATTTAATCAGTCTAATGCATTTTTAAATTATTAACATTAGCCCTATTCACTCAATAAGGAAATTTTTCTAAGGGCACGAGGTTGCTTGTTATGCCACAAATTTTATAAGGGGCAGTATAGAAAAAAATCAGAAAAAATATCTTTTTACAGTGTCCCTGTATATATAAATTTAAAAAAGTCATCCATAAAAAACTGCTCATGTGTAAATGTGATACTTACAGCCGTTATTGTGAATGAATTAAAGCCAGTTTTTAAAATGCTAAAATTAAACTAAGCGCAAAGTGAAATAAATATTTCTACAATTCAGGACTGTACCTAGATCAGTACCTGACTATTTTAGTCTGAATGTTATTATTGTACTGTGTTTAGATTTTAAAATGTTAAGGCAGTTAGAGATTTTTTTTAGTTTCAACTTTTCCTCTGTTTCACAGAGGAAAGTTATTTTTTACGTACGTTTTACTAGCATGACCTTTTTAGAATTACGCCGATTAAATATCTAAGTTAGCGTTTTGTAGAATTTCCGTAATGAAAGAAACATGATTCCCTTTGCTTACTTTTTAAACATGCGTTTGATTATTACCAATAAAGGAAGCTTGTAGTCCAGCTGTGTAAAGGTCAGCATATTGTGTTGATGTGTCATAGATCCGGGGTTCGATTCCCGGGATGTGCAAGGCTGACTCACCCTTTAATCTCGAGTGGGTCGATAAAATGAAGACCAAGATTGCTTGCAAACTAATCACGGGGAGCTTCTTAACAGCTGATCATCTGACAAAGGCATAGCCTTCCCCAGCCCAGAGCCTGTGGTCACGAAGGCGGAGATGGGCAACGCTGGCCTTGGCCCCAATGTAGGCTGTTGAGCAACTTAGTTTAGTTTGTTTGATTAAGTATTTTAATAGATGCACAAGAACTAAAAAAATAAATAAGAGTTTATAAAACTGACCTGAGGATGAAGAAATATCAACTTTAAAAAAGCACCAAAAACAATTATATTTAATTTGGGTACAAACCTCTAACTTAGATCGAGCTTTTAAACACCAAGACAGCAATAATTTGTCAAAAAAAGTTCATTTTTGAGCTTTCAATAACCCATAAATATTCCGTTCTAAAAAAGTAATTTTTCCACAATTGAATTTTCGATGGTTGGTCTTCATTTTTCTCGCTGGAGTTTTCTTCTATACAGGGTCAACCCAAAAAGTTATTTTTTGTATTGTTACAAATATACAGTCCCAGGACAAAATTTAAGGCATTAAAATAAATGCATGTCATTAAAAAGCTTTATAGTATACTGTTGAAATCCACATTTTAGAAAGTGCCTTACTGATTTATCAGTTAAAAAAACTTCTGTATTCATAATCCAATATTTTGAATAAAAACGAATATTGTATAGTTAAATAACTTTTATACCGTTATTAGCCAAAAAACTTAAGAGTGGCAAAATTTTAAACAGAGCTTTAGAATGTTGGAAGAATTTACTTTAGAAAGTTCTAATTCATAGAAAAATTAATTTTATGATTTTTGTAAAGACTTTAATTTCTACTCTATTATATTCAATATTTACCTTTTTTTCCCCGCTTCTGTATAAAGTGATTTTCAGAGATATCCATATATTCCCGAGAAACCGTATGTTGATAATTTCGAAAAAATACCAATATTTTTAATTATCTACTATAGGGACATGCCTAGAAGAGAATCTTTTTACATTCACCCAGTCGGATATTTATAGAGAATGCCAAATAATATACGTGGGGGGGGGGAACTACAAATTTATACGATTGTTGTCGTCAAATAGAATATTTCGCTCTGGGACATTTCCACATCATTACTTTCTTGATTGAGGTAAGAAACATTTTATAGACTGAAATACGTCATTTAACACCAAATCAAGCCACCACGAAACATCCTCTCAATATATAATATTCCTGCCTCGTCCCATGCTTATTCAATGAAGAAAAATGTACCATGTTTATTCATTGAAAACAAATGTTGTATAAATGTGAATCCATTCCACAATACATTGGGAAATGTTCAAAGCCAATAAATGTGTGCACGATTATGAAGTCAAGCACTATCGTACTTTTCCCAGTAGATAAAAATTTAACCGGTGCAAATTGCTTTGCATTTTAAATGTTTGTGTGACCTCTTACACTGGAAATATGTTGCTGGTGAAGTGCAGTCCTGGGTAAGTGGAAATTGTTATGAATTTTGGGTATTATCTGCTCTTTATCTGCTTAGTTTAATCAGGCTTTCATACTCTAAGCATCAAATTATTTTGGATTTTGTTGCATGTATATCAGTTAATTATAACTCGAAATAGTCATTCATCATTTTTCCATTCGATAGCATTTGCGCCGGCGGTTTTTTGCCATCCCGGACTGGCGATATCGCTAAGCTGGGCTCAGTTTTGGGCACTTACTTTTGGTGCAAAATTAAGCGATATTTCGCCAAAAGCATTTAAAATTGGCTTTTAACAGCATCCGGCCCGGTGGATTGTATCTTTCAAGGATGATCATTATCTTCCTAATGATTATCTCTTAGTTCCAGAAAAAAAAAATTAATATCACGTTTGGAAATCCCTCTTCGCTTGCTAAAAAAATCGTTAGATCAAAATAAATACTCTGAATACTGAACATTGGTAATTAATTTCAAATAAAAGGAACATTGTATCACCTACTATAAAAACTTTCAGTTTTAGTTCCTTTTCAAACATTCTATTCATTAATTGAGTCTTAAATTAGCTATGTTCTCAAATATTTTACGTTTTACGTTTTCTAGGCCAAAAACACTGTTTCAGTAAATACATAAAATTCAAACACAAATCAACGCTAAGAATGCTTTGCTCAATTTACCTCTCTAGAATTCAAATGTATTGGGCTATTCGGAAAGTATCAGGTTGTAACGAAAGTTTTCCGCCATATCTGCCTGAAAAACTAACTTCTAACTTTTTAGATAACTGTATTTGAACTTTCGGTACCAAACCTGTACAGTGTCACATTATACAACAATAGTACTTAAAGCTGTACTCATAATTCGTTTATATTCTAGAGCTGACTTTTTGCAACACAAGTGGAAGTTAATGATGGTTCTAATCCTCTAGAGCTATAGTTCCATTTGGAGACACCTTGTACTTAATGATAACTATATTTTTCAGAGATTTCACAACACAGTGTTATAAAGTAAGCCTCTTTCTTTTAAATGTCAAAAATAGTTCGACAAAATATGGGCAAATACGCCAATGCGAACTGTGTTCTGATGATGTTTGCGGTGGCGGGAAACTTTCGTTACAACCTAATAATTTCGTTTTTACCACAACAGAGAACTTCATTGAATTTTACCACAGCCAACTTCACACTTGAGCCGCATAATCATTACATATTTTGACAGATTATATCGCAAGCTTGCTTGCGAGAAAAGTTCGGTGGATTCTACTCAGTAGTTTTAGGTTGGTGCACTTTCAAATACGGAAACTGAAAAGCGGCATCTTCGACATGTTTTGCTTTTTCTCTATCGAAAAGCTTAAAAATTGGACATTTTCGATCTTTGCATCTATGGAACGATCCTTTCCATGCGAAAAGCCACTATTGAAGCGGATACATATTTAACTACAATTTTTTCGATAACTTATCTGTACAATGAAACTTCTATAAGCGACCACCTTTATGAAGCGACACCCTCTTCCAACTCTTACCATTTATATCAGCATTTATATTACCAATTATATAACTCCTATCATTTATAAATTAGATGGATACCATCTTTTGAGATACCGACTTTTAACACTGTAATGTTAAAAGATTCCCTAGAAGATACCACAGAACCGGAGTGGTATCCCTGTCCGATAATTTTCTAGCATTTTTCGGAAGTTAAGTTCACAGACACCACATTCCTGTAAATCGACAGCAGGTGTAAAGTATACGTACACGTACGCTTCCCGTATAAATCTTGTACGTTAGAGAAGAGATAAGTCTAAGAAACCGATAATTTTACCTTTCGAGTTGCGTGTTGATGGGATCGAGTCAAACGAAAAAGGAAATTCACAGAAGAAGTTCGCGATTACTTTTGGTCGTTGAAAAAAAACAAAACAAATTTTAAAGCAAATACATTTTACTAAAGAAAATTTAGAATTCAGGAAGAATAGCAGGATAAATTCTGTTTTGTCAACTGTAAAAAAGCGAAGTAGAGTCAGAAAAAAAGAATCCGAAAATTCTAAATATTTTATTAAAATTTAAAAATATGTTCGTATAATTACGCATGTATTAGTATGCAGTTTCATAAATAAAAAAAACCAATTTCTTTCATTTTTTTCTTGGTTATCCAACGTTTATACTTCTTTAAGCGACCACCTCCCTTCACAAACGGATTTTTCACGGAACGTAGGGTGGTCGCGCCTGATAAATTCCACTGTCTTCCATATTGCCTAATAATTGGAGTTTCTGGTAGTTAGTCGGCCTGCATTCGATTGCGATGGGGGCAGTTGTCGTTTATTCAACATTTGTTTTTAAAATGCACGCGTTATCAAATGACAGCGTACAAAATTACATTTTCCAGAGAGCTTTTAAAATTTTTAGATTAAAAAAAATTTTTTTTAGATAGCGCAACACATATTTTAACCTCATATATGAAAAAGTAGCTCAGCGCTCCAAGTTTATTTTATTTTATATGTTAATTTAGTTTATAATTATTAGAATTAGTAGGATAGTAATCCTACTTATATTATAAACACGTGCGTTTGTGAGCTTCTATGCCAGCTACTCTTTCATACTCTAACGGCAGGATAGATTTGGATGGAATTAGGAATGGAGAAAGCTTATACCCTGAATTAATACATTAGCTACCTTTTATCCCGAGAAAAGAAAACTCTGTTCCCGTAATTTTTAAAGATTTCTCAATTTTATGCTGCATTCCAAAGCATATCGTAAAATTGAATATCACGATGGATTGCTGGAGTCGCGTGTAAATAAAATATAAATGTATAACCATACTATGATTGATGTAATGGGATTCAACAAGCAGTGAAAAGTTAACTGATGACGAAGTTTCCCCAATAGTGGAGCAACTGGGCCACCCAATTTCAAAAATTACAAAGAAATTTGAAAAATTTGAAAATATCTCCTCTTTATGAACATTATAAATAGGTAACTAGTTCTTTCTTACTATATTTAAGATTAAAAAAAAAAGAGAGAAACGGACTTACACTGCTGAATTTCGGGAATTTTCACAAAATCGCTTATAATTTTCAGAAAGCATGAATTAAAACAATGTCATAATGTTTCCGAGGTGTCGCGGAACAGATATATATATGTAATGCATAAAAAGGTAATTTGGGTTTTACTAGTTTGGGTATTGTTCAAGCGGGTACTTTCACTGTAAGTTTTGCTTTCCTGTCATACTTGCCACGCACGCTCTGGAGCTATGCTTTATTTACTTTGTTATTTGTCAGTAATCAGGCCGTCGATTCTGAGTTCTTTAGAGTGTACACGTGTCCCCACGCCTTTGTAGCCCCGGATGCGGGTCATGTTGGTAAATGTGTATGGTTCGATCAGAGATAAGAGAGTGGCGGAGTTATGTCTTCGCAAACCACGTGGTGTGGTAAGCGTAAATACTCTCGCACATCGAAAATCGAGAGACTTCTGCCACTGGAACTGCTTAATGAGTCCACGCTGATTTTTGTACCCGTCTCCCCTCCCCTCTTCTCATTCTATATTGTAACATAAATGTAATGTTCAATAAACCATATTACCTGCCTTAACTCTGGAACTTTACTGAAATATCTGACGTCTCAAATATATATATAAAGAAGGTAGCAGATCGTTTATAATGAAAGTATTGGTGAAATCCAGGGGGAGGTGACCCACTTCCCCCCACTGGACCACTTACGCCATTTCACCCTTTATTTAATTATATTTTTTAAATGTCCATCTTATTTCGTATCTGCTTTTATCCTGCACATTCCGGATTACACTCTGCTACCTATATTTTTTCTATGCAACTTTAATGCATAGTAAATGGATTAGTTAACCCTCACTAGCTTAAACATTAAAAATTCTTTTTTCCAAACATAAAAGTTTTATTTCGGTTTTCGGCAGAAAGAAAATTCACTTACCGTAAAAAGAAAAAAATAATAATCACAAAAAGAATGCTTTCTCTGTCATACACCTTTACGTAAACCTAGAAATGTGAAATGAAATTAGAAGCTTTAAATTAATTGGTACAAAGAACAGAAATAAATGAAGTTTCTTTTTCCGATGCAAAGAAAAATCTTTTATCCATTTATTGAGCGAAATCACATATTTCGAGTGAAAAAGAAAGATAACGTCTCGGCCCCACCGTAAATTTGCGTCATTTGTAGCATCGAATTGCAAGATTTTTTTCCCATTTTATTTGATTTTAACGTCAATCTATTCAATGAACTTCTGATAGCATCTCCTATTGCCATTACAGAGATTAAAATTACTCTCAGTGAGATCTCAAGTTATTACACAAAAAAAAGAAGGTCAAGTGTATGACTTTTTTTTTTCTTTTTAATATCTTCTTCGTGCGTATTTTATAGATACTTTTTTGTCATTAAAGAATTTATGCTGGACGTTTAATATTAAGGGGCATGATTTATGAGAATATTTCAGAGTTTAAGCATTGATTCTGTAGAAAGGAATATTATAGTCAAAGAATGAAGATATATTTTTAAACACAGTCTCGTAGAACGGTTTTTTAAAAATGCAAAGTGGAACACTAGCTATTTTTCAAAAAGAAAATATTCGGTATGAAGTTTGAATTACTTGTAATTCTTCTAAAAAACCCGCGATTTATTTAACGATAGATGAATAATGTTAAGTTATAAAAAGATATAAAATGAGGTAGGAAGTAAAATTAAAGATTCTTTACATTATTTTTTTAAATTAATGGATGTTACACTGGGTAGAAGTTACACATTTTAAAATTTTCTATGACCCCTTTGGAAAAATTTGGTATTTTTGAAAACTGATGGTGAAATTTTCAATACATTTTATTATCATTATTATAAATTAGATCAAATAACTATAAAATCAACCTAATACCAACAGCTGCCTTCTAAAAAAGAAAATAAAACAATATGTCTAAATGTGTTTATGAATACTAGATAGCGAGCCTTTTTCGTTGAGCAGGGAGCTTTCCCTCGTAAACACTTCATTTTATACGAAGAACTTTAAAAAAAAATACATTTTACTGTAGAAAGCTGCTGACGCACGTCGTGTACCAAAATACAATTGTACAAAAGGAAGGTAAGAATTCGTTCACAAACACGCCTGGCTACTACAGAATTCTTGGGCTGTGGATATTGGTATGATGTACTTGGATAATGCCATTATACCAGATATCCCGGAGTTCGTGTACACACTTGTAAATGTGGTAGACAACATCATTAGGAACCATAATTACACAGGAAAGCATGGTCGAAAATCGACAGGTGACGCTGTACGCGAGCTCTCAAGGTGGGCACGTGTGGCTTCCTTATTGCCATAGCTGCCAACTTTCACGCCTTTTTCGGAAGATAACCTACAACTGTCAGATAGTTTTATTTTACATTAAACATTTGGATTTATTTAAACACCAATTCACTAAAAAAAATTTAATTAAAAAAATAGTCATACACAGTAGTTTTTTTTTCTTTTTTTTTTTTTTGTACAATAAAGCGTCTTACACTACATTCTGTGTAGTAGCCTTATAGTGTCGGATTGCGATTTACTGGAGTCACTAAAAACATCAGGTTCATTACATAAACATAATTTATAAATCGGAATCTTACAAAAGCGTATTCCATGTTTCATGCATGATTATATGTGATTGTAACGCAGACATCCACAGATAAATGCGAAGCGATGATTTTGTTTTTGTCATCAATTTGGAACGGTTTCACATTATCTTAGGGAGCTGATATTTATCTGGGAAGTATTTAGGGTAAAGTAGAATAAATTTAGAAACTATGCGCAATGAATTTAATAAAAAATATTTGTGGCTAGTGTACGAGATGCCTTAATGCACAGCTCAAACAACGGAACACTATGAGTACAGATTTCGATGCGATTCGGCACGGTTTAATAAAGCCCAAATTGCAAAAAAAATCGAATATTTCTGAGTGTTTTAACATAAAAAGGAAAACAAATGCGAGGGTATAATTTAAAAACACCTTAAAGTCATAAAATAAGTGGCATCCTAGAGTCTAAATAGTTTTTAATTCGAAATTACCTGTAAGGGAGAAGTAGAGGTGCTTGGTTTACATAGTTTTTTTCGATACATAGATTATGAAACTTGCTATTAATCGTTTGAGGTTCTAAAAATTCACAATAAATAGCACTAATGCATTATGTCAATGAATGGATTTGGATAAGTGATAAGTGAGTTAAATTAATTTAATCATATTTGGAATCTAAAAATGAAAATGTTAAAACCTTTTGTTGATTCAATTACTTAATAGTGGTTTGTCACACCTGAATGAACCTGTTAAAATGTAATCATAACGTATATTATTGCGTACATTTTGTAAATAATTTTATGCTGTTTTTATTATTATGTTCTTCTAATACAATATTACCTATGGAATGGAGCTGAGTCAAACAAACTCAGACATATGGGATGGGGATTATTCTGACAAATTTTTTGTCCAAAACAGCCTCCAAACTGAAAATTTAAGACTAAACAGCGTTCAACCTGAAATCCAAATATTATTTCAGGACATACTTAAGTATTAACACACTTGAGTATGCGTAATTGGCTATATAAAAATTAGCTTTATTTAGACTAGTTAAGGTTGGTAATAGGGAAAGTGCTCTACTTTAGGGATGGATGCGAGACCATGCGAGAGGAGAAATAGCCCAGGTCTCGTATCGTCTTGCACTTTCACATCGAAGTATCGAAAGGGGGGAGGTATCGTCTCGCATATTGTCTGACGTCCGAAACGCCTTTATTTTTACTTTCTTGTAGGAAGTAAATAAGGTACACCAGTCGTCTCGCGTTTATCGAGGTTTCGCACATTGTCTTCATATCATTGATGGATCTAGAATGATTTCTTTGGGGGGGAGAGGGGGGTTCAAAACTTGAATACCATTAGAATTGCATGAAATATGCCATTGACAGGTAATAAAGAAATTTTATCTAGTGTAAATATATCCCTCGGAGGACCGCACCCCTTGGCTTCACTATGCTTACTTTCGAGTAGCAATGGAATCTCCTTGCAAATTCCTTTTAACACGAACTAGGGAACAGTACCAGACTGGGGTATGGGGACGGTCGGGTAAACGTCCGATGGGCCGCAAGGGCTGTCCTCGGAAAGCTCTAGCTTCGAGCCAAGGACAGCCTCGAGAACCTCTAGATTCCAGAGCGACCAGCAACGTCGCGAGGCAAAATGTGCAAGGGGACATATCTTTGAACAATGGTTCCCACATCTGGACTATCTTTATTCTAATATATAAATAGTTATCTGTTATCTTGTATATTTTATAATACATTAAATTTACAACTCGACAAATTTTCAGGTTTTAGTGTGTTCAAAGGAGGGGCATTCGTCCCAACAACCCTCCCCCCCTTACTCTTGGATTCACCACTGGTTGTGGAAAATGTGAGCCTTCGTGATTACACACACTACGTGATACGTGTTGCATAATATTTATATTTCCATTTCATTTTCCTTTTATTGGCGTGTTTAACTGGTTTTGTCACATGCTACTGTGATATATTGTGAAATACAGTTGGCTTTTTGTTGGTTTGTTTTCCCTCATATTAATTTTTAATTGGTTATGTATTGCCTAGAATTACTCGGATCATTGTCTGGATTACTTAATTCGTAAGTTTAGCTATTTTGCTTACTCTCTCTCTTTCTCTATATACATTTTTAATAGCTGCGTTGCCCGGGTGCATTAAGTCTTAGGGCATAACTTGCCCTAAAAAGTTGTTTGCTTCTCTTCCCATCCCTGCAAAGACGTAAATGCAACAGTTCTCCTTTTGTATCCATCCTTGTTTCCCGGCATAGGTCTTTGCCGGCATAGGTCTTGCCTTAATAAACGTAATTTACCTGACGACAGAATATCCGTGGAAAAAAAGTTTCAATAATTCACTTAAATACTATTTAAAATTCAGTATTAATTTTTTTAAATATTCACCACGAAGAAAAATGACTGACTAATTTGAAAAATGCATTTTTTAATATAAGGATAATTAAAAATGTCCTTTTGAAAGTTAATTCTAAAATTCCTGTTTCCTTGTAGTACCAATTTGTAAGCAATGTCTTGAGGTACTGACTATAACCATATTTGCCGGTTTAGCGCGAGACTGCGAGACTGGACTCACGCTAGAGCTGACCCGAGGTATCGTCTCGCAAAATTTGCGAGACCGCGAGAAGTCTCGTCTCGTCTCGCGTCTATCCCTAGTCTACTAGTATTTGAAAACAGTAAAAGGAAATTGCAATATTATTTGAAATTTAATATTACTCATAATTTAGACTATTTATGCTGGAAGAGCACTGCTGTATGAAGACAAAGAGTACGAAAAGTGTTGTCCAGGACACAATAACAAAATTCTTGGACACTTTGTTTTTCCAGATAATCAAGATATTTCACGAGCTCCAGAAATTTCCTTTAAAGTTCTTCCATCAAAATCTAGAGTGTTAGGCAGTAATAAAAGCTTTTTGGTGTGACAATGGTTTCTTGACTGAACTTCAATCTTTTACATTTTCAGTTCTACTATTGTGTTTGAAAATTTCTCTTTATTTTCGCTAGGTCTAAATGTATGAATAAAGCTATGACTGATGTTTCGTTGATTTGATTTTTATTTTTAATATGATTAATGACATTCGTAAAATTATACGAAACAACCCCACCTTACGGAGTTACTTCGGACAAATTTAAGTGTTACAGAAATGACTAAATAAAATCAAAGCAGCACTCCAATAACAAAATTCAAGTTCAGACAAGGGAAAGCATAGATGCACCCAAGATATTTTTAAAGATTATTTTAACTTTTTCCAATTTCTGCATGCCTAATAATCATAATTTTGTCCAAAGCAACTCACTCTTTCCATATAAAATTTTGTCCTGACAGAGTGAGTCGAGGCTGAAACTAATGACGCAAATACAAAATTTTGGAAGTATGTTAGATTTATAATGTAGGTGTTTGCTAGCAGAGGATTTTACAGAGTTTGGTCTGTGAGGGAAGACAGGAGAATAAAACGTTCTTTTACAATTCCCTTCATATTTCACAGAAAAAGCAGATAGACTTTAATTCCGTACATTAAAATGCATCCCATAAAAATACATAAACAACAGTTTAAGGTTTTATCAAATTCGGCCCTTAGACGTTTAAAGCATGTTTGATTTAAGCAATAGGTTTTGAATGCTCGTAAAATGTTGAATAGATTTGGCGAATTTACAAAAATTGTTCAAATTTTGATCGCGCAAATGAGGCTTTTCCATTTTCGGAGATTTGGCGAAGTACATTTAATTCGAACAATTTAATTTTCAACTAGTTTTGATTTTAATTACAAGAAAAGTGGGCCTAAGCATAAGATTCATAGTAGTTAGATTTTAAAGAAAGTTTTGTATAGATAGTCCTTTTTTTCTTTCAAAACAGACTGGGAAAAGGGGGGAAGACGGCCGTCTACCTTTATTGAATTCCAAAAATCCTAATAAAATAGATTTTTTGGTATTCGTAAGGACATTTTGCAGAAAGAATTTTATAGTATCTATTTGTGAATTATTAAGTATTGTATGGTATTATATTTGCTTTTTCTTTCAGATAGAGAGAAACGTGTGAAAAAAAAATTATGCCCCCGAACCCGCCCATTGTTTACGAATTTTGAAAATATCCTTTTAATTTTAATGTAGTATCTCTCTATTCTAAAAAAAAGTAAAGGCCGCTGGCGCTGTCAATAGCTTGTGTACCTATCTCCTCCTAAACCGTGGGGATTTGAGTTTGGACTAAGGTGCCCACAGATTCGAAAAATTCCGAGGAACCTGCTAAGCTGACTTAAATTTCGAAAATCGAATTATTTTCTAAGTATCTAGAAAGTATCTAAGTATCTAGAATCGCGTGAAATTTACAAAGTTAACACAAAAAGCCTAATAACTTCTTCACCGTTTGCACGATCCGCTTGAAAATTTTCATGATCATGTATAAAAATATAGAAAACAATCTGCGCTTCTTTAAAAATCTGAAAATCCACCCGTTCCCTCCTTTTTAAGCGATTTTTCGCTATTATCAGAACCATTTTATTTCCGAGAGTCAGAAAAGTAAATGATTTGCGTGACAAAATTACCCTTTTCAAGTGAATATGACGTCATATTCAAATTCGTTTAAAAAAGCTTTCCCAGATTACACAGTTTATTATCATTTTTTTTTCCACAAATAAATCGTTTGCATGGACATGAGAATAGCTGTGTACACAAAACGAAATCTTTCGATTGCGAAAAGATTCCGCGAGTTTCCAGAACAAAATGAAATTTAATTTGGGTATCTCTCTATTCTAAATAAAAACTAAAGGCCGCTGCACTGCCAAAGCTTGTTGGCCTATCTCCTCCTAAACCGTGGGGATTTAAGTTTCGACTGAGGTGCCCACAGATTCGAAAAAATCCGAGGAACCTGATGAGCTGACTTAAATTTCGAAAATCGAATTATTTTAGAAGATATTAATAAAAAACTGAAAAAATAAACAGAATGGTTGCCAGATTTGGCATAAAATCATTCATTCCTTTGCAACAAAGCTTTTCCAAGTATGTAGTATCACGTGAAATTGTCAAACATGAAATAGAAATACACCCATTTTACGCCAAAATAAAAACTACATGAAATAAGTAACTCAAAATGTGTTACACAAAGTTGACAATTTTCAAATAGTAAGTTCGCTTAGACAACAGGAGTTTAGAATTAGCGATTATCCGTTTTTCCAAAACAGAATAACTAATATCTTGAAAATGAAAAATAATTAAAATGCAGATTATTTCAAAGCCGGTTCGGTCCAGCTGGATTATTTGCTACCAGTAGAAATATCTGGCGACGTTAACTATGCCATTATAGCAGTTACAGTACAATTTCGATATTTGCTAGCGCGACGAGATGGTATAATTCGTGGTGCTAAGTACGCCAATCTGCAAACGATTGTGTAAATGAAAATATGGATAACGGTTTTCCGGTAACCTTAAATGAAGAGTAATTATAGGTATTGAGCATGTGTAAATGGCCAAATAATGAAAAGTCGCCATTGGTGGCAAGCTATCCTATCTGTTCCGTAGCTTTTATTAACTTTACATGTACGCAAGTCGCCAAATAATTAAAAATCGCCATGGGTGGCAAATTCGCAAGGTGTCCAATAGGTTTTACATTATTAAAAATACAGCTGAAACAGATGTTCTGATTTTATTATGCTTTAGCTCCTAATTAATATAACTTTTGAATGACAACATTAAATATCATTGTGTTTCTGAGGAGTGCAAATAATTTTTCCAGCGATTATAAGCGGAGTCCGCACTCCAGGTGGAGTGTGGACCCGGAATTTTCAGGACCTGTACAACACGGATTCCCATAGCAAAATATCTTCCGTGTTATGAGGGGGAGGGGGTCTACTTTAGTGTGAAGTTTAAATTTTTATGCACTTTTAAGCCTTTTAGGGGCCGAATGCCTCATACGAAAAGCGAGCGTAGCGAGTCTGGGGGCCTTGGCCCCTAGTTTATGTAAAAAAGAACTCGTATACATGCCAAATTTCGCATTACTATCTTCTTTAGTCTTCGTTAGACGATATATTGACAAACAAATAAACGACATTACTTCCCGGTCACCCTCAACCATAAGCATTCTTTCTTATCTCCTGATTGGTCAGTCACGATCTTATTTAAAAATATCATGTTTAAGGAATTTTGAATTTATTATTTTCCTTCTTTTGGATGTCTCGTAATTTTTAAAGCGATTTTGGAGCTATTATAGGCAGTCAGTTTGGACAAAAAGAAATTATCCGAAAGTATAAGACTTTAAAATTGAAAACAAAGTTCAAACTTCGAATTCTCGTTCAAACATACAAAGAGTAAATCAATTGAAAGAGAGTAGGGAGGGGGATATCTAACTTACTCATTATAATATTTTAAACAGAAAATATATATTTTAGAGGCAAATATTCATCAAATAATATCTTCAAATAGGAGTGTAATCACCCAAAATAAATAATTAAAACAATATTGTTTTTATCATTTATGAGTAAAAATTAAAATTTATGGATATCTAGATCAGACAAAATTCAAAATACATGAAAAAGTGTTTTATTGTTTGTGACAGATGACTTAAAATATCAGTTAATATTATTCGAAAGAGACAGCCATTGTTTACATTTCACTGCACCATATTTCTTTACGTAAAAAAAGGTGTATTTTCCATGCTAGGGAATTTCTGGAATCAAATTCAGTGAATGTGACTACAATGATTCATTACATACAGTGATTACTTTTTTTTCTAGAGGACGCGGGATAGGTTTACCTATTCATTTCCTGAATATCTGTCCACTGATTTTTTTTTGTCTTTTTTAGCGGGCCCCCAAAAAGGAGGTTTCTGTATTCCAATATTTGTTTGTTTTTTTTTTTTTCATGCAGGTTGACCGATTTCTTGCTACTGCCTCCCCCTAATTGGATAGCTGAAACTACATTATAGTCAAGTGTATTTAGAGGCAGTTAACTCCGCTTATAGTGATCCTCTGGGGACCGGCAAATTTCGTTCACTTTCTTCGAAGTTCACTAAAACCGATGTTTCCCCATGTTGAACAATAAGGCTTAATTCAAAACCAGAAAATAGTATTTTATACAGATACTGAATGTCTATCAAGTAACTCAAACATAACACCGGTCAACAACAAAAATTTTTTTTCGAGGGTTTCTGCTCTCATGCTTAAATTCTGACTCTAGACATTGAAAAACACTTAAATTTTCATTTTTAGTTCTTAAAGTTTGCTTTTGTCTCATTTACGTCGATAAGTATATTTTAATTTATTTCATAAACGAAAGATGGTATCACTTTGATTAACCCGAAAGTAAACTGTCTTATTATTTGTAACTCTGTAGTATTTCTTGCAGTATTATTTGTAATATTATTATTTGTTTGTATTATTATTTGTTCATACGAACATAAAAAAATACAACAAATATTCACTTTTAGATTTTAATTTCTTATAATTTTACATTTATATGTTATTGTTTATCACAAATCTTGAATGAAAAAAACTTTTATGTCCAGATAAAACTTTTCTGATCATAATTTAGAGTGGAATTATAAAAAAAATATAAAAATCAGTGATTTTTGCCAAAAAAATATTGAAAAATTGCTTTAATTTCTACAAAAGCAAACTTTCATTTAAAAAAAAATTATTTTCCTTTGTTTTGGCGTAGGAGAAACTAAAATTTAACATGTAGAAGTCAGACCAAAAAATCGTGTTGACCGCTGTAATAGATCGCATTTATGGTCATAGAAACAGTTATTAAGTACAGCAAACACAATTAATCCAATTTATGGAAATAATGCACATTCCATTCAGTTGGTAAAAGTTGCTGTCGCATTTAGCCTGCAATATTACATTATGAATGGGAAATGAAATCTTCCATGCTGAAGAGCGAAATTTCAGCTTTTGGTTCACTTTCAAAAATACCCTGCTTTTATGAGTGAATGCTTTTAAAGATTAGAATGCATTACAGCACTGAAAAATATTATGACCCCACTTCTTATTTATCCTCATTATATTAGCCTAGACTATGCCAATTCCCCTACATTCCGGAACAGGTGCTGGATAATCTCTTTCTCTCTACTCGAACACTAAAGAGACACTTTTCGTAAGAATCGACCAACATCACTGCCGTCTTTCATTATAAGTTCATTATAACCGAAGTCATGGTTCATTAAAACCGAAAAATGCTATAAACATTTCTAACGTATATGAATTGGCACTAATGAAATGCTTTCACTACATCCGGAGTTGACTGTATTTCTGTATGACGTGAAACGTGCCGTTTTTAATAAAATTGGGAAATCCTGTTTATAAGATTGTCATCAATGTATGCTTTTCACCGGTTTCGTGTTACTTCTGGTAATAACATTCAATTTTATTATCTTTAATGTTATTTCTTAAAATAATTTGATTTTTTAAATTTCTTAATACTCAGTTTTATTCATTTAACTTTCATTAGTTATTATTAGACCTCGGATTGCATCCATTTAAAAATGACTAAATATGCAAGCAAATATGCATCAAAGTTTCTGAAAATACGGTCTAAAATTATTTTTTCAGTTTTAAGTGCATGCTTTTCAAACAAGCAATCATCTACAGAAAAAAAATGCACAGTAAAAGTTTGTTTATTGTAAAAAAAAAAAAAAAAATATTACCGACAAAATTAGGGCGAAACGTTCGGAACACTGCACGGTCAACACTTCGCCGTAAAATTTACGACGTGTCAGTTTTTTTTTAATCACGTAAATTTCTGAGGCCCGTAAAATTCACAGCGAATTTTTTTATCGCCCTAATTTAAGTTAGGCAGTAAAAAGCAGCTAGATGCTGCCCCCCACCTAAAATGAATTTTCTGTTGACACCTAGTTGGAAAATTCCGAAATGTTTTGTAATACTTAAAATCAATAATTCACTTACCCTTAAACCGAACTCGAACTGGAGGTGCTTGAATATGAGATGAAAATTTAAACCCCTATGCCGAACAAGACTTGACAACATTCT
This sequence comes from Cheiracanthium punctorium, assembly GCA_038373885.1. Lineage (NCBI taxonomy): Eukaryota > Metazoa > Arthropoda > Arachnida > Araneae > Cheiracanthiidae > Cheiracanthium > Cheiracanthium punctorium. Next base: position 1,284,561 of record JAWZYV010013297.1, read on the forward strand.
TTAAAAGGTTGAAGTAATAGCTAAAACTATCCATTAAAATGTTAGTGGCGCCCTCTATGAGTCGGAAAACAAACTAGTGAGTGATTTATCAATTACTTCAACCTTTTAGAATACAGCACCAAGTCTTGTTCAGTATAGTGTATTAAGTATATTCATTTCATACCCAAACGTCTCTAATTTGAGTACGGGATAAGTGAATCATTGATTGTGAATATTATAAAAATGCTCAGAGTATTCTCAACGTACGTGCATCAGAAAATTCATTTTAGATGGAGGCCTACCCAGCAAACACACAACTGCCCGCAAAACGACGGCCAGGTACCCGTCGTGCTGGCAAAGTGCCTTATACCGGGAGCAAGGTAGATTGCCATCGACTGGAAGTCACTGGAGTACCAGTGTCTGAAAAGTGCATATGAGCATAACTAGTAACGGCGAACTGCCATGTGTCTATGACATGCACAAAAAAGTTAACGGCGTGGTACTGCGGACCAGCACTATTTGGCGGCAATGGGCCTGTATATATTTCGTAGTGTTAGCATAAAATTTCGTTATTTTAATTAAATAATATTATTTTACTTTCATACTGTGTAGAAGTGTTTTCCGTACACCCAAAGGCAAGGTCACAGTTAAGATTTTTTTTTGGAGGGGGGGGTGTAAGGGGAAGACTTCATGTTGTGCTTTCAAATATTTTAGTACTAAAATAAAACTAATGAGTTTAGTATGCTATAAAAATGTTCGCTGCATCCACAGTGAAACCCCCACCCTGAGTGCCTGTATATGAGTGCCTATGTACAGAATATGTATTTAATATTCTTAAAATTTTTATAATTCATATTAATCTTGCTAAATTTTCCTGAAAAAAATACTTGAAGATTTTTCCTACGTTAAGCCCCTTTTAAAATCTACCGTCATGTAATAGTCAAAAATAGAAAGCAATGGGTTCAGTTAGGAATTGTATTTTCTTTACGCTGTTCCGTTGCTCTTGAATTAAATGTTTGATTTACCTCACGGCCTCCAATGTAAAACCATATACGCAACAGAGCAGATGGCTAGCCAAGAAATTTTTGAGTGCTGAGCTAACTTCTCACGGGTCGCTGTTACAAGCTTCAAACTGTTATCGCGGATTTAGCTACATTAATTCAGATTATTTATACGCACCACAGATGAATTATTTTTATGCGTTTGAAGACAGAAAATAAAAAATTTCTTGTCTATTTTAATAAGAGGTGTGCAAGACAGCCTTTTACCTGTATTCATGGAAACTGAAGTGAAATAAACTGGTGTCGAAAAAGTTATACGTGTCATTATATCTGTTTCTTTTCAAAGGATCTTTTAATAGTTTATTGGAAATTTCAGGGGCGGCCCGACACGGTAAAGTAAGCATCGGGGCGCTGTCTTCGAAGGGGCGCAATATCGAGCTCAAAACGTGGAAAATGTATAAAAGGTAAGTCTTTTTTACGTTTGCGGGGGGGGGGGGTACCACGTACCTTAGTGTCGCTCCTGGAAAATTTTACAAAATTGCTACTACCTCGTACTCCAAGGGACATAAAATAGATCTAATAAACTTTTAAGTTGTGAGTTGCCCTCTTTTCAGTGGAAAAATATTAGGTGTACCGGAAAGTATTGTCGTTTTTTCTTGTCAATATTTTGCCTAGCCAAAACTACAGAAGCTTATAATACGAAATTTGCCAGGTACTTGAGTTTTATAACATAGGCGCTAGAAACAGAGCATTTTCCAAAAAATGTAACTCATGGGGGGGATAGGGAGCCAAAACGTTCTTTTCAGATATCCTGTGTGATCGCAAAGAAGAAAAGAGATATCCATAAAATTCTTGCCTTAAAATACAATGCTCACGAATACCTAAAAATAGATTTCAGAACATTTCGAATAGAATACTCCAAGGAGGGTAGACGTGAAAAAAGGGGGAGGGTGGCCATTTTTCTCTGAGAGGGAAAAAAAATATTATCTATAGAATTCTCGCTTTGAAATTATGAGTCCTGTGCTTAGGCACAGCTTGTTTGTTAATTCAATAATTGATGAAAATTCATTTGTTTGAATTTTATGTAAAGCAACGACACTTTTTTCCGGTGGTTACCAATGTTTCACCGTATTTTTACGGTAATATTTTTTACAGTGAGCACAAAATGGCAAAATTTAGAACTCACTTTCTCTCTTCGGAATTTCATGAAAAGATAGAATAAGATTTAGATTCTGTTTACAGGTTAAAGTTAATTGATTTTCTTTTGAAATCTTAGTGATGTGAAACATGCATTGATTATGTTAGAAAACTATTTCAGTATTTTTTGTCGCAATACACAACTAAGTATTTTTCAAATTTCCAATAGCAGCACGTCCCTTTCCTGGTACAATAAGATAACCCTCCCAAGTACGCTATTCTATGTTCTACAATTGCTCATCATGTTCATGCGTAATAGTTACCACGAAAAAAATATTAAAAAAGAAAAAAAATGCTAAAATGATAGTAAAAAATAATTAGAATAAAATACAAGAGATTGAAATATGCATCAGAAATCGAAAATATGGAACTTTATGCACATTTATGCAAAATCTCCTAAACCAACTGATATATTCATTTGCATATAATCCGAGATTTAGTTATTATCCTTGTCCGCGGTGGAGATTGAGGAAAAGTGTTTGTTAGATCTCCCTGGTTATGGACAGGGGGGAGGGGGATGGAAGGCTATAACGGGAGAAACGGAGAATGAAGGCTTAACCCCATCAAGTTTCCCTAAAAAAGAGCTGTTCCAACAAATTCTCGATTTTTTTTTCGTCCTTGAGGATGAACAACAGCACAGAGGTTCTGAATGCACAGCACAGGGCTACACTAGGGATGAAAAATGCGATAACTGCTTGGTAGATCTCGAAGGTGGAAGGGAAGCAATTCTAGCCTGAGAATGAAAGCTAGTTTCATAAAAGAAAATTCCTTTTACTATCGCCGTATATTTTATGAGCTAATCCTGAAATTCCTTTTTAAGTCGGGAAATGACAATTTTCGTCTTCTATATGAGCGAGCACCGCAAAAGTGTCTGACCATATTGAGAAATTTTGATAGAGGAAATAAGAGTCTACAATTGAATATGACTCATTATTCTACATATATTTACAAGAACTAAAATAGAGTATGCGGTTGAGCAAGCCAATTTGGTTGTACGAGCAGCAAATCAAAGGGCAGCCATATATTACAATTTATGGTCAAAGTTAAAGAAATTTGATCCCGGCTGCAAAAAGCCACATAGTAATGAGATTTGTATAATACGATAAAATGCGACAACGTGCAATGTACATTTTTCACCAATGTGGCAAGTATTTTACATAAAGTTATCGATGTTTCAGGAAATCGATGTCTGCAATACGATCATCTTTCCAGGCCTCTTAAATATTAGGAAAAGTGACAAAAATGCTTGAGTCGGAAAGATTAAATTTGAATACACTGCCGGGAAAAAATACACTTTAAATGTTATTGCTAATATTGTTCTTGTTGTGTTGGAACAAGTATTCAGATTTGTGTGTTTGTGTGCGTCATTGCTTATAAAATCATGCACTAGGTTACGCTGTGTACAACTGGCTCTCTCGTCCAAGATAACTGGATATATTGTTGTTGTTGGAAAATGTATTCGGATTTGTGTGTTTGTCACGAGGAACCGCTTATAAATCCACGTTAGAGAAAGGACAAACACAAAGGGGGAGGGGGCAAATGCCTTGCGGGAGGACTTCTCTGGGCATCTAGCGCGTATTCACGTTACATCTGGAGAAAACCGCCCAAAACACCAGACCGCTAGACCGACGACCCCGCGAGAGGACAGAACCCTGTTCCTCCACTTGAATCCACTTGGAAAAAAATAATGCTTAGATATTTTTGAAACTTGCACTTTTTCCGAGAGTATAAAAATAGATTGCTGGGCGTTAATGGGGTAACCTTAGACACTGGAATGAGTACACATAATTAATAGAAATGGGCAGCTGATGCCCTCCATGGCCGAGTGGTTAAGTCACTCAAAATGGTAAACGGAAGGTGCCTGGTTCAAAACCAGGTCGCATCCGTCCACCTAACCGTTCGGAGTTTTCCATGTTTTTCTCTGAAACTTAGAGTAAATACGGGTTAGGAGCCCTTTGAAAGGCCCCCACGGAGGGCACCCCATCTTGTGTTGTCCAACAAACGTGGATTTATAAGCGGATTTCGTGCCAAGCACACAAATCCGAAATACATGTTACACAAGCGAACAGGGCAGGTGACATCGCACGTAAACATCGCAGAGCTCTGCGTGGCGAAACATTGGGCATAACCTATCAAGTGGGCAGCTGCTGCCACTTGATAGCGCCTGCTGTTTATTGGCACCTCGGCCCATTCCAAATAATTTGGTCGTGTTTGTGGCACAGTTGTTTTTGTCTGTCCTTGTGATGTAAAATTTACTTTGTAAAATTTACTTACGGATATTTGAGGGTATATGACCACCTTCGAGATTGCAATCAGAAACCTCAAGAAAAACTCAATTACAAACACAATAATAATATTTTGGTGGATTCGCCAAGAAACTGTGAGCACACGCTTAATTCAAAGGAGCGAAAATAACGATCAAAGAGGGAAAGAAAAAATTATCGGTTTCCAGTTTTTTACGTCGAAACCCACTGTATTAACGCAAAAATACTCTTTAAGTACTCCTTTTCCGCGAAATCCACACCCCGCTTCCTGTTTACCAAAATACTGATAACGTTCGCCCCGAAAATTTCGCTCCGCTCAGTGATCGGAAAGCGCTCCTAAAGGAGAAGTACACTTTCAAGTACGGAAAGAATCGAAAATTTGCTCCGACGGATCGAATTTCACTCGTTTGAGTAAAATTCGATCGTGCAGAGGAATGTGTAGCAAATGATTTAGTACTAGAAAATATCATGTGGTGTGTTGAAAAGGAAAAGTAAATATATACGTTATTTCAGAGCATTGGGTTCTGAGTATGGAAATGTAGGGGACAGCATTAGCTATCTGATAGTCAAGGCGAAGGTGTAACCGATCCGCCATATTGCTTAGACCTTATTGCAATATGGCTGTGTTATTTATGGTGACAGTTCCAATTTTAAAGAAGTCATGTCGCCAAAGTTGGCGCCAAGAATAATTACGTATTTGGCATAGTCATAAAACTTTTAACTGTAGAATGCTGAGATTTTATATTTAGAACTATTGTAACATAATTGTGCATCTTTACTTTTTAATCCGTAAAATCGCGCATCTTTCACTGTTATTTAAAAAGAAACCCACAAAATGTTCCGCCATACTTAGACCAACACAGTCACTTCATTTTGTCCAATGCTGAAGATAGGTAATGTTATTTCCTTGTATTCATATCTCTATGGTTCTGAGTGTGTTGTTAAATTCGGTCAGTTGTAAACGTACCAGGGTCTACTTAGTAAATGACTTTAGAGAAGCAACTGAGTTTAGGTTAATTCTTTGGGGCTTTTTAGCCACGCATATAACCACGAATATAGGATTATCATCGAATACCGTCAGACGGACGAAATACCGTCAACCTCTCAAAGGAAAATACCCCATTTATGATAAGCTACATAAGCGTCCTCTAGCGACACATACCGTAAAGAGGTCCGGCGCGATTCATGATGCAATCTACTACCAACGCATGCATGCGCAAAACAAAAAATTAATGCTTACGACTCACCGCAGGCCGTCTTGCAGGTAAATTTCGTTGAGCTCTTTAAGAATACGTCCATCATCCTATATCCAAATCCATGCATATAACAAAGAGAATCTGAAATACAGCCTATTTCCTATCATTGCGCTTTGTGTAGGCGGAATCTGTCATTTGTGGATACTCCCTGTAACCAGTCTGTGCGCAGTAAGTGGCTTATTTTTAGGAACAGCTTTGGAGTGTATTTCTTAGGTTTTTATCCTGGCACATAAAAAACGGAAAGCGATATATTCTGGTATAACGTAACTATGGATCTTCAGTGGGTAAGGTAGATTCGTTCAGCTGTAAATGTAACCAGGGATACGTTGTAAATGATATTTGAGTACCAAGTGCGTTTCAGGTGTATTCTTTAGTCTCGCATATAAGTAAAAGAATGTGGAATATACACATATATAGCGATATTGTGAGTGTGAGAGTTCGATCAGTTGTAAATGTAACCCAGGGGTGTCTAGCAAATGATTTTAAAATAGTAACTGTGAGTTATATTCCTTGAGTTCTTTAGACTAGAGTTTGGATAACGGAACACGAAATATACCCTTACACGGTGGTATTAGTTTTTAAAAAGTAGGAAGAATCGATTAGCTTTATAGGAGCGCCTTCTGAAGAAAATTATTCGAGCTTATTTCCAATTTCCAATGTCAAATATGTATTTAAATCATTGTTCTTCGTAAAAGCAAATCGTGTCAATATACAGAGATGAGATTCTTAAGACTTTTTCAATTTTTCAAAAAAAAATTAATTTTAAGAAAATTTTCTGATTTTTTTTTCTTATTCAGGCAAAATTTTATATAAGTAGGATAGATTTAATATCAGTAGCAATTCAAAGGTGCTTAACTAAGTCCTCGTTGGTTGATTTTTTTTTTTTTAAATATGAAAATTCAACTTTATTGTGCAGAAATGGTTACAAATGATTCATTCAAAATATTGCCCATCGCTAGAAACAACATTTTCCCATCGTTCGGGCAGAGCTCGAATACCCTGACGGTAGAAATGTTCGTCGTGGAAGTCTATCCACGAATCAAGCCATTTTTGTATGTCTTCAACTGCTGATCAGTCAGACAATGTCCCATTGAACGAAACAGTAATAATCGGACGGCACAATGTCTGCGGGTGGGATAGGACATCCCATTTGAGCGTTGCCAAGTAGGTTTTCACAAGTTTGGCAACGTGCGGCCGCGCGATCTCATGCAAGAGAATCACTTTGTCGTGCCTCTGCTCGTATTGTGGCCATTTTTCGTGCAGTGCTCGCATCAATTGCGTTTGGCACGGATCCTCAACGACCAATGTCTCCAATTCCGCGTCTTCGAAGGTTTTTGGCCGTCCATCACGGGAACAGTCGTCAACATCGAAATTACCGTCTTTAAAGCAACGAAATCAATTACGGCACGTTGTTTCACTTAGAGCAGGATCGCCGTAAACGTTTTGGAGTTCGCGATGAGCTGCAGCCGCCATTTTATTCGAACGAAACAGGAAAATCTACAGTTCCCGCAAATGATGATTATTTGGCACGAATTCAGACATTTTCAAACACCCAAAAGTATTTGACGCAAAGACACAATCATGACTCCGGCACAGCGATTTGTTTACTATATGTCTCAGCTTCGCTCCTACCGTTTTCGATCGGTCGCAATCGACCAGCACTGGAGTCTTCTATTGACAAACAGCGGGAACTTAGTTGCGCACCTTGTACATTATTTATTGAACTTGAAATTCATAAATATTATTGCTTAAATGTTGCTCGCACATTCTTTCAGACTTTTCCCTTTTTTGTGAATCTTATCCCTGAATATAACTTCCCATATTACTTTCCAGTGTTTTGTTTTCCCCTGAAAAGTTAGAAAAAAGTAAAACAGGAAATTTGGTTATCAATCGAATACTTTTCTGAGTGAGTGTAGCTAGAGGATTTATAATAAGTGGTTTTGTAGAAACTGTGTTCGAGTTTTCGCGAGGCCTCACCATGGCACAGCGGTTATGTCACTGACAATGGTAGACGGACGAAGTGTGAAGGTCGTCGATCTAACGGTCTGGAATTTTGGAAGGTTTTCTGTAGATGTAACGTGAATACGTGTTAGAATCCCTTATAAAGTCCTACCAAAGCACCCCCCATCCTTAGCTGTTCGCCCTAGCATAGCGTTGCCATAATCACACAAACTTTGAGTTTTCGTGAAGCAAAAATCCCTTCCCAGATAGCACACTTGTCCATTTTATATCCATTTCTCATTCATCTCGCCCATATTACGTCCATGTCTATAAATGGACATCCAGAAGACATCTATAAATAGACATAATCTGGAAAATCCAGAAAATATCCATGAATAGACCAAAACTAGATATAGAATTTCCAGATTGGGCTTTATATGGACCTTTTCTGGACATTGATGTTCACATATGGATGAAAACGTCCAAGACTTGACCATTGATGTCCAAGACTTGCCCATACTAAGTCCATAAATAGACAAGCACGTCCATAATTACGTCTATATGCATGTCTATAAGACGTCATATGGGCGTCCTATAGTGCCATATTGATGTAAAATGGACGAGAATTGGACGAATCCTGGATGTTTAATGGACATGTCAGCTTGTCTATATGACGTCTTCTAGGCGGGTTCTGGACAAATTTGTGCTATCTGGGTTAGGAATGCAATTGTCGGAACGTGAAACGTACGCGCAAATGATGGCATAATGTTTTGAATGAGTAGGTGGATTTGGTCAGTTGTAAATGTAACCGGAGTATGTGTTCTAAATAACTTAAGAGGAGCAGCAGTTTTTGTGGGTTTACTTGCTACGTAACATGAAATATGTCGTTTATTTTTTAGTGTTATTGTTGTATTTGGAACAATTCAGGGATGCATTACTTCTGGAATTGTTTGCTTACTCCCAGAGGGAGAACCTTTCGCAGAGAGGCTATTCTCTTGTGAAATTAGTTCCAACTAGTAAAACAGCCATGTCCAAATTTAACCTGTTAACCCATTTATGCCTAGTGTCCCTTTTTTGGGACGGTATTTTCGCTATTAGTCGAAAACGTTATTTATTTTTCCTAGCCTTTATTCATGAGTATTGAGCCTCAACTCTGCAAAATATTTTAACATGGCAAAGTAGGATGTTGATATTTCGATTTTTATGCATAATGATTTTAAAAGAAGTCATCCCTTGTTCAAGAAGTTGACATTAGAAATTTACCTATTATTTCTGTTATCAGTAAAAATCGAAGAAAGTCGCAAAAATATCCAGGTACAAATGGGTTAAATGAAGAATAAAATTTTGTGAAACTCGTTTCACACTGGGGACTGCCAGATGGCAAAAACACAATTGTACACTTACGCAAAAAAAGTATTCCCGTAATAGCCAAATTACCTGTTAGTTAATAATTTTGTTGGATTTTTTCTTCCTATTGGCAGGCACTTGCCACAGCCAAGGCCGGAGTCCCTGATCTCTATATTATGGAGACACCTACTAGGTAGACCAGCTTCGCCTCCTGGGAAGGAACGGACAAAATAATTACACCCAAGCCCATGACGGGAATCTAATCTAAGCCCGTGGTGTGGTAGGATGGCTCTCTAACCATTACACAACCCGGGCGGAAGTTTTATAAGTAATTATTCAGTTTTTGGAAAGGCACAATATTAGACAGAAATATGAGAAGTTGTTATTTCGTGAACAGGCGTTGGACTCGTAACCGGAAGGTTGTGTGTTCGATACCGACGTACCACTAAAGACCACCGTGTACATGCGGTGTACGTGCACGTTAAATCCGTGGTCCCGAAAGTCCTCTCGGCGGTCGCTAGCAGTTTCCGAGGGGTGCCAATATTCAGAAGCCCCCCACCTTGGGATGAGGTTCCAAATTGTGGCGGGAAATTCCGGGAAGGACGTATATGCAGCTCTAAGCGACACATTCAGTGACGCGAGCTGTCCTCTCGTAGCAAATAAATAAATAAGAACTAAGTAAAACGTAATGTGTTCAGCATAATACGGTTTCTTTCAGTGACAAAAAATCTCGTCATACCCAGTTAACAGGTTAAACGACCGCAAAGGGTTAACCTCGCATGAAAGAAACGAAACGCGAAGTGCACGCCTATTACAATACATCGAATTTTGAAAGTGGAGGTGTAATCTGCCAGTTTTAACTGTAATTACTTTCAAAAAGAATTTAAACGCAATTCCAATTTCCTAAGTCGGTTTCATATTTAAATTATCGTTTACGTAAAAGTGAAGTATGTTATATACAGGCAGTCATAACTTTTCAAAGTTCTTTCTAATCCTTTCCGCAAAACAGCTTGAATTTTTCGGAAATTACCGGAGGTGTGAAAATCTTAAATAGTATTCTAGGATTAGTTTTTTCCGTCCAGCGGATTTGCAGACGTCTTTCTTCGTAGATATTTGCATCATTAAGCTCGTTTAAATAATAAACATACAATATTAGTTATTTTACTTAAAAAATATAAATAAAATACCTGATATATTTTTTGTTCCATGAAAAACATAAGTCAAAATTAAATTCGACACTCTAAACACCTTTTCCGGCGAATATTTTCAGAGAATATTATTCTGCTCTTTGCAGTTTGTCGGAATGTTCACCAGTTTAAATCGTTGTTTTTTTTAAAGAACACAACGAGCATGTATACAGGGTTCACAGGAAATAAGGCGGTACACAGGGGGTCCATCCCCCCCCCGAAATTTAAAATTTTGCTAACAAAATAATAATGGTCTTTTTAGGGAAAATTCAGCCTTTTAAACCGTTTGGTTCCCTTCTGCAATTTTTGACCCTCCCGCAATTTTTTTTTTGGGTACGGCCCTGGCAGAAAAGTCCCTTTAATCTGAAAATACTTGCGAACAGAGAGATCTATAGCTATACAAGTGGCGTAACGGTATAAAAAAGCGATTACGGCTGACCTAATGCTAATGACAGCAGCACCCCCTAGTGGCGAAATTTGGAAAATAGTCTTTGCATATCGAAAACGAAAGAGATAAGAGCAAAATTTCCTATTTGAAAGTTTTGGAGCAGGTATGGGCAACCTTTGAAAAGTTGCGGGCCAAACTTTAGGATGTTAGCGAAGGCGCGGGCCGTATAATTGGCATTTATATGGAATTTGAATGGTTTATATGGGATTTTGATATGTTCCGCTGGCTGGAGGTTGTCCATATGTGTTTCAGAGCATCCATTTATTAGTACAAAACGACATTTGGTTCACATGAGTAAGACAATTGTCGCCGAAATGGCCGAAAAATGGCCGAAATCAATGCACTCCATTTTGTGTAAACGTTTGAAAGATATGGCCATAGGTACGAAAACCTGAATTATTCGCCTTTAGAATGGCATTGGATTTAGTGTAGGTAAATCAGTCTGTTGTAAATGTGACCAGTGCAGTAGCAACTGCGATGAGCAGTAGCAACTGCGTTTGTGTTATAAGAGAGGCCAAAGAATACTGGAACAGGAGTGCTAATTATATGTGCATTTCATAGCATTATTTTTATAGTTTCAGCAGAATGATAATTCGGGACAGATAAAGCATTTAATTTAAAAGAACTTAAGAAATTACAGTTATAACCGGATACAACTTAGAAATTATTGTAGAACAATGTTTCAGTTTAATTGAAGTAGCAGCTTTAATTGTAGAAGCAGTGTTTCAGTTTGTATTTATATATACTCAATTAACAAATATCCCGAAGTATATAATTAACAGAATGTGAAATATATGCGTGTATGATCGAATATGGTTTTGAGTGTGTCGGTGGATTACTTCTGCTGTAAATTTAGCCAGGTTATGTTCTCTGGGGTCGATGCAGACGAAAATTGGATCCCTTTTGCGCCCCCTTCTCAAAAATATCGATTAAAACGGCCCTTTGGCATTTTACCCTACTTTTTAACCTGTTCTATCAATTTTAACAAAAAAAAGTGACTTTTATTAAGAATTGGTATGGAAATTAACAAAAATAAGTGTTGGAATTCACAAAATAGGTACTGAAATTCACAAAAATAAGCAGTTTTCGTAAAAATAGGACCTTGGAAAAAATTCCTGGATCCACCCCTGGTTCTGAATGACATTGAAGTTGCAGCTATAAGCTTAGTGTGTTCATTGCGCTTGTGAGCACCACATCTAAGAAAAGGAATGCGAAATATACGGGTATTTTACAGCATCTGGATTTTAGTGTGTACCCAGCAAACACACACAGGTTCTCCGAACGTCTATTAACGTTCAGAAGATGTTCAGAAAACGTCTTCTGAACGTTAATAGAGGTTCAGAGAACCTGTGTGTGTTTGCTGGGTAGGCGGATTTGGTTAGTTTAAAAAAGTTCCTACACAGAAATTATTTAAACTGGATTCTTGGAGCTTTTTAAACTCGGATATAAGAAACGTAACGCAATATAAACTTCATAGTACTATGACTTTGAGTCTGTAGGTGGATAGGTTTGTTGTGAATATAACCCGGGGGTGTGCTCCAAATCTTTTGAGTTATATACCGCAATCATGAAAATCGAAGGAATAACAGAAAGGTAAAGCGAAAATGCACTCTTCTTTCAAACCAATCAGTTTTTAATGTGTTGGTGAAATCGGTCAGTTTTATATGTATCCAGGGAATGCCAAATGTAGAAATGTTTGAGGTTTGTTCTTACGACTTTTTAAAAAGACCATAATAAACGAAATGCGAATACGCTCGTAATTTATAACTTTGTTCGATTCGGTCAAATGTACACCCTCCAAAAAAAAAGTGTTCGAGTAAAAGATAAATTTTCTTCGTTGGTTTCGTATATTGAAAATTATTTATCATAGAATAGGAATTAGGCTATGTATAAATATGACTTTCTATATTTCTGTAAAGTTGTGCGTTTTTAAAAGACTCAATTATTATTCGCAAATCTAAAATAGGAAATTTATCTCCTACTCCAATATTTTTTTTTGGAGGGTGTAAATGTAAAAAGGAAACGCGCTGTAGATACTTTTGCTATAGATACTCCAATTATGGTGGACTGTTTGGGATTATTTGCCGCACATTCAAGAAACGGAACTTAAAATATTCTAAAATTGCTTTTTTTCTACTGGCGGGCACTTGCTTCATAGGCATTGACCTCTGTGTTTCCGAACCAAAGAAAATGGCGAAAACAACTGTTTAAGAACACGGTTAGAGAACAATAAAAACACATGGACGCTACCTGGAATCTATCCACACATTTAAACGAAACAACAGTTTGAGACACGGCTTACGAACATAGTTTATGAAAACGGTTCAGGAATAATAGTACAACATGGTCGCACAATGGATTCTAAAAAAATCTTCAGGTGGAAAGCGGTTTAAGAACACTGTGGTAGGAATGTACAGTATAAATAGGCCATCCGTGCTTTAAAAGCCAAATAACGGACCAAAACACCAGTTTAAGAACACGATTCAGGAACCATACTACTATACGATGCTCCCTCGAGTCTAAACTTCCTCCAGACAGAACGACATTTTAAGAACAAGGTGATAGAAAAATGGAGAAAAAAATATCAAATTCCGTGTTTCCGAACCCAACAAACAAGCGAAAACATCAGTTTAGGAAACGGTTAAAGAATATTACAACAACATGGCCGCTACTTGGATTCTAACCCAACCTACACACGGAACAACGGTTTAAGAACACGGATACCGAAATATACACGGTTTACACGGCTCAGGAATAATACTACAACACATACGTTCAGTAGATTCTAAAACAGTGATTCCCAACCTGGGGGTCGCGACCCCCAAGTGGGTCGTCATGCCTTTTCAGGGGGGTCGCCGCAGACCGATTTTTTAGGAAGTGAATGGCAAAATATTTCCACGTTTCTCTGCAATGAGACACGCTTTCTCCCATTTCTCTTTGTAAAGTAAAAATCCTTTTTCTCATCAGGGCGCTTGTATCAAATCTACAAAAACTGACGTCGTAAAGTGTAACTAGGAGTGTTAACCAATTTTGAAAACGTGAACCAATTTTGAACACTAAGGCAGAAGTATCGGAAATAGAAATTGCAGTTAATTTAAGGAGAGAAAATATTAACCACCTTGAAGCTCTTATATCTGAAATTCAAAATATATCCCAGAGCTCACAATGAACAACAGGCGGCACTAGTGCGAAATCCACTTCACACATCTTTAGATGTCGCCGATCATCCTGATGAACCGCAGGACGAATTTTTGAATTTGCAGAATGACTCCTCAGCACTTGATTTATACCAAGAAAAATCTTTAATTCAATTTTGATGCGCTATGAGTCACTCATATCCGAAAATTTCTAAGCTTTCGCTTCAAATGTTAGTGCCATTTGCACCCACTTACAAGCGTGAAGTTGAATTTAAAACTCTTTTGTAGATTAAGACAAAAGCCAGTAATAAATTAGATGTCCAAGATGCGGTTGGCTTTGATAATATTCAGCCAAGGATAACATAACTCGTCAGCCAAATACAACCTCAGTCATCCTAATAATAATCAGTACGGGATAAAAAGATTAATCATTTTTTAATCTCAAGATATATTTTTTTTCATTATTCATTTTTTTTTGTTTTATTAGTCAAACATGACAGATGGAAGAGGGTGGGGGTGGGGGGTCGCGCACATTTTTGAAAAATCTGAAAGGGGTCGCGATTAAAAACAGGTTGGGAACCACTGTTCTAAAATAACCTTCAGATAGAAAACACTTTACGAACACTGTGATAGGAAAAGACATTAAAATAGAACATCCGGGGGTTTCGAAAGCAACCAACAGACGAAAACATCAATTAAAGAATCGCAAACCATTCTAACCCAACGTCCTGTTGAAAAAACGGTTTAAGAACACTCAGATAAGAAAAGACAAAAGAAAAAAAAACCCTCCGAGATTTTGAATCCAACTAAAGTACGAAAATTTCAGTTCAAGAATCTCACTGCAGTCCAACGCAAACTCCTAAAGAACCAATATTTTAAGATCACGGCGTTTGAAAAAATCGAAAAAATATAACCTCCGTGATTTCGAAACCAACCAACAGACGAAAAGATCATGTTAAGAACACGATTAAAGAATATTACAACATGGACGCTACTTGGATCCTAACCCAATCTTCACACAGAACATCGGTTTAAGAACACGGTTATCAAAAAACACACAGTTTATGAACTAAGTTTATGAACACGGCCCTGGAATAATACTACAACATGGACGCTCAATAGATTCTTACCTAATCTTCAGATAGAAATCGGTTTTTGAACACTGCGATTCTAAAATACAAAAAATAGGCCCATTCCAACGCAACCTCCCGTCGGAACAACAGTTCAAGATTAGGGTTATAAGAAAAAATCGAACATCCACGCTTTCGAACCCAAGCAACGGACGAAAATATCTGTTTAAGAACACGGAATCAGGAACTGTACTATAACGTTGACGCTTCCTGGATTCCAACCCTCCTCCAGACACAACGACGGTTTAAGACCATGGCCACGCAAAAATCGAAAAAAAATAACCCTCCGTGTTTTAGAACTCAACAAACAGGCGAAAACATTAGTTTAAGAAAACGGTTAAACATATTACAACAACATGGATTGTACCTGGATTCTAAACAAACCTTCACACGGAAACACGGTTCAGGAACCAGACTTCAACATGGACGCTTTCTTGATTCTAAACCACCTCCGAAAAAAAGATACTTTAAGAACACGGTGTTAGAAAAATCAAAAAAGAAATTCAACCTCCCATTTTCCGAACCCAAGAAACAGGTGAAAATATAAGTTTAAGAACACGGTAAGAGAATATTACAGCACCATGGGCGCTACCTGGATTCTAACCAAACATTTAAACGGAAACGCAATTTATGAACCCGGTTATCGAAAAACACGATTTACGAACGCAGATTATGAACACGGTTGAGGTATAATAATACAACATGGTCGCTCAGTGGATTCTAACCCAATCTTCAAATGAAAAACGGTTTACGAACACTGCGATAGGAATGTACAATATAAATAGGCTCTCCGTGCTTTCAAACCCAAACAACCTACGAAAACATCCGTTTAATGACACTGCTCAGGAATCATACTACAACATAGACGCTTCCTCGATTCTAAACCTCCTCCAGACAGAACGACAGTTTAAGAACACTGTAATAGAAAAATCAAAAATAAATTCAACTTCCGTGTTTCCGAACCCAACAATAAGGCGAAAACATTAGTTTAAGAACGCGGTTAAAGAATATTACAAAAAGATGGAAGCTACCTGGATTCTACGCACCATTGAAACGGAACAACAGTTTATGAACACGGTTATCGAAAAACACGATTTACGTACTCAGTTTATGAACACGGTTCAGCAACAATAGTAGTATAATGTCGCTGGATGTATTCTAACCCAACCGTTAATGAAACAACGTTTTAAGAACACGGTTATCGAAAAATACACGATTTACGAGCGCACTTTATCAACTGGGTTAAGAAATAATAGTACAGCATGGTCTCTCAATGGATTGTAACCAAATCTTCAGATGGAAAAAGGTTTCCGAACAATGTCATAGTAATGTACAATATAAATAGGCTATCCCTTCTTTGAAACCCAAACAGCGGACGAAAACATCTGTTTAAGTACATCGCTCCGAAACCACACTAAAACATTGACGCTTCCTCCATTCTAATCGTCCTTCAGACAGAACGACAGTTTAAGAAAACGGTGATAGCAAAATCGAAAAAATATTTCAACCTCCGTGTTTCCGAACCCAAGAAACTGGCGAAAACATGAATATAAGGACACGGTTAGAGAATATTGCAACATGGAAACTGCCTGAATTCTATGCACCATTTAAACGGAATAACAGTTTATGTACACGGTTATCGAAAAACACGATTTACGTTCTCAGTTTATGAACACGGTTCAGCAATAATAGTACAATATGGTCGCTCGATGGATTCTAACCCAATCCTCAGATGGAAAACGATTTACGAACGCTGTGATAGGAAAGTCCGAAAAGTACAAGATAAATAGGTCATTCGTGCTTTCATACCCAAACAACGGACGAAAACATAAGTTTAAGAACACGGCTCAGGAAACATAGTGCAACATGGACGCGATACTAAACCTCCTCAAGACAGTTTAAGAACACGGTATTAGAAAAAAGGGAAAAAATTAAACCTCCGTATTTACGAACCTAACCAACAGGCGAAAACATCAATTTAAGAACACTAAAGAATAATACTACAACATTGACATTACTTGGATTCTAACCCAACCTTCAAACGGAATTACGGTTTAAGAACACAGGTATCGAAAAATACACGGTTTACACGGTTCAGGAATAATACTACAACACGTACGTTCATTAGATTCTAAAATAACCTTCAGATAGAAAATGGTTTACGAACACTGCGTTAGGAAAATACAAAAAAATAGAACATCTGCTGTTCCGAAAGCTACCAACTGACGAAAACCTCAATTCAACAATCTCAAAGCATTCTAACTCAACCTCCTTGGAAGAACGGTTTAAGAACATTTCAGAGGAAAAGATAAAAAAAAAAAAACCTCCGACGTTTCGAACCCAAACATCGTACGAAAATTTCAGTTCAAGAATCTCAAAGCATTCAAACCCAAACTCCTGTCGAAACAACAGTTTAAGATCACGGCGATAGAAAAATCGAAAAAATATAACCTCCGAGAATTCGAACCCAATCAAGAGGCGAAAAGATTACTTTAAG
This sequence comes from Cheiracanthium punctorium, assembly GCA_038373885.1. Taxonomy (NCBI): domain Eukaryota; kingdom Metazoa; phylum Arthropoda; class Arachnida; order Araneae; family Cheiracanthiidae; genus Cheiracanthium; species Cheiracanthium punctorium. The sequence continues at coordinate 1,301,945 of JAWZYV010013297.1, forward strand.
AACACGATTATCGAAAAACATAACTTAGTTTATGAACACGGTCATGGACTAATACTACAACATAGCCGCTCAATGGATTCCAACACAATCTTCCGATAGAAAACGGTTTACGAACACTGCGACTGTAAAATATAAAAAAATAGGTCATCCGGGGTTTCAAACGCAACCAACAGACAGAAACATCACTACAAGAATCTCAATCATTCCAACCCAACCTCCTGTCGGCACAACAGTTCAAGATTATCGTGATAGAAAAAATTGAACATCCGCACTTTCGAACCCAAATAACGGACGAAAACATCGGTTTAAGAACACGACTCGGGAACTATATTACAACATGGAGGAGGGTTAGAATCCAGGAAGCGTCCAAGACAGAACAATGGTTTAAAAATGAAAAAAAAAATATAAACCTCCGTGTTTTCGAACACAACAAACAGGCGAATATATTAGTTTAAGAACACTGTAAAGATATTATAGCAACATGGATTCTACATGAATTCTAACCCAAACTTTAAACGGACCAACGGTTTAAGAACACGATTATCGAAAAATACACGAATTACGAAAACACTTTATGAACACGGTTCAGGAATAATAGTTCTTCATGGTTCCTCAATGGATTCTAACCCAATCTTCAGATGAAAATGTTTACGAACACTGTGGTAGAAATGTGAAATATAAACAGGCCATCCGTGCTTTCAAACCCAAACCGTCGAAAACATGAATTCAAGATTCCCAAAGCATTCTAACAAAACCTCCTCGTGCAAGAACGGTTTAGGAACAGACAAAAGGACGAAGGAAAAGATAAAAAAAAAACCTCCGGCGTTTCGAACCCAACCAATGCCCCTAAATTTCAGTTCACGAATCTCACTGCATTCTAACACAAACTCCCGTCGAAACAACAGTTTAAGATCGCGGCGATAGAAAAATCGCAAAAATATAACCTGCGTAAGTTCGAACCCAACCAACAGACGAAATGATCAGTTTAAGGACACGGTTAAAGAAAGTTACAACATGGACGCTACCTGGCTCCGAACCCAATTTTCAGAGAGAACAACCCCAGCAAACACACACAAGTTCTCTGAACGTCTATTAACGTTCAGAAGACGTTTTCTGAACGTTCATAGACGTTCACAGAACCTGTGTGTATTTACTAGAACGGTTATTGAAAAATACACGGTTTATTAACTTAGTTTATAAGCACGGTCCAGGAATAATACTACAACATGGACGCTCAATGGATTCTAACCCAATCTTCGGATGGAAAACGGTTTACGAACACTGCAATTGTAAAATATAAAAAAATAGGTCATCCGGGGTTTCAAACGCAACCGACAGACGGAAACATCACTACCAGAATCTCAATCATTCCACCCGACCTCCTGTCGGCACAATAGTTTAAGATTATGGTGATAGAAAAAAGTGAACATACGCGCTTTCGATCCGAACAAACGGACGAAAACATCGGTTTAAAACACGGGTCAGGAACTTTACTACAACACGGAAGCGTTCTTAAACCCTCGTCCAGAAAGAAGGACGGTTTAAGAACACGGTTATGCAAAAATCGGAAAAAAATTAAACCTCCGTGTTTTCGAACCCAGCAAAGAAGCGAAAACATTATTTTAAAAACACGGTAAATGATATTACAACAACATGGACTCTACCTGGATTCTAACCCAACCGTGACACGGAAACACGCTTCAAGAACAAGGTTATCCAAAAATACACGGTTTAAGAACAAAGTTTATGGCCACGGTTACGGAATAATAGTACAACATGAATGCTCAATGGATTCTAAACCAATCTTCAGCAGAAAAACGGTTTACGAACACTGCGAGAGGAAAGTACAAAATAAATATGTCATCCGTGCTTTCAAACCCAAAGAATGGACGGAAACAACAGTTTGAGAACACGGCTCAAGAACCATACTACAACATGGACGCTTCCTCGATTCTAAACCTTCTCAGGACAGAACGACAGTTTAACCCATTTGTGCCTGGATATTTTTGCGACTTTCTTCGATTTTTACTGATAACAGAAATAATAGATAAATTTCTGATGTTAACTTCTTGAAAAAAGGATGATTTCTTTTAAAATCATTACGGATAAAAATCGAAATATCAACATACTACTTGGTCATGTTAAAATATTTTGTAGAGTTGAGGCTCAATACTCATGAATAAAGCCTAGGAAAAAGAAATAACGTTTTCGACTAATAGCGAAAATGCCGTCCCAAAAAAGGGACACTAGGCATAAATGGGTTATGAACATAGTGATAGAAAATTCGAAAAAAAAAATCAACCTCCGTAATTCCGAACCCAAGAAACACGGGAAAAAATCAGTTTCAGAACACGATAAGAGAATATTACAACATGGACGCCACTTGGATTCTCACCCAAAATTTTAACGGAACAGCATTTTAAGAACACGGATTTTCAAAAATACACGATTTACGAAAGCAGTTTACGAACACGGTTCAGGAATAATAGTACAACATGGTCGCTCAATAGATTCTAACAAAGTCTTCACATGGAAAACCGTTTACGACCACTATGATAGGAAGAAACAAAATATATAGGCACCCCGTGCTTTCAACCCCAAAGAACGGACGAAAACATCAGTTAAAGAACAAGACACAGGAACCATACTACAACATGGACGCTTGTACGATTCTAAATCTCCTCCAGACACAAAGACAGTTTAAGAACACAATGATAGAAAAATCGACAAAAAATTCAACCTCCGAGTTTCCGAACCCGAAAAACAGGAGAAAACATCAGTTTAAGAACACGGTTAAAGAATATTACTACAACACGGACGCTACCTGGATTCTAACCAAACATTCAAACGGAACAACGGTTTAAGAACACGGTTATCAAAAAATATTCGATTTACGAACGCAGTATATGAACACGGCTCAATAATCATACTACAACAAGGATGTTTCCTCGATTCTAAAAATCCTCCAGACAGAACGGTAATAGAAAAATCGAAAAAAAATTAAACTTCCGTGTTTTCGAACCCAAGGAACAGGCGAAAACATCAGTTTAAGAACAAGATAAAAGAATATTACAACATGGACGCTACCTGCATCCTAACCCAATCATCAGAGGGAACAACGGTTTAAGAACACGGTTATCCCAAAAATGCACGGTTTATGAACACGTTTAGGAATAATACTACAACATGGATTGTCAATGGATTCTAACCTAATCTTCAGATAGAAAACGGTTTACGAACACTGCGATTGTAAAATACAAAAAAAAAAGGCCAAGACGTTTAGAACGCAACCGAGAGACGAAAACATCACTACAACAATCAAAATGCATTCCAACCCAACCTCCTATCGGAAAAATAGTTAAAATTAGGGTGACTGAGAAAACTGAATATTCGCGCTTTCGAACCCAACCAACGGACAAAAACATCAGTTTAAAAACAGAGCTCAGGAACTATCCCAGCAAACACACACAGGTTCTCTTAACGTCTACTAACGTTCAAAAAACGTCGTCTGAAAGCTAGTAGACGTTCAGAGAACCAGTGTGTTTGCTGGGATACTACAACGTGGACGCTTCCTGGATTCTAACCTTCCTCCAGACAGAACGACGGTTTAAGAAAACGATTATGCAAAAATAGAGAAAATTTAAACCTGCTTGTTTCCGAACCAAAGAAACAGGTGAAAATATGTTTAAGAACACGGTGAAAAATATTACTACAACATGGACGCTATACATGGATTCTAAACCCACCTTCAAACTGCACAACGGTTTGGGAACACAGTTATGGAAAAATACAAGATTTACGAACAAAGCATATGAACACGGTTTAGGAATAATAATGCATAGTCGATCAATGGGTTCTAATCCAATCATCCGATGGAAAACAGTTTACGAACACTGCGATTGAAAAGTACAAAATAAATAGGCCATCCGTACGTTCAAACCCTTTTCCTGGGGCATCCCCAGCAAACAACGGACGAAAATTTCCGTTCAAGAATCTCACTGTATTCCAACCCAATCTCCTGTCGAAACAACAGTTTAAGATCATGGTGATAGAAAAATCGAAAAAGTATAACCTCCGTGATTTCGAACCCAACGGCAGACGAAAAGATTAGTTTAAGAACACGGTTAAAGAATATTTCAACATGGACGTTACCTGAATCCTAACCCAATCTTCAGAGGGAACAACGGTTTAAGAACACGGTATTCGAAAAATACACGGTTTATGAACTTGGTTTATGAACACGGTCCAGGAATAATACTACAACATGGAAGCTCAATGGATACTAACCTAATCATCAGACAGAAAACTGTTTACGAACACTGCACATGTAGAATACAAAAAAATGAGCTATCCGGGGTTTCGTACGCAACCGAGAGACGAAAAGATCACTACAAGAATCTCAATGCATTCCAACCCAATCTCCTATCGGAAGAACAGTCTAAGATTAGGGTGATTGAAAAAACCTAACATTCGGACGAAAACATCGGTTTAAGAACACGACTCAGAAACTATACTACAACATGAACGCTTCCTGAAATCTAACCCTCCTCCAAACAGAACGAATGTTAAAGAACACGGTTATGCAAAAATCGAAAAGAAAATGTAACCTCGTTGTTTTCGAACCCAAATAACAGGCGAAAATATCAGTTTAAAACACGGTTAGAGAATATTACAACATGGACCCTACCTGGATTCTAACCCACCTTCAAACTGAAGATTGGTTTATGAACACGGTTAACAAAAAATACACGGTTTATGAACACGGTTCAAGAATAACAGTGCATGGACGCTCAATGGACTCTAACCCTATCTTCAGATGGAAAACGGTTTACGAACACTATGGTTATAAAATGCAAAAAAATAGGACTTTCGGGATTTCGAACGCAACCGAGAAACAAGAACATAACAACAAGAATCTCAATGTATTCCAACCCAACCTCCTGTCCGAAGAATAGTTAAAGAACACTTTGATAGGAAGAGACAAAAAAAAGCCTTCCGGTGTTACGAACAAAACCCACGAACGAAAATTTCAGTTAAAGAATCCGACTGCATTCCAACCCATACTCCTTTCGAAACAACAGTTTAAGATCACGGTAATAGAAAAATCGAAAGATATAACCTCCATGATTTCGAACCCAACCAATAGACGAAAAGATCAGTTTAAGAACACACTTAAAAAATATTACAAAATGGATGCTACTTGGATCCTAACTCAATCTTCAGAGAAGAACAACGTTTTAAGAACACAGTTATCGAAAAATACACGGTTTACAAATACAGTTTATGAACACGGTTGAGGAATAATAGTGCATAGTCGCTCAATGGATTCTAACCCAATGTTTTGATGGAAAACGGTTTACGAACACTGTGACAGAAAAGTACAAAATAACTAGGCCATCCGTGCATTTAAACCCAAACAAAGAACGAAAACATCACTTTAAGAACACGGTTAGAGAACATTACAACAAAATGGACGCTACGTGCATTTCAACCCAACTTTCAAACGGTACAACAGGTTAAGAACACGGTTATCGAAAAATACACGGATTATGAACACGGTTGAGGAATAATAGTGCACAGTCGCTCAATGGATTCTAACGTAATTTTCAGATGGAAAACGGTTTACGAACACTGTGACAGGAATGTAATATAAATAGGCCCAGGAAACATTCTACAACATGGATGCTTCCTTGATTCTAAACCACCTCCGAAAAAAAAACAATTCAAATTCCGTGTTTCCGAACAAACAAACAAACAAAAAAAAAAAAAGGCGAAAAAATCAGTTTCAGAACATGGTTAAAGAATACTACAACACCGGGGACACTACCTGGATTCTAAACAAACAATTAAACGGGACAATACTTTAAGAACACGGATACCGAAATATACACGATTTACGAACGCATATTATGAACACGGTTCAGGAATAATAGTACAACATCTCAATGGATTCTAACCTAACCTTCAAACGGAACATCGGTTTAAGAACACGGATAGAAAAATCGAAAATATATAACCTCCGTGATTTCGAAACACCGGATTATGAACACCGCTTCAGCAGCACACGGATTATGAACACGTTCGGAATAATACTACAACATGGATGCTCAATGGATTCTAACCTAATCTTCAGATAGAAAACGGTTTACGAACACTGCGATTGTAAAATACAAAAAAATAGGCCATCTGATATTGCGAAAGCAACCGAGAGACGAAAACATCACTACAAGAATCAAAATGCATTCCAACACAACCTCCTATCGGTAAAAAAGTTAAAATTTAGGGTGACTGAGAAAACTGAATCTTCGCGCTTTCGGACCCAACCAACGATTGAAAACCTCGATCGAAACCGCGGACGAAAACATCGGTTTAACCCTTCAACGTGCAGTGGTCCCGCTCTGGGAACACCAAACTCTGACGTTTTGACTGTTGCCAGTCACGAAGAATAGATTTGATTTCTATAAAAATGGTCGGGTGACATAGCTCCACGAGAATCCTTTACTTTTTAGCGCGTCATTTCCCGTAAAAAAATTGTCACGATTCTTTTTAACAGCACTGATATCTGCTGAAAAATGGAAGAATGCGAGAACAGCTGGAGAGATTGCCCAAGGCTGAAAAAAGGCAGCCGTTGCCATCGCGTGCCACAGATCTAGAGACCCCTTTTTTGACGAAAGCTGTCTGTGCCGCACAGCCAGTCTGCGTCAAAAAAGGGTCTCTAGATCTGTGGCACGCGATGAACGTTTCGATCGTCCGCCATCTTGCTCGTAGTTAAGTCGAGCGATGGCAGCGGCTGCCCTTTTTTCAGCATTGGGAAAGGGTTGCGCCTCAAAGGGTTAATCACGGCTCAGGAACTACACTACAACGAGGACGCTTCCTGGATTCTAACCCTCCTCCAGACGGAACGACGGTGTAAGAAAACGGTTATGCGTAAATGGAAAGAAATTAAACCTCTGTGTTTTCGAACCCAACAAAAAGGCGAAAAAATTAGTTGAAGAACAAGGTTAAAGACAATACAACATGGACTTTACCTCGATTCAACCCCACCCTTCACACAGATACACGGTTTAAGAACACGGTACTCGAAAAATACACGGCTTACGAACACAGTTTATGAACACGGTTGAGGAATAATAGGGCATAGTCGCTCAATGGATTCTAACCCAATGTTTAGATGGGACACGGTTTACGAACACTGTGACAGAAAAGTACAAAATAACTAGGCCATCCTTGGATTCAAACCCTAACAACGGACGAAAACAGCAGTTTAAGAACACCGTTAGAGAATATTAGAACAAAGTGGACGCTACCTCGATTTCAATCCAACCTTCTAACGGTACCACAGTTTAAGAACACGGTTATCGAAAAATACACGGTTTACGAACTTGGTTTATAAACACGGTTCAGGAATAATAGTACAACATGGTCGCTCAATGGATTCTAACCCAATATCTAGATGGAAAAAGGTTTACGAACACTGTATTTGGAAAGTACAAAATAAATAGGTCATCGTTCTTTCAAACCATAGCAACGGATATCAGTTTAAGCGATCATTCCTCGATTCTAAACCACCTCCGAAAAAAAGACACTTTAAGAACCCGGTGTTAGAAAAATCGAAAAAAAAAATTGAACCTCTCATTTTCCGAACGCAACAAACAAGCGAAAACATCAGTTTAAGAACACGGCACAGAAACCATACTTCAACATTGAGGCTTCGATTCTAAATTTTCTAGAGACAGAACAACAGTTTAAGAACATGGGGATAGAAAAATGGAAGGAAAATTCAACCTCTGAGTTTCCGAACCCAAGAAACAGGTGAAAATATAAGTTTAAGAACACGGTAAAAAAATATTACTTCAACATGGACGCTACCTGGATTCTAACCCAACCTTCAAACGGAACAACGGTTTAAGAACACGATTATGGAAAAATACACTATTTACGAACGCAGTTTATGAACACGGATCAGGAATAATACTACAACATGGTCGCTTAATCGATTCTATCCCAATCTTCCGATTAAAAACGGTTTACGAATACCGTGATAGCAATGTACAATATAAATAGTCAATCCGTGCTTTCAAACCCAAACAACGGACGAAAATATCAGTTTAAGAACACGGCACAGGAACCATACTACAGCAAGGACGCTTCCGTGATTCTAAAGAACCACAGTACTAGAAAATTTTTTTAAAAAATCAAATTTTGTTTCCGAACAAAAAACAAAAAAAAAAAAAACAAGCGAAAACATCAGTTTCAGAACATGGTTAAAGAATAATACAACATAATGGACACTATGTGGAATCTAAACCAACATTTAAACGGAACAATGGTTTAAGAACACGGATTTCGAAAAATACACGTTTTACAGACACAGTTTGTGAACACGGTTGAGGTATAATAATACAACATGGTCGCTCAATGTATTCTAACCCAATCTTCAGATGTAAAACAGTTTACGAACACTGCGATAGAAAAGTACAAAATAAATAGTCCATCCGTGCTTTCAAACCCAAACAACGGACGAAAACATCAGTTCAAGAACACGGATCACGAACCAGACTACAGCATGGACGCTTCCTTGATTCTAAACCACCTCCGAAAAAATGACACTTTAAGAATACGGTGTTAGAAAAATCGAAAAAAAATTCAACCTCATGTTTTCCGAACCCAACAAAGAGGCGAAAATATAAGCTTAAGAACACAGTAAGGGAATATTACTACAACATGGACGCTACCTGGATTCTAACCCAACCTTCAAACGGAACAACGGTTTAAGAACACGGATAGAAAACAGTTTACGTACACAGTGAGAGGGAAAAGACAAAAAATAGACCATTCTGGTTTCGAAAGCAAACAACGAACGCAAATTTCCGTTCAAGAATCTCACTGCATTCACACCCAATCTACTTTAGAAACAACAGTTTACGATCACAGTGAGAGAAAAATCGAAAAAATATAACCTCCGTGATTTCGAAACCAATCGCCGACGAAAAGATTAGTTTAAGAACACGGTTAAAATATATTACAATATGGACGCTACCTGGATCCTAACCCAATCTTCAGAGGGAACAACGGTTATCTAAAAATACACGGTTTATGAACTTAGTTTATGAATACGGTCCAGGACTAATACTACACCATGGACGCACGATGGATTCTAACCCTCCCCCAAAAAGAACGACTGTTTAAGATTACGTTATGGAAAAATCGAAAAAAAAAATGTTACCTCCGATTTTTCGAACATAACAAACAGGCGAAAACATTCGTTTAAGAACAAGGTTAAAGACAAAGTAATTAAAAAACTTTGTAAAAAACACACATAAGAAGTAAAAGGAAAAAGGATACGCGTTTCGTTCAAAAATTGTTTTGAACTTCTTCAGTCCAAGCTCATCGACGTAAAGAACACAGGGAACTGAAAAGAGTTTTTTTTTTTTTTTTCTCTTTTCAGTTCCCTGTGTTCTTTACGTCGATGAGCTTGGACTGAAGAAGTTCAAAACAATTTTTGAACGAAAGGCGTATCCTTTTTCCTTTTACTTCTTATGTGTGTTTTTTACAAAGTTTTTTAATTACTTTATCGTTTAACACCAGTATTTTGAGTGTTTTTTCAGTTCAAGGTTAAAGACATTTTAACAACATGGACGCTACCTGGATTCTAATCCAACCTTCAAACGGAACACCGGTTTCAGAAGACGGTTAACGTAAAATACACGGTTTACGAACACAGTTTGGGAACCAGACTTAAACATGGACGCTTCCTTCATTCTAAACCACCTCCGAAAAAAAGACACTTTAAGAACACGGTGTTAGAAAAAAAAAAATTCGACCTCCCATTTTCCGAACCCAAGAAACAGGTGAAAATATAAGTTTAAGAACACGGTAAGAGAATATTACAGCACCATGGGCGCTACCTGGATTCTAACCTAACATTTACACGGAAACGCAGTTTAAGAACACGGCTATCGAAAGATATACGATTTACGAACGCATATTAACCACGGTATAGGAATAATGGTACAACATGATCGCTTAATGGATTCTAACCCAATCTTAAGATGCAAAACGACCCAAAGAACAGACGAGAACATCAGTTTAAGAACACTGATCAGGAACCTCGATTCTTAAAATCCTCCAGACAGAACGACGGTGATAGGAAAATCGACAATAAATTAAACTTCCGTGTTTCTGAACCGAAGAAACCGGCGAAACCATCAGTTTAAGAACACGGTTAATTAATATTACAACATGGACGCTTAATGGATTCTAACCCTCCTCCAAACAGAACGACGGTTTAAGAACACGGTTATGCAAAAATCGAAAAAAAAATGTAACCTCCATGTTTTCGAACCCAACAAACAGGCAAAAGCATTAGTTTAAGAACAAGGCTAAAGACATTACAATAACAGGGACGCTACCAGGATTCTAACCCAACATTTAAACGGTAACACAGTTTAAGAACACGGTTATCCAAAAATACACTATCCTAACCCAACCTTCAAACGGAACAACTGTTTAAGAACATGGTTAACGTAAAATGCACGCTTTACGAACACAGTTTAAGAACACGACTCGGGAATAGTTTGGGACAAGGACGCTTAGAGGATTCCAACCCTCCTCCAGATAGAACGACGGTTATATAAAAAATAAAAATTATATATAACCTCCGAGCAATGAAAAACAAGCAAACGAAATAATCACTTTAAGAACACGGTTAAAAAATAGAATCCAAAGAGGTTCCATGTGGTGTTAACACAAACTTCACACGAAACATCCGATTGAGATCACGGTTATCAAAAAGTACACGTTTAATGAACGCACTTTATGAACACGGGTCATGTATAACACAACAACATGGTCGCACAATGGATTTTAACCCAATCTTCAGATCGAAAACGGTTTACGAACACTGCTACTTTTAAAGAGAAAAAAGATGGGCTATCCGGGGTTTCGAACGCAACCAATAGACGAAAACAACAGTTTAAAAGTCTCAATGCATTGAAACCAAACATTCTGTCTTTACACCCAACATACAACAGTTTAAGAACAGGGTCATAGAAAAATCGAAAAACTGAACATCGGCGCTTTCAAACCCAAACAACTGACGAAAACATCTGTTTATGAACGCGGTTAAAGAATATTACTTAAGGAGACCATATCTTCGAACGTAGAATTAACCCATTCGTGCCTGGATATTTTTGCGACTTTCTTCGATTTTTGCTAACACCAGCAGTAATTGATAAATTTCTGATGTCAACTTTTTGAACAAGGGATGATTTCATTTAAAATCATTATGTATAAAAATTGAAATGTCAACATCCTACTTGGCCATATTAAAATATTTTGTGGAATTGAGGTTCAATACTCGCGAATAAAGGCTAGGAAAAATAAATAACGTTTTCGACTGATAGCGTAAATGCCGTCCCAAGAAAGGGACGCTAGGCATAAATGGGTTATGCCCCCAATATAAGACATGCCCCCAATTCTGAAACAAAATTGCGGCCATTTTATAATTAAGGAAATAATTAACACTAATCTAATTTTAAAAAATGTAATAAATAAAAATTGTCCTCGATGGCTTCTTTACTTTTTAGGACAAATTGCAAAGAAAACACAGAAATTGGGGACTGTCCTCGAAAATTTGGGACATATGGTAACATTATTCTAACCTAGGAGCTGTGTTTAAAAACGGTGTTTCACATGATTGGCTTCAGTCATTTAGGTTAGATGAAAACATAACGGGAAAAAAAACATTACTTTGTTGTCTACGTAATAATTGTACATACGTTTTTTGCATTAAAGCAGGTATGGGCAACCTTTGAGAAGTTGCGGGCCGAACTTTAGGATGTTAGTGAAGTCGCGGGCCAAACTTCAGGATGTTAGCGGAGCGGCGGGTCGTATGATGGGGATTTATATGGGATTTTGAATGGTTTATATGGATTGTATTCAGGGTTTTCATATGTTCCGCGGGCCGGATCCAAAGACGCGGCGAGCCACATCCGGCCCGCGGGCCGGCGGTTGCCCATATGTGCATTGAAGGATTGTTCAAAGAATAGTGACTAAAACTGTAATTTAACTTTATTTTATTTAGTTATTTTTAAAGTAGTAGGGATACTTGTACGTAAATTATATGCTTAATTTATTAATTACAGCCGAGGTAACTAAGTTATCGAGGCCAGGAAATAATATCAAACAAAAACGATCGTCATGTCTTAAGAAATGCAATAGATGTTTAAAATAACAGTTAAAAAATAAATAAATAATTGTGTGAACATAAAGACAGAGAGCAATAAGAATTACATGTACGTTTGATAATGATCAAGCAAGCACCATTTTTACCATTTCATAATACATTCACACCACCTTCCCCGCCCATCCGAAGAGAGGATCAGGGTGAAAGGGAGCTGAGCTGCGCGTGTGCACAAGATGGAACCGCAGTCGGATAGGGGATCTGGCGTTGCAGGACATAACCCATCTCCGACACAAGACCTCGGCGCTCGGATGCACACGTGACTGCAACAGTCCTGCGCTCGAAGGAAGCGCGAATCTACGAGGTCGCCGTAATACAGCGCCGCTCAGCTAACTACTCGGGATGCGCCACTCCGCAGATGGCAGTGCTTGAGATTTCGTACTTTTCGTAGGCAGGTGATTGAGCCTTGTGATTATTTTTTTTAAAACTTCTGTTTAGAGAGAGAGAGAGCAGTATTGGCGGCTCGTGACTTTAACCCCATTATCGTCTGAAATGGCGAGTAAATTGATTTCGTCTATATTTGTACCGGCACAGCAGTTTTGTTTTTTTTTTAAGGAGGAAAGCACTATTTTTTTTTACTGCGGTATTTTCTGTCGACATTTTGTCGGAAAAAAACGTACACCTCTAACACTAGCTGCTGTGCTGGTACAAATGGGAATGGATTAGTTGCACCGGGCGAAGAGAAAAAAGGGCGAGTTGCACCCGCGAAATAGAGTGGAGGGGGACAACCATAGGGTAAACCTGTGGTCTCGTAAAGGGCCAGCGGTAGCGTACTTTCGAGCGGGGTGCAAGATAAGGATTCCAGTGCAACTCGCCCTCGATTTGATTCATAGCTGTTAGCACGGGTGCAACTCACCCTCTTCCGTACAAATATCGATGAAATCAATTTATTCGCCATTTCAGATGATAACCCCGCAAAGTATTGGACTCATCATGGTTTCGTTTCGCTGGAAACACCTGATTGGAAACAAACATGGCTGTAATGAGCTGGTTCGATCTACAGTAGCCTTAGCTTTGCTTAAGTAATGGATGACGAGAAGTGACTTAAGTAATGTATATCTCCTCAATCAAACTAGGACAAAATTAAACATGCCCAGTCTCGTTCATGGCATGATGGATTTGAGACAGTCGTTGGAGGACGTTTTTTTCCAGTCAGGATTGCCAACTGAGCTAACTCTGTGGCTGTAGTAATGCTTCACCATGCTCACATAACGGGCCGCCCATGAAAAATTGTGAATTTATGTAACATGTTTTGAGATTTTTCCTGGTGTTCTCATATTTAATCCTGGAAAATTTTATGATGCGTAATAAATGAAATGTAAGAAGCTTAAAAAATAAATAAATAACGGTGCTCTTTTTTCTATAGAAATCGGGAGGAAGGGTACACTGAAATAGATTTATCGGATAAAGCATTCTCTCCCTAAAACAGGGATGGACGCGAGACGAGACAGAGATTTACAGCTTTTTGCGAGACGAGACACACATTTTTAACATTACGATATAGGGATTTTTGCGAGACGAGACAAGCTTTTAGGCTATTTTGCGAGACGCGAGACTCTTATTTTTCGTCTCGCGTCCATCCCTACCCTAAAATAGAGCGGCGACTTTCCATTATGCGACTGACTAAAGTTCTCCGTAGCGATGAAATCATTCCATCTTGAAAAATATGAGAAAAGAGCAAAAATGTAATTTCTAAAATATTTTACTTTAGCAAACATCTTACGCGTACTTTTTTTAGTGCCATATAACTGGACCACAGCTGTTCTTTCTTTAAAGCAGATAGGGGATTTATTCTGAGGCCTGCTTATTTTTTACCCAGTCGTACCCTAGGAGGCCCACTAATGGGGGGACAATTGGCCAGGGTCCCGGGCCTGGAGGACGTATATTTTAAATTTTTTGCGTTCAAATCCCACGGGGAAATAAAATATTTGTGTCTTCCAAAACTTTTTTATGCTCACGCAGCTGCATTTACCTGCAATAAGAAAGAAACGTCAATATATTTGACTGATTAAAAATGAGCTTTGTAATCGATAAATATGAACATAAATCTGGCTCCTAAAAACGTAAAGAAAGAGAACTGAAATTAGAGGCTTGAAAGAAAGGAAGGTGGACATTGTTTCAAGTTGGAATTTTTAAATAAAGGTGCTGTTAATTACACTTTCGAATTCTGATGTAGATCATGGTATAACTGCTGTATATGGTATAACGGCTATAGAATACATTTTCGCACTGATGTTGGTAAGTCATAATTAACGAAATCAGTTTGTGGCATTTACTCTCATGGGGTTTGCCAGTGGCGTAGCCAGAAATATTTCAATGCGGGGGTTAGGAGTACTGCAACTCACATATATGTATACGTGTGTGTGATAAGGGAGTGAAGATAATGCATTTTGTATGGCAAAAAATTCCTCGTGGGGGGGGGGGGTTGTGACCCATCTATCCCTATCTTGGCTACGCCCCTGGTGTTTGCTAATGTTTTTATTTCTACGTTATTGATTTGGATACGAATTTTATAATATCTCTTTCAGTTACTGCTTTTATCAATCTACTCAACATTTAGAAAAGTCTTAAATTTAACTGCATCAAGTGCTTCTGCGTATTCATTAAGAAAGAATTTATGTACAATACATAACTTTAAAATAATATTCTGATAAAATAATTGCAAAGTTTTATCATGTACAAGGTTTTGAATATATCGCCTACAGCCAATTTAAAGTGAACTAATTCTATAGCGTTAAAAAACTTTTCTAGATAAAAAAAAAGAAAGAATTTTTTTCTTTTGAGCGGTGAGGTGGGGTTGGAAGGGGGCTCGTCGTAAATACCTGCCCCGCAGGGCCTGAGAATCCTGTCGGTGGCCCAAACCCCAGTAGGGGAACGTTTACCGTTATCATCCGCTGTCTAACACAAGAATTACACAGGAATAAGAAACCACTTTCATGTAAAAGTTAGTCATTTTTGGTTTAACATCCAGGCCTGATTATGCATTAGGCTGAATGGAATGTAGCCTATGGGCCCTTACCATTTTAGAGGCGCCAAAAGGGAAACGAATATTGCAACTCACAATTAAAAGTTATTCCCCCCCCCCCTAGATTTAAGTAACCCTGAGGGATACCGTGCCCGAAGGCGACCACAAACAAGATGGCTGGACGATACCGAAACGTACCTCAGGACTTTGAAAATAAAAAACCAGCAAAGAGTTGCCTTTGATCGATTGAGTTGGAAGAAGCATGCTGTAGAGGCAGCTAAGACCTGTGACAGGTTGTTACGCTCTTAAAGAAGAAGATAATTTAAGTAACTCTACAACTTTACAAAATGCAAGTACATGGCAGTGCAAAAAAAAACTTTTAATACATGATCTATACCTGTACTGTTAGGATATTCAGTTAAGTGCACCCTATGAAAACAGATATGCCCTTGTACAAAGTAAAAGGAAGTATAGAGATCGCGAAAAATTTCAACCTTTCTACTAAATACGTAATTTTCATATCTCAAAAACTATCAGTCACAGAATGTTGAGATGTTACATTTAGGATTGTTGTAATATCGAGTTCGGCACCTCTCTTTTTGCTCCCAATCTACTGGATAGTTTATTGACAGGGACACCCACAGGAATTTTAAGGTCTATGGTAGTCTTAATATATTGTGTTTGTGGGTCTCCCAAATTTTAGCTTACGGAAGCCTCATTTGACTTGTATCAGAAGGTTTTTTACTTTAAGTTGACAGGCACCAATTTAATTAAAAGACGAAGGAAACAGCAACTAACAACGTTTATTGAAACTTAAAACAAAATAACAGAACCAGGATTATCATGATTTAAATTATAAAGCCCGAGGGACAAAAGCCGCTAGAATACGGTCGGGCATTATGCACTCAGCTATACGCTAGCGACAAAGATTTCGCTGCTGCGATTGCAGCACCTGGAAGCTTCTTATAGTCTGCACAGTATTTGTATACTGTCTGCGTGGCAGTACGAGTGGGGTGGTGCTCGATTTAAGTTTCATAAACCACGGACACTGGAAAAGCATCTGGAACGTAGCTAATAGAGTTCATTCCGACGTCAACTCTCGGAAACGTTGTTGTCTAGTTCAGTTGGTGCACAAACACTAGTGGCGAACGATAGTCCGACGCCACATGTTTATAGCCTATCATTGTTTGCCCACTGCCATCGACCTTGGTGAGTTTTGCCGAAATATCGCAATTTGGCGCCATGAATAACATACAGCCATAAATAATATTTAGATGATATGCACTCAAAATATGGATTATTAAACCCCTAATAACGGTCGTAATATTTTCAAGTAAACGGTCATAATAGAATATTTTTTTTTCTGTAGAAAATTGTATAAAAATAAGCACATGCACAATAAATGTATTTATTTCAAGCTTTTGGACATTCTTTTAGAGCGGAAAAAAAGTTAAATTTCTAGGAAAAGCCTACATTAAGGGTTATTGTGAATGAATATGTGATTTGTAAACTTTTCTTTGAACATAAGAAAAAAAAAACTATGATGGCACCCTGTATATCACAAATACACGTATTTGAGTTCTGCTACCATCTATTTAAAAATAAACTATCTCCGAATTAAGTTAAAAATAGTCTGATATTGCCATCTGCTGTGCAAAATAATAAACTAAATCCGTGCATATAAGAATTGAAATGCTCTTATCTTTCTGGTGCATAACATATGAACACTATTGCCCGGAAATATGAAAGGCACGAGAAATAGGAGAAAATTTAGCCCGTGATTTTGATGGGAACGAGGCTTAAGGGGTTAATAGACTTAAAAGTAAAGTCATTCGCTGTCTGCATTAGACTTTTATTTCCTAAATTTGCAGGCTAACAGTTACCTATTTATGTTGGCTGTTGGCTCTTGCGTTATGTCAGCCCAGAAGCCCATTATGGACACTGAAGTCTCAGATAAGAAATTTACAAAGCCTAGCCAATTTTTGTAGAAGGGTCCTCACAGAAATTTTATAGCGTGGGTGCCCCTGTAGGGCTTGATCTAGTTCTATTTAACATTAACAAGAGAGCTGATATCCATTGATTAAGGATGGATCATTAAAAACAAGAAAGATAAATCGAGCCAGGCGCATTGATTATAAAATAATTTTCAACACACTGGCGTGTGCCTTCGCGTGCACTCACATACCCTAAGCCCTGGAGTAGCTTTGCCTTAACCAACACACTAAATCGGTTAATTAGAGCGCGAGTGATGAATTTTCAAGATTCCTATTGAAATCATCATACCGTAATATTACTACACTAGGATTTTTTTATTTCTCGCCAAATAATGAAAATATTGCCAAACTGAGTTCGAAAATTTTTTTTTTCTCACCATGTTTGCAGTTTATGCTAAAGTTGCCAATATTGACGACTATTGACGAAACTTTTGAGGGAGGAACATAGTAAGATAGTATTGTGCTCTTAATGGATGCCTGTCTCTAAACTGCCATTGAACGCATTAGAATTATTTCGAGTACTCCTGTAGGAACTATTAATTATGACACTATTTTCTACGTAGAGCTTTATCTTGTGATCCTTAATACTATGGATGAACTTTGATTGAATTCAAATAGACAAATATCAGTAAAATACACTTTGAAGAATGGCTGCCCACAGAGTGTTGAAAATCTTTTGTGCACTCCTGCTCTCCAAATACTATATAGACTCTTTTCAATAAGGTGCATGGTACGGTAAAAAGAAATAACATATATAAATTTCGTAGAATTCAATGCGTATTTACCGGACAATTTAGAGCACCGAGGGACAGCCACACCGAAACAAACACTTTTGAACGTTGTTGGAAACTTAATTAAAAGGGATTGTTTCTTGAAGCTATTTAGGTTCCCATAAAATGCGAAGATATGTTACAAAGGTCTAAAATTGGTTAGACTGTTTTACAAGTTTTAACATCGTATTTCTGGAAACACGTTTAAGTACCTCACAAAAGTAACAATGAATAAACTTAAGGGCTATTTAATTTTAATGTTTTTACCACTTTATTGTTATTATTTTTTCAGCGCTATCCGAGTGCATTACTTTTACAAATTTATCAGAAATTTTTACGTAGTGGGCCTACAAAAATTTGTAGAATTTTAAAAGCTCCCAAAAAGTTTGAGAACTACCTGTACACGCGATCTTTAGTCAGGGTTTGATTCCAAGCAAAAAAGTAAGCCCTGATATGAGCTACGGCTTACTAGGATTTATACTCAGTGGCGTAAAGTAACCCCCCCGCTACACCTGCTATACAAGGGGTTGGTAGCTCATTCAATTAAAATAATGATAATTCAAATATTTTCCCATATAATAGTATTTGACATATTTTTAGAGATAAACATATAAACGTATGTACAAAGTAATGCCCTGTACATACACATACACAAATACCCTGTACAAAGGAAAATTTGTATTTTCGTGTACCACGGATCACGTGAACTGTTAATGAATTTCTTCGAAAAATGGACTTATATACAAGGAACAACAAAAATGAAAGACCTTTCACATAGCAGCCATATATCTATCGATAAACTATCACAAACAAAAACGTATTTTCATTATCTTGCATGCCAATGAAATGAAATAAAATAGTCTGAAATTGCAATAAAGAAGTAAAAACGAGATACAGAACATCCAAAATCTGTTGGTCTGAAGGCTCTCCAATCGCTTACTAGCGAACCCCGAGTCCTGATTGGTCTATCCGCTAAAATCACTGTGTTTGAAAAGGTGAAAAAATTGGAACATACAGGTGGACGACGGAGCGCAGTATTCATAAGCTCCGCTGGGTTTTGCCAAATATGTAAAAATTCTCTCACCTAAAAGAAGTAAAAGAGTTGAGCTCCGGTGAGCTCCGATCCAAATTAAGCCCTGTCGTTAGAAACTAAAACATTCGCCGAGCTCTCACTATTCCACTTTTTGCAAAACCGTGTTTTGTAGCTGAATTGTTTTTAACACATCTTCATAAGGTGAATGTTCTGCAGACACCCTGTATCGGGGCTGAAAAGAATGATAGTCACTAATAAAAATACACTTTTGAACAATGGCTGCTCGTCGCAGAATGGGTTTTTTTTTTAAGTGTTTCTGTAAAAGAATTAGAAATTAGTACGCCGTTTTCAATGGATGAAGGACACCGAAGAAAACTGTCATAAAAATTACTCATTGAGTTATTGCAAAAATGGGAACATTCTTTTCGCCTCTAACTGATTAAAATTATGCAGTAAAAATTCTCGGGAAAACCCCCCGTTTCGCGAAAAATGGGTCGTTAAGAGAGGTGGTCGCTCAAAGAAGTATAAATATTTAGTAAGCAAGAAAGAATGTTAAAATAATTGTTTGTTTTGTTATTTATGGAACTGCATACTGATACGTAGGTAATTAAACAAACATATTTTTCAATTTTAATAAAATATTTTGAAATTTCGGTCTTTATCTTGATATTCTTTTATTTTGCCCAATTCTTTTATCTTGATATTCTTGTATAGAGCCTTTACCTTGATATTCTTCCTACATTCTGAGTTTGCCATAGAAAATCTAATTGCGTTAAAATTTGCTTTCTAGGATTTCCCACAACCAAAAGCGATCGCCCACATTATCTCCGAATTTCCTTTTTTATGCGACTGGATCCCATCCAAACACTACACCAACGCTAAAGTCCCTCCTTTCTTAGAGATATCTCTACTCTGAACATTAACATATGTACGTGAAGTGTACGCGTACTTGAACATGGTGTCAGTTTACAGTAGAGAGACTGGTTTGGAATGTGGTTTTTATTTACTTTACTTCCGTATAAATGGAAGAAAATTTGCGGACAGGGAACGGGGTCCGTTCGCTTATGACACAGCTGGCTGTGCTTCGGCTGCACAGCCAGCTGTGTCAAAAATGTTCTTGAGCTCTGTGGCACGCAATGGGCGAAATGATCGACCGCCATGCTGCAGGTAGTTAAATCGAGCGATGGCAATGGCTGCACTTTTTTACCATTGGGAAACACTTGTGCTTCAAAGGGTGCAGTCAAAAGAGTAGACGTTTTTCGGTTAATAATTGCCAATCCGCGTTAACACGTTAAGCAAATGATGGTTATTGTAGCTAGGGTTTGGTGGTAACCGGATCTTTACCCTCAAATCATCGTACATGCGGATTCTTGCCCCATTTGATGAAGATACAAAAATTGCTTTCCCGCGGTTTTGGTCAAAAGCCGTATCACTTGAAACAAAGAAATGAGATCATTATTAGGTTACCTACACATACAAAAAAAAGACCCTTAAAACATAAATCTGTAAAATTGCGAGCAAAAAAATAAGTTCAAAAATTAAAAAAAACTACATCAAAATACGCATAAAAGTAATTTACCTGATAGTATGAAAACTCACAATCGCAGATCCAATAAAAAAAAAACGCATGCGGATCTTTACCCCGTGTGGGCCATTATCCCTACCCCACCCTACTCCAATTTAACAGATTCTGTGATGTTTAACACGTCGAAGACACTAAAGTCGAATTTGAGTGCAGTACCGGATGCGCCAATGTTCTGCTTATAGTGAATGCGCAAACGAAGATCATGATAAACATGTTTACCACTTTAATTGGTAGCTTATAAGTTATTGCTATAAGTAATAGACTAGAGAACTTATTTATCTCTGTGGTATCCAGATAGGCAATTCGATCGAACGCCATGTAGTCGGCAGTTAAAAGGATCGATGGAAACGCCTGCACCTTTTCCAGCTTTGTGACCACTGAACCTAATTTTTTTTGCGACTAGCATAGAAAGCAGTGAGGTAATGAAAGCGCTGCTTCACAGCCTCGACCACCTTGCATCATTTTGTAATGATACCATCAACGACCATTCTCAAAGAAATTTTTCAGTTCTCATAAACACATGAACTAGAACCATGGCAGCCAATTGGTTGAGGCGTTGGACCAGCGCCATCATGACTCTTCTACCGGACCTGCTTGTGCACTCCGAAGCGTCATCCAAACAGACCTACGGATACTCGCTTATTGGTTCCAGCACGGCCGAATCTAACCAATGAGAAACGTCCGTTCGCCTCTTTGGATGACTCATTGAAGTACACAAACAGGCCCGGTAGAAGATTCACGATGGACTCGTAACCGAAAAGTTTCAGCTCCGACGTACCGTTTTAAACCACCGTGTACGTCTGCATGGGGTGTGTATGCATGATAAATCCGTGGTTCCGAAAGTCCCCGCCGCTAAGCAGTTTCCGAGGGGAGTGCCAATATTCAGAAGTCTCCTCCTTCTGATGAAGATCCAAATTGTGGTGGGAGAGACGCATACTGCTCGAAACGACGCATTCGGTGACGTGAGCTTTCCTCTAGTGGCAAACAAAACAAACACAGAAACAGGCAAGTCTCTCAGCGGACGGTTGAGTTATTGCGATTTCTCTATAATGAAGTAAACGTGAAACTGGAATTGGAAGAGGACAGCGGAAATTCTCAACGGCTTTCGAGTATGTGGTTCAGTGGCAAGATTTTATGTAATCCTTTTTTAATTAATTTAGAAGTTTTCCCCTTTTCTTTCAGTGTTGCCAGACTTTCGGAGGCATTTGATCGAATTCCCCTAACCCAAAAATTTGAAACTTCCCTCCAAATGTTAAAAATCTTATATATTTTTATTTGGTATAATAAATTGAATACTAATTTTCATTGGCAGTTGGATGGATGGGAAAGGGAGAAGGGAAGTAGGGAGAACACTATATCGATCAATCTGTATGTCACAGTCGGGCTGGAGAATGATTTTATGGTGGGAAAATTCTAAATTTATAAGTTGTAGGTACTAATCATTTTATGTAACATGATAATATTTTAAACTTCATTAATATTTTTCTAAATTCAGTTATAATTACATTGGTTGTTCACTTTCCATCGGTACATAGAGATTAAAAAATAAAATTCAACTAAAATCCATTCAATTTCCATTCCCCCACCCCTAAAAAATCCTCCTACATCTGGGGGAAACTTCCCAATCTGACGCAACTACTTTCTTTCTTCCCCCCCCCCTATCCCCCATAAGTTACGAATTTTGGAAAATGCTTTCCACTGTAGCACCTACGCTAAGAAACTCACATACGTGCCGAATTTCGTATTATCTTCAATAGTTTTTGTCTAGGCAAAATACTGACTTACGATACAACGACATTACTTTCCGAACAACCCAATAGTTGGCATCTCTGGTCAAACTTGTTAAGTCGCCTAAAGACGTCACTCCACGAAATCATGTCATCTTTTTCAGAAGTCTTGACCATTTGCCTTTTTCACAAATTGTACACTACTTGCATCGATAGTTTTCCTTAGCTCCGCTCAAGACGTCACTTTCAAGAGTACAACACATAAATTTTGCAATGTATAAACTTAATAAAGATTTTTACTAACGCGGCGAATAACTTTCAGGGGTTGCTAAATCCCGGAAGGGTCATAAAAAGTCGAAAGTCGTAAAGGTTGGTCCATTTTGGAGATTTATCTCTCATTTCGGCTTCTAAAAGTATGTCCCCAAAACTCAGCCTAACTTAGCGATATCTTCTGTATTCGGCGAGAAATTGCCAAAGTCCACTGTTTATGGAATGTCAGTATTAATGAGTGTCTATAGTAGTGTAAAGAAAGGGATACTAGATACTATAGTTAGAATATATGGGGCGATTCGCGAAGGATATCGCGAAGATGTTAGAACAGTTTTAGAACGCGATTTTATGATGAGCATTTCATATCCTTAAAAAAAAAAAAAAGAGTTTTAAGGAACAAGATATACTAATACGTACGCTTGCCAGACGTCCCAGTTTGACCGGGACAGTCCCGGTTTACAGACAAAATCCCGGTGTCCCGGCCGGTTTACTTTATGTCCCGGTAAAAAATTAAATTGGATTATAGATGACCGAAAAAGTCTAAAAATAATTATCTGTGAAGATAATTTAGAATAATTACTTTGACGTAATCACAGTACTGTATAAAAAGTGAAAACTGTAGAAGAGTGATGGTCTGCTAATAACTATTGTTCAAATTTTTATTCCTCATTCAAAGTGTTTTTTCTTACTTAAGTAACTTATAAATATTAACACGTAAGAAATAAAATGTTTCAATTTATATGCTTTTTTTATTTATTAATACCCCTTATTTAGTTTCCTAATCAGTAACCATTTATCCATAGCATTGAGAATAAATTACCCTATGAAGAACTCCAAAAACCCTTAAAGGGTGTGTACTGTGTACCCTTGGAAAAAAAAATGGATGTGGTGTTGCGGCCAATTATCTGCGCGAGGGATCTAGGCCGTGGGGCGGATTGCCCTCCATAGGCGACTTTCTAAGGAATCCTAACCCGTATTTACGCGACGTTTAGGAGGAAGCCACGGAAAACTCCGAAGGGTTAGATCGGCGGAAGCGACCTGGTTTTGAACCAGGCACTTTCCGTTTCCCAGTTGAGAGCGCGAACGCGTTCTGTCACTGGCCGAGCAGATGTACCCTTGAATACCCGGGACGCTGGCAGGGCCCGATTATGACCAACAGGGGCTCCGGGCATTGATGATTTGGGGTCCCCCATACATGAAATTTGGTTTCCTTTTCATAAAATTTTGACGTATAAAAGATTATTTCAGAACAACATTTGAAATGGGGCGCCTTTTCGAACCGGGACAGTCCCGATTTGCCCATGTGATAATAAGGCTCTGGATGCTGGGGGCATTCCGGTGTCCCGGTTGTAGATTTCAGAAATCTGGTAAGCCTACTAATACGGATCATTCACGGATTATGATACACTTTTCAACTTAATGGAATAATAGTGCACACTCATGCATTACGAAACTAGTGCACAGTTACAATGTGAAAGTGCTTCAGTTATTTTACCTTTTCTTTAATCTTACTTGTTTCATGTTAACTTTCTGCTCTCCTCCCATTTAAAAGAAATTATATATAAATATGTAATAATAAAATAGCCTTTTTTATAATTTAATTTAAATTTCTCTTGAAAACTGTCTAATCGCCGTGAAACGGAGTACTGTCACAGTGAAGTTTGTATCGCTGTTGGACAAATAGTACTTTCAAAGACGATTTTAGAGCTCACGTAAAAAGAAGAATGCTGAGTAAGCGTAGGGGTTGCTCATGCTGAGTAAGTCTCGCAGTTCTTTGCGGTCAGCGTCGGCAGACCCTGACTCCAATCCTACATCCGCAAATAAATGACATCAATGGTGAAGAAATAATTATTTGCAGTGACCAACCGAAAGTCCTCTTGCACCCTAGCGACAGGCTTAGGAACAAGGGGATATGTATGTCAGGAGCGAGAAAATTGAGAGGACTTTCGGTATAATAACTGCCCCTGAAACAGCCAGTGCGTCGGGAGGTCGCCGGTTCTTCTCCAACAAAGTATGAAAAAATAAAGAGCTGGATTAACAGTTCGGTGGAAACACCCCAAAGCAGTTCCCACTGATTTTATTTCGGAGAGAGGCGAAGTCATTAAAAAGAGAGCGGGAATTTCATTACAAATATACATAGTCTCTCGGTAATTCGAGGTGGACGGGACCGAGCTTGCCTCGAACTATCGAAAACTCGAAATCATAAATTTTAATAAACAAATAAATGGAAATAAAGCAGTTTTTTTTAATTTGACTGCATATTTAAATAAAATTACACTTTTACAAATTACTTCATTATTGATGATTAGGGTAGGTTATTAATATCGCTTTTTTTTGTATAAACACGTTGACCTGTTTCCGTGCAGCAATATTACGGCATCGTCAAAGCAGCCTGTCAACACTGAACCAAATCGTCTGTGAGCCCTACACCCATTTTCTTCAAGTGGCGGGGATTTCTGATGTGGCTTCCGGTTGCACCGGATATTTGAATTTTATAGTGGAAAAAAAATTCATTCAGGTGTTTTGTAGGGGTTGGTCATTACTTGGGAGCTAAAGTGACTTTTTCGCTCACTCGAATTCATGGGAAACTTGAACAATTGAGACTCTACTGTATATATCTTCTTCCTTGTCATTACCAGAGATTACATAGCTATCAGTGTCACGAGATCATGATTTAAACACGGCCGTACGCGTAATTGCATGTTACGAGTGCAAAAGGCGTCCAAAAGACGCCTTTTGAAATTATTGTGCGACTAGATACGTTTTTCACCAGGATGGGAACTAGATATCTATCGTTCTCGCTTAGAAAATACAGATCTACAATAGTACTAGGGGAAAAAAAAATCGAAAAAGTCAATTTTGGAAAAACCTTGAAATGGGCTCTTTCCGAAATTTGCTATTCAATTATTCATATACATATTAATGATATTTTTCAAATAATAAATATACAATTGTATTAGTGATTATCTTTTTAATAAATATTTCATTTTTTTAATTTTAATAATTCTTTGACTACTTTTTTTTCTTCTTTTCACTACAGCAAGTATGTACAGAACTCGGAAGCTCAAGTTGGCGAGGATCTGTTAAAAAAGCAGAATTTGAATCTGCACCCATTTTGTTTTTCATAAAACGTTTGCCGCATTAACAGTTTTTTTTTTAATTAAGGGAGAGGGAGGATTATTTTCAGAGAAAGTATTTTAAGAAATACATTCAATTATTCAAAAACAATGTACAAAAATGCGCTACGTTAGTTTTTTTTTTTAATTGGGTAACACAAGTTTAGGCATATGTTTAGCTAACTGTTTGTTAGCTAAACATATGGCCGTATGTTCAGCTACCAATGGTTAGATCATGCGAATTATGTGCTTGTGACAGTTTATTTAAATTTTGAAATTATTCATCCCAACTAATTTTTTTTCTTTTTTTCTTTCAACATAGCACTTATTACTTGCAAATATAAAGCTATAAATTTTTGGTGTTACAATTAGTTATTTTCTTGCAAATATACTTAAAATTTTTATTTATTAATTTATTTTTTTAAACTCACTTTCAAATTAAAGTATTAATTTACAGCTTCAATAAACTTTATCACAACCATTCTACATTCCTTCTATGTTTAGAGTTATGCGCGTTTTAAGATATCATTTTACGTATGCGAAAATTGTAACAAAAACATGGTTTTTCTCTAGTACTAATAGTAGTGCAAATTTAGACATATTTCAATCATAATAATAGGATCGTCCACAGCATGGAAAATAGTTTTCATGTTACTACAGAAGTTTAAATATATTTGGTGGAAAAATTCTTTAAAAGATCTAAAATTTACATTTTTTTTCTTTATATCTTCAAAACATTCCCGACTTCGTAATTCGTTTCAGGAAATACATTATTCTCTACATATCAAATTTTACAAATACAGCATCATAAATGGAACAAATGGTACTTCCGTAAATGAATCAATTTTAGAAATATCAGGTTATAACGAAAGTTTCCCGCCATATCTGCCTGAAAAACTAACTTCTAACTCCTTAGATAACTGTTTTTGAACTTTCGGTACCAAACCGGCACAGTGTCACATGATACAACAATAGTACTTAAAGCTGTACTCATAATTCGTTGATATTATGTAGCTGACTTTTTGCAACACAACTGGAAGTAAATGATGGTTCTAATCCTCTAGAGTGATAGTTCCATTTGAGACACCTTATACTTAATGATAACTATAATTTTTACAGATTTCACAACACAGTGTTATAAAGTAAGCCTCTTTCTTTCAAATGCCAAAAATTGTTTGACAAAATATGAGCAAATACGCCAACAAGAACTGTGTGCTGACGATGTTTGCGGTGGCGGGAAACTTTCGTTACAACCTAATAGTATATACATAGTTATAAATACTGTAACACATAAAATAACAATTTTTTACAATGTAAAACATGCTTGCTGTTTTAACAATCTACACATTATTCAACCTATAGCAATTTATAACATCAATATAATGTTTAAGTTATAAAAATGACAATGAGAAAAGATTATAAATATACCAACACATTTTAATCAATTGGCAAATCTGTAAATAAAACAATTTTAGAAATAATATAAACATAATTAATACAGTTCATAATTCTAAATATTGTAACAGATAAAACACTACGTGACAGTGACATATTTTTTTCCATGGTATTTCAAATCACATTTAAAAACTTAAATTTATATACTTGATGCCTTAACAATATATTTGCACTTATAAAATACATATATGCTTATATGAACAAATGTCATGCTCCCAGTAAGGTTATTTTTCAGGGGTTAGAAGATAGATCAAATGGTCACTAAAGGACATTTAATTCACACGTTCAGATGGAGGAATTCAAATATTAAGATTAAATATTATTCTCTGCTGAAACATCATGCGATTCTTTTACAACGCAAGTATCCAACTATAAATATTCTTATTCTTATCTGCAATGCACATACGAAACTTGGTGGGCACCCAGTAACAAGATGCTATGAATTTTGTCAGTCAAGCTTTTAGCCCGAGGTCATTTTACACAACTTTTCTCTGAATGGTCAAAAAGGTTAGGCAAATTGTTGATAAACTCATTATATTCTAGAACTTGCTTCTCTCTTATGGTCACTTTATAAAGAATTTCAATTAGTAGACCACCAGCAACCAGGTCTCGTGCGCAAAGCTCTTCTTGAAATGTTGGAAAGCATTCATATGAACTTCAGTTCGGAGATTTCCGGCAATCACTTCTTACGTTAAAGTCTGTTATGGGCAAACAAGGCTTGAGAGAGAGTGTAGTAGATTAAAATTTCTACACTGGAACTCGTTATGTTCGACATCTATCGTTCCTGTGGTCACTTTATGCAAAGTTCGGTTGACAAGACCACTAGCACTGTTCGTATCTAGAAGGATCTTGTTGGAGGGGCAGGCTTTCAAAATGTCCAAAGATGAGCGTTTCTATCCTGGAACTTGGTTATTCAGACAACCTTCTTTCTAGAGCATTGCATTTCAGTTAGACGACGAGCAGATAAAAGTACGGTGAGTATTACCACACTGGAACGCACTCCGTCGTTCAGCAGCAGTCTTCCGTTTGGTCACTCAATACGAAATTCAGCCAGTAGACCATTGTCCATGAGTAGTAGGCTTTTCTTAGGTAGACGGATTCAGAAAAGTAGGAGAGTATGTACTTACTGGAACGTTCTTCGTTAAGCAGCTTTTTTTCTCAGAGTCATCGAAAACGAAATTTGCTGATAAACCAGTGTCCGTATGTAGGAGGTTCTTGTTAACTAGAGAGGCTTAGAAAAGTCTCTGTGCAGAGAGATAAACACTCGCACTTCGTTTAGCAGACTTCTCGTGTTTATTTTAGATAATTTATTATTAGGTCAACTGGGAGCATGATATTTATTGACTATGCTATTTATTAAAAATATACAGTTGATCCTCATTAATAAAAATCTTTTTAGCAATTTTTTTAGTTCTGGATAAAAAAGAAACTTTGATTTAAACATAAACTTATGGACAGAGAGGTATGTAAATATATTCACTTTCTTTTTCGAATGGAATACTTGTCAAGTTATATACAATTTTGGCATGTGAAGAGCAATATTCGGCCATATTTTTTTTTAAACGTAACTTGAGATGTTCTTTAAATCAAATCATTTTTAATATTCCGTTTTTATTCGTACAATCGTGTTATAACGGCTTTTATGTATATTATTAATACTACAGCCGACAACTTATGAATGATTTATCACTAGGTCAACTTGGGGCATATTTATTGGCTATGCTATTAAAGATACATTTGATCATCAGTAAAAAAAAAAAAAAAAAATCTTTTTAGCATGTTTTTAGTTCTGGGTTAAACATATAATGAATTTATATGCTTTTTTCTGGCTGGAGAGAAAATAAATATATTTACGTGAGTACAGTGAGCATTACTTTTATAAAATATTATTTTTAAAGTTATAGGTCTGCAAAAGCATTTGTCAAGAGTTCCGGTACGTAATTTCTGACAGATTTACAGATGATGGATTTTATTTATGATTTGTACTGATTTAAAAAACAATTTAGATTAAATAGTTAGTGTTATAGTGTTGTGCAAATACTTAAAAATAGCTTCTATTTTTAAATAAACATTGTTTAGTAAAACCTGTTAAAACCCTGCAAGTATGACTACCCAATTCTAAACAACCTTCTTCAATAATGACTAATTCTAGTTAATTAATATTACTAAATTTGCTTTTTGCAACCATTTATATATGTCTGTGTATATATATATATATATACACACACATAGATATATAGATATAAACTGACAGTTTCGTATACAGTTTTTGAAATTACGACAAACGTATACAGTGTCGATACTTCTACAGCTCAGATACGTAAAAGATGACCCCGAGAGATTATCAAGCTCAAAGTATTAAATACTATGCACACTCTAAATAAAGTGCATGATTTATAAAATAAAACTTATTTATATTTTGTCATTATTTATTAAACTTCACTTGCAAGGGATAATCTCTCCCCCCCAATATTGCCGTTTTTAGGGTGTGCGTCATGCGTCATACACTTTAAATACGTTATGTTAACATGTTGGCTGCCGCTGAAAAAAAAAAAGGTAATTATTCGAGCAACCGGGACTTTTTTCCCTTTCCAATTTCTGGTTCAGTCGTAGAATATAAACTTGGCCACTATAAGGGCCGGAGATTTTGGCCGTTTCATTCTGGAGACGTCTCGTTATTTTTGGTTGCTAATTTTGAGCCGATTTCAGATGAGACACTTAGCACCTGAACTGGCCCCTCCTCAGGTATCGTTCCAACTTGGAAGACATTGGAGCCACGATACATTTTACTCGCTCAAACGCCCTTCAGAGAGCATGGTCCCACAGCAGTACTGTCGAGAGAGGTGGTCACCCTCCCAAGCATAGACCTAGGTCGGATATTCTTTATGGGAACCGAGTTTAAACGACTGGGGCACTGCCGGACGAACTGCTGGAGAGAAAATATAACAAACTGATTTGTAACCATATTTTGTCTACTAAAACTTTTGATTGACGGGCGTTTCCTTATTGTTTTTATAGAATGTAATTTCACTTGGGTGTCATGAGTATTACAAGCAACTGCATTACAGCAAATACAGATAAAGAAATACTACATGCTTTTTGAGAAAACAATACAAATTTCACTTTTTATAGAGCTTTAAGTACTAATGTGTATACATATACATTTGAACATCTTTTTTTATACAATGCTCTTTTCTTTTTTACCCCTTAATAATGCTCTTTTTTATGCATCTCTTAAACAAAGCTTTTTTTCTTTCTTTCTTTTTTTTTTGGTAACAATCTTTTTTTTTAGTAACAACCTTTTTTTAAGCTTTTTTTTCTTAATATATAGCTTTTTCTCTTTCTTTTTTGTATGGTCTTTTTCGCTTTCTTTTTTTATATGGCTTTTTTGCATAGCTTTTTTTTTTGTCTAGAGCTATTTTTTTTGTCTAGAGCTTTTTTTTTGTCTAATATTACTTTATGGATAAAATAAAATACATATACATGAATATTCAACACTTTTCCACAGAATTCCACATATTGTATATAAAAATGTCATTAGAGATACAGATATTTTCACACTCTTCAAGAGGGTACCAATAGGGATAAACAACAAGGTTCCCTCACTCATGACACCCACGTGATTTTGCATTGAATGCTCCCGGCAGCCAACATGTAGAGGCAATTGTAATTGTTGTACAAATATGTATACATATACATTTAAACTTTTTTTTTATACAATGCACTTTTCTTTTTTATCCCTTAACAAAGCTTTTTTTTTTTATACATCTCTACAACAACGTCTTAGTCTGACACTTTCTAAGACAATATTTTGAATTTGAAATTCTAATGTTATCTTTTAAATGTACTTATTCAATTGTTTGCATAGTATTCCAACGATATCTAGAGGAAAATCTTCAATTTGGGGACAACGCACCAACATTAAAAATACATGATTTTGCATATTTTGCCTTCCAATACGTTAGTCAAAGGATATTAGTCGTTTATATGGTGGTGGTGGTGTGTGTGTGTGTGTGGGGGGGGTGCGATATCGTGTACTACATTTTCCACTAGGTTCCCAATTGGGAACACGGGTCATTTCTGACTGTACTTTTACATTGGTTTCAAAAACAGAATATACTGATGGGTAGTTTAAATAATAAGTGGAACATCAAGAACTAATGAAAGACTTATTTTTATAAATTTAAGTAAAGATGTTTGGGGAGGTTCACCAAGACAGATCTGTAAAAATTTATGAAAATAGCTATTTTACTGATTTTTTCTCGAGTTTCGCACTCATGATAGAAATGCAACTTCTACTTCAAAAAAATCAAGTCCTCTTTTAACTGTGGCTGCTAATTTTTTTTCAAGTCAATATTGATACAATTTCATTTTTGACTAAATTTTTAATTTGATATTCCCAATTGGGAGCACTGACCTTTAAAAGGACATACACAATTTACATTCAGTGGCATATCTACAAATGAAACCAGAATGGCTGAATGAATGCCGATTATCTCACATTTAAAATTAATTTTTCGAAAATCAAAAATAAACATTTTCGTTGACTTCCAACAAGCATTTATGGATTTTTAGTACTTGAAATTACACAGTTATATGTAAAAAAAAAATCTAGGCAACCTTTTTTCAATGTCTTTACATAAAACAGCAAACATAAAAAACATTACCACAGATCTACTGTTTTTCCATGCAATAAGTACAACAACAAAAAAGAAAACCAAACTTTTTTTTTCGTGGGTTGCAATATATTTAAACAAGTTCAAAACAATGCATGAATTTAAAACTAAATCAATATGAATTTTATTTTTTATAATGACCAAAAATGTTTGGTACATGTAAAAACTAAACAGCTGAGGAGTCGATCCAGGAATTTTTTTTTTTTACAGGGTCCCAAAGCGGACCCAATAATGTTCTGCATCGACCCCTGTTAATAGTAGTCACTTTATACTTGAAACATAATTCACAGGAAGAAAAAAGTATCAGTGTAAGTTGTCATTGATTTTCAATAAACATTTAAATTCGATCATTACAGATATAACTTAAAAATATGTACAAAGCTTTCTTTGTAGCAAGTTTAAAACATACATCTAAATGCTTCTCTGTACAATAAAAAAAAGTAACAAAGCTTACATTTCTATTTATTTATTTCTGCTCTTGGGCTTATACACCTTAAAGTGTGAAATAATATGCTCAATATAATCAAAGTGCATAATTTATACAATAAGATTTAAAAGATATTTCTAACTTTTATTATTATTCATAAAATTTGATTGACAAAAGCCAATTTGTTTTTCTTTTCAAAATCGCCGTGTTTAGTCTATGAGACATACACTTTAAATACATTGTGGTAACATATTGGCTGCCACCGGATAAATTAAAAAGGAAAAGAAAGTGGTATTATTCCAGCAGCCCCATTCCACATTTGATTGCGGACACTTTTTTACCCTTACAGACCGGGTCATCTGAGGAATGTAAGCTTGACCCTTACGATGGCCGATACCGTTGGCCATTTTATTCTGGAGGCGCCCGGTAGGCACACGTCAACGTGCCTCTTTTTACTGGCCGCATTATTTTTAACCGATTCAAATGAGTGACGTTATCACCTGAACTGGCCCCTGCATAGGTAACATTTCACCAGGAACGGCGGGTTAAAGCCAAGTTATACGCGCACAAGCTCCCTTTAGCGTACGTGGTCCCACAGCAGTCCAGTCGAGAGAGGTGGTCGCCCTCCCAAGCACGGACCTAGGCCGGTGCTACTTCACTTTCGGTGTTCTTAATGGGAACCGAGATTAAATGACTGGGCCGCTGCCGGACGAGCCGCCTAGAGAGAAAATATATAAATAGATGTATTAAAAATTCATTTGTATTGATCTGCAAGCTTAAGAATATTTTCTCAATAAATAATTTAGATCGTCGGAGATGTGTTCATGGTTTTCATACCACAGTTTTTCACTTGGAAGCCATGAGTATAACTAGCAATTAAATATACAAAAATAAATGCTACAATCTTTACAACAAAACAATACAAATTTTGCCCTTTTATAAAGATTTAAATACAAACGCATACGTTTTTACACAATGCTCTTGTTTATACTTTTTAAAACTTTTAAGCGTTTTTTTTAAAAGCAAAGCTTGTTTTTATTATTTTTTTAGAAATGTGGCTTTTTTTTATAATTTGTTAAACAATTCTCTTATTTTTCTTTCTTTTTTTTTTAAAGGAGTTCTTTTATTTCTTTTTAATATTTTTATGGGTAAAATGAAATACATATGGAAGAATATTCAACACTTTTCTATAAAACATGTTGAATACAAAAATCTCACTGTTTACAAATATTTCACCTCTTTTCAAGAATGTGACTATATGGATTAGCAACCCGTTTGAGTCACTCATGGCGTCCAGGTGAACTTGCACCGAATGTTTCAGGCAGCCAACATCTAAAAGTAATTTTATTTGTTTTATTTATTTTTAAAAGATACTTTTTTCTTTAAAGTTCTAGTGTTATTTCGCATAGCACCCCCGTAGGTATTTAGCAGAACCTTCAATTTTGATGGACATACAGACAAAAATACATGATTTTGTATAAATAAATCTCAAGTATTTTGCATTGGTCAGTTCACATTAAGTTATATATCTACAAATGAAAACAGAATGGCTGAAGCTCAGTGGTGCTTGCATTTGAAATGAATTTAAAAGAGAAAACATGAAAATAAACGTTTCTCATATTAGGGTTGCCCGAATGAAATGTGGACAAGCTGAAGAAAAATACCTTTATTGTGAATCAAAAGAAATCGGCATGGGCGTTGAAACACAGGTCCCAGCGTTGCGGCAGCAGCTCGATGCCTTTGTTATAGAAAGATTGGGGCTCATTCCTGAAGAAGTCTTGCACGGCTTCCTTCACTCCATCGTCCGAATGGAAGCGTTTCCCCTGTAAGGCTCTCGTAAGTGGCCCAAAGAAGTGAAAGTCACAGGGTGACATGTCCGGACTGTACGGAGGGTGCTTCCAAAACCTCCCAATGGAATGTGTTTAAGGTCCTCTGGGCTTCCTGGGAGACGTGTGGGCAGGCATTGTCATGCAGAATTATCACTCCTTGTGTGAGAGGGCCCGGCCGTTTGTTTTTTATTGCTTGTCGCAGTTTCGTCAGAGTACTGCAGTATTGTGCGGAATTGATTGTGCTACCTAGGGGCAGGAACTCGATTAAAAGTGGTCCACGACAATCGAAGAAAAATGAAAGCATTATTTTCCGTGCAATTATCGTTGCTTTCGATTTCCGTGGTGGAGGAGATGAACTGTGTTTCCATTGCATACTCGTTTTCTTGGATTCGGGTGTGTAGTGGTGGCACCAGGTCTCGTCGCCCGCAACGATACGATCCAGAAATGCGGGATTCTCCTCATAACGGATCAAGTGCTGGAGACAGAAGCCCACTCGTCGTTTCTGGTGGTCAAGGGTCAGGTGTTTTGGTACTCATGCCACACACACTTTGCTGTACCCCAGATGTTGGTGGATAATGGTGTGAACCGTCCCTTTACTCAGGTTGAGTTCGCGACTGATTTCACGGGTCGTAACCCTTCGATTAGCTTGGATCATTTCATTAACGGAAGCAATGGAATCATTGGTGATCACTTTGTCTGCATGTCCCGGTCTCGGCAGATCTGATGTCGTTTGCCTCCCTTCACGGAAACTTTTACACCATTTGTTTACAGCCGTACGACCTAAACAGTGGTCGCCATACACTGTCACCATTCTTCGATAGATGTCCGCATTACGCTCACCTTCCGCAACCAGAAACCGTACTACCGCGCGTTGTTCTGATCTGGACGCATCCATGGAGAGCACGACTTTACTTTCGCACAATCTCCTACAAACAGGTTTCACGGTTAAACGTCGGCTGAGATGTTGACTGACTGACTGAAGGTAGGTTATCGGAGTGCCTATGCATAAATGCAATAACTCCAGTGTGTTATGTGATGTGTGAATTTTGTACTGGATGTTGATAGAATGCAGCAGAGCTGCATGATTTTCAGGCAGAGAGTCGAAGTCAGGATCATGTGAAGCAGATGTCATTGTCGACCTGTCCTCCCCCCACCAAAGAGGTGGTCTTCACAGGACAGGTTACTCGACTGTGTCGTGTAGTGAGGCAATGGGTGACAGACAGGGTCAGGGGTTCAGGGCGTGGGTGACAGCTCTGGGTCTTTTCCTGCGAGTAGGATCAGATGGCTCTTAGTCTGGGATGGTGGCATCGATCTCGTTGGACAAGTTCCGGAGGTTCGAGAAGAACTTTTTGCTGAGTTTGTGTAGGTGGGTCTTCAAGGGCTTGATGCAGAGATCCTTGAATATAATTCCATTAGCCAGAAAGGGGTTGCCGTTTCTGATGGTTCTAAGGATTTTTCTCTCTTTGGCAAGCAAGGTGTGAAGATTGCTCTTTGCAGCGTACGCCCAGGCCGGGGCCGCGTACGTGGCTATGGGTCTGACCATGGTTTTATATAGAGGGACCTTGTTCCAGGTGCTTATTTTCCTTGTGAAAATGAGGCGCGAAGTTCGCTCCTTCGTGCGAACTTCGCGCGAAGCTCGAAGGCGCGAGGCGAAGGCGCGAAGCTCGAAGGCGCGAAGCTCGCCTTCGTGCGAACTTCGCTCCTGGGCGCGAAGTTCGCCCCTTGTGAAAATGAGGCGCTGAAACGCTCCTTCCATCGTCTGAGATGCATCATCATACCGCCCTTTATATACTTGTGTAGTGGCGCTGCTATCGATGCATTCATTCTGACGTTATCGCACGTGTCCACAATTCATTTGGGCAATCCTTATAATTTCCATTAAATATTCAGTGATGTTTAGTATTAAATTAGACAGTCATATACAAAATAGGTAGACAAACTTTTATAATGTCCTAAAACTTTACATAAAACAGCAAATCTGTTGTTTTTTATGGAATAGAAAAAGAAACGCTATTTTTTTTTTTTTTTTTTTTGTGGGGGTTTCAGTACATTTAAGCAATTTCAAAATGATACATAAATTTAAAACAAAAAATATATTTTTGCAATGGCTAAAAAAGTTTTCTGAATCATACAGTAACTGACACATCTACAAATATATATCTAATCAAAACAGCTGAAGTTCAACAGCGGTCGCTTTACACACGAAATGGAAATCGCAGGAAAAAAAAATAACATGGTAAGTTGTCATACATGTTCAACAAAATGTTACAAAGTTCACTAAAATATATGTAAAAAGTTTGAGACAAAACTGTACTAGACACATCTAAATGATCTTTAAACACCATTAAAAAATAACAATGCTTACATTTCTACTTATTTATTTTTGTCAGGTGTTAATGTAAACATATTAAATATCAAAATGCATCCATGCATAAATTTAAAATATAATCCATCGAGATATCACTTGATAGCAGAAAGTTATTTTTAACGAAGTTACATGGTTTTTGAAAAACAATGTTTTTGTTACTCACGCACATGATATCTTATCAACTCTGCATGTATGAAAAATCTTACAAAATAAAATAGATCTCATTTTACTTATAAAAGTTGTGGAAGTTTTTTAATTTGCAATTGCTTTGCTCAGTGCAGAATTAAAAAAAATAAATCTTTCAGAAGACATTTATTAGTTTATTTTATAGTCATTAAACTGAAAGTAAAATTACTCCAATACCTATGCAGAAAAAAAAAATTAGGACAATTTGTTTTATATTTGCAAGTCAGCGCAGAAAAAAAAAATGCAAAATATTAGAGACCTGAAATTTAATCATATAAAAATTACATTTTTTAGTTCTGAAAATTTCAATTCAAAAATTTAAAAAAATCCGTTTTTAGAAAATTTGTACATTATATTTTCGAAAACAAAATGTCAAAGTCAAAAGTTGAACAACGTCTTAAAATTTGAACTGTATTTCACTACCCTGAACGATTTTTTTTTTCAATTTAAAGAGAAACAAAATGGCAAACATACTTACGGATTTTTACTCCATATATATATAAATTTTGATTGCGCTTTATTAGTATCAAGATGGTATTCTTAAAAAAAGCTTCTAAAACTAACTAGATTGGAGGAATGTTGGGAGAAAACCAACCAAACGCTAATTGAACTTCCGATTACAGTACAACCCTCGTTTCCCGTGCAGAGAAACGATTAACAGCTGAATTAAAAAATATGAATGCCTATCATAAAAGATCGAATAATAATACATATACAGTGAGTCTCGATGGTTTGAATGTCAAACAAGGCCGTTTTTAACCTTCCCGGCACCATAGGCACTTACAAAACACGAGAAAGAATTTTTTCGCACCACAGAATTCAAATATTCGAAGCACCCAAAAGCCTCGTCAGAAATCCACCTCCCAAAGAAAACGGGCGTGTTCTTCCCACACATAGCTTCACATATATTTCTGTGAAGTGTTGATATTCTGCTTTGACGATGGCGCGATATTGCTGCACGGAAACGGGACAAGGTATTATCCTTTTACCTTGATCGCAGATCCATTTTTACAGATAGAATTCAGATTTTAAATTAGCTTTTTGCATATTTTGCCTTTTAATGCGTCAGTTAAAGGACATTAGTCATTTAAATGGGAAAAAAAATGCATACAACTTTTCACTATGTTCCCAATTGGGAACTGGTCATTTCTGACTTTACTTTTAGGGGGCAATACTTTGACTGTACTTTTATGGGTAGTTTAAATAGTAAGTAAAATATTAAGAATAATACATGAAAGATTTATCTTCAAATTTACGTAAAGATATTAATTAAGTTTGAAGGAGGAGGAGGGGTTGTATCAAGATAGCTCCCTAAAAATGTATAAAAATGGCTATTTTTAGGATTTTTTTACCATTTTCCACTCCTGATAAAAATGCAAACTTCGATTTAAAAAAATGAAGTTGTCTTTCACCTGTATCTGCTAATTTTTTCAAGTCAATATAGATAATAATTTCTGAATAAATTTTTACTTTGATGTTTTCAATTGGGAACATTCGCCTGTAAAAGGATAATACAAAAAGCAATTGACTTTTATTTTCAGATATAACTAACTTGTACTAATCATCAGTAATGTAATAATACATAAATACATTTTCCTCTAAATATATAGTCAAATTTTTAAAAAATGCTTTATTTCCATTTATTTGTTTTTTATTAGTTTTATAGTTTCGAGCATTCGAGTTTTCGATAGTTCGAGGAAAGCCCGGTCCCGTCCACCTCGAATTATAGAGATTCTACTGTATTGGTAAAATAAAGATGACATGTATTGTGGAACTGAAAGCAAAGACTGATTTCCGGCAGGGCATTCGGGGCAAGCGCCCAGGCCCCCAGATGACTCTTTAAGTTTAAAAATTTGATTTTAATCCTACTATACAGTCTAGTTATGCTGATCCCTGACTGACTGACTGACTGACTGACTCACTCACTCTCTAACAATTCCGGTCCGACCACTTCAATAAAGAACTTTTACCGTCATTAATCCGAACAGATTAAAAAGTTAGGGTCTAAAACTGTAATAAAATTCACACCGTTTGTACGATCGGCTAGAAATTTTTCATAATCATGTATAAAAATATATATAACAATCTGAGCTACATTAAAAATCTGAAAATCCCCCCCCCTTCCCTCATTTTTCAGCGATTTTTCGCTCGTTGCAGCTCCATTTTATTTCCGAGAGTCAAAAAAGTGAATCATTTGCGCGACAAAATTACCTTTTTCAAGTGAAAAGGACGTCACACAATTGTGATTCTAATTCCTTTAATATAGATTTTCTAGGCAACCTGGTTAATTTTTTTTCATTAAAATAATCGTCTGCTGAAGCATTAATAAGAGTTGCTGAGTACACGAAACGAAATCGTTCGAATGCAAAAAGTTTCCGCGCATTTCCAGAAGAGCATGGAATTCGATTTGGGTATATAATAAAAACTGAATATGAATTTATTTTAGGTGGGTGAAGATTAAATATATTGAGTGTAGACATGCGATGTGAAAGTGGCTTTGTTGGGTATAAGAAAGCTTTCCTAAGGGGGGGGGGCAAAGAAGCTTTTGCCCTGGTCCCCCCATCTCTGCATATAGGTCCCTGAGTGAATGAGAAACGTTTATAAAAGAAAAATGCCAATAAAATTTGACTAGCGGGGATATATTTACATCAACAAATTCTTACGGAATTGGGGAAGAAGCAGTACGCTTCTCCTTTATCTTATGGCTAAGAATAAAGTATCTAGATTTTTCATTAAAAAAAAGCAAGATGAAACAAGCAGACATTATTTTTATTATTAAAATAAATAATTAAAATCTGAAACACTTTCGTATTTTAAATACGCACTAAAGTGGTATATATTAAAAGCGTTTCGTATTTCATGTGTCGTCCTTACTTTTCTTTCTTATTCCATTTAGTTCGAAAGTGTATCATTATTCATGAGTGCTACCGTATTTTTCTTCCCTGTTCCATAAAACCCTTCTGTGGAATTGAAATCTACATTAAAATCGCCCTCTAAAGCTGTTTTAGAAAGGCTGCCTAGCATATTCGAACTACACTTCAAAATAATAAATACTGTTTAGAATGTCCATCATAATCCAAGAGTGTGCCGTGTTTGTCTTTCTTGTTCAACAAAACACTTCTTCAGAACAGAAATCTAAATTAAAATCACCTACCACAAGTGTTTAACAGTCTTCTTCAGACATATTCAAACTATGCTTCACCTTCATCTCGCGTCTGCCAGTTTTTAGCCGAATTCGGAAGCCATCGCCAAGCTTGGCTCGATTTTGAGGACTTTTTTTTTTTTGGCGCCAAACTTGGAGATAAAGTGAAGATATATCCCCCCCCCCAACAAGTGGACAAGTTATGTCGCAGCACAAAAAAAAAAACCTGGTTGATTTCAATAGCACTCAAGTGATAAAAATATATAAAAAAGTGAACTCAAGAGATAAGTCAGAACTACGAAGTCTTCAATATTTTTTTTCTTTTGTTTTGGCCGATTCTAGAGGGGTCGCTGTAACCGAGCGTTCAAGTTTAAAGGAGGCGAAGAAATAACCAAAGCCCCAAGTTTATATAAAAAAGGCCGTCCCAATTTTAATTTGCACGTGGGCGGACGACGGTTTAAGGTCGGTTCTGAAATCAATATGATCTCGAAGATTTTCCCGATGTTCTTGATTATCCCATGATCAGAACTTGACACAAACTGATATCCATTATTGGATCAACCCCCCCCCCCAAATAAGGTTAAAGAATTATGGAAATTGGACACGTGGTCATAAACGGAACCATACACTAGGGGAAAGGGGGGGGGACATCGATCCATTCAACTACCAACAACATGGCTTCAACGAATGGATAACCCCTCCTTGATTTCGAGGTTAGTTAAAATCTATACTTCAGACGAGGGGTTCTCAAACTTTTTCGACATGGCACCCTTGTCAGTGATGCCAGATTGGAGGGTTCCCCACAGATTTAGGGGATTTTTACCCTTCAGGGGGATTTTTAAGGGCGATAAATAAAATTTCGGGTTTTTAGGAGAATTTCATTTTTTAATCTCTATGTGCCGACGGAACGTGAATGGCCAATATAATAATAACAGAATTTAGAAAAATATTAATGAAGTATAAAATATGTTTACATAAAATTATTAGTACCTCTAACTTATGAATTTAGAATTTTCCCTCCATAAAATCACACTCAAACACTGAATGCAGCTTACAGATTTATGGATACATTGTTCTCCCTTTCCTATCAAGCTGACTGCCAACAAAAATGGGTCAACAGTCGGTTGCATGTCAAAAGCAACTAACATCAAAGTCATGCGATTAGAATTTCCTATTGTGCACTTGTGATCAGAGCACAGTAGGTATAGGTATGACATATATAGCTCTGCTATATCGTACTTAAAATAATTATCTACGCCTAGGTAAAATTGCAATTGTGGATTTTATAGTATGACCACAGGAATATATGGTGATTTAATGTTTTAAAGTATTCAATTTATTATACCAAATATAAGATTTTTTTTTTGAGGGGGGGTTGAATTTTGGAGGAAAATTCGATCACGTTTAGGTCTCGGAAAGCCTGGCAACACTGTCCCTTATCAGGCTAAAAACATTTCGGAGCATTCTTGTTGCAATATGGCTATGAAGGTTAGAATGAAACAGAATTTCGCTTCGTCCCGTATACAGTATTCTTTTAAAAGTTTATTTTACTCATCATTACTCAGTCTCCATCTGGGCTAAAAATAGATTTGGTTACGTCAGATTGGCAATCGTAACGGGCTTTTCTTTCCCCTCTCATGGCGCTCTTTTGGCATATTTTATTTTTGATGTCATGCACCATCTGTAAAATTATTTGTTTTCGGCTTTATCACTTTAATTTTATTGGTCTAAATTTCATAGTTGCTCTATTATTGGGGTTGTTGATTTTGGTCCATACACTCCACCATTTATCGCTTGTTAAGAGAGAGCGTATTTTTTTTTTTTCGCTGAGCCACCACCAGTAGTTATTTTTAATATGTTTATTCTTCAATAGTCCTTTAAAATAAACAGATTTTAAGTATTCTAATGTCTTCCGTCTTCTATTGCAACTGAAGTGTTTAAATTTGTGTTTTTGCTGATTCACAACGC
This sequence comes from Cheiracanthium punctorium, assembly GCA_038373885.1. Taxonomy (NCBI): domain Eukaryota; kingdom Metazoa; phylum Arthropoda; class Arachnida; order Araneae; family Cheiracanthiidae; genus Cheiracanthium; species Cheiracanthium punctorium. The sequence continues at coordinate 1,343,700 of JAWZYV010013297.1, forward strand.
CTTTTAATTTTCAATTTAAAACTGCAAGTAAACATTCTACATGATAAGCCCCCCACCCCCCGTCCTCTAATCTCTGGAAGTTCCTGTAAATGAGAGACGACTGAACACTAAACTCTTTCGAACTTAACTGAAATATTTTTGCGTTCGCCCACTTGGTCGTCGGCTTGGCAAACTTTTTTGTGGGATACCGGTTCAGAGATAATTTTTTGATTATACACCCCCCGCAGCGCTTTGACTTTTCTACATGATCTCCACGGTCCATCCTCTAGTTTGGGAACCTCTGCTTTAGAGGATCCCGACTATGGGTAATTTTAAGACCACTAAAATGCAGTCGAATTCCGTTTCACCGAAGGTCGTTGCAACGAAAATCTCGCTATAGCGAAGACAATGGTAATCCCCATTTCAAATTAAAATATGGAGATACAATACCAGTATACCGAAATGATTTTTCTGATCCCTTGGACTTAGTTAAAACGAAATTCGACGGTATAGCGAAATTTCGTTTCACCGAAATAATTTCTCTGATCCCTTGGACTTCGTTCATAGGGATGGACGCGAGACGAAAAATAGGAGTCTCGCGTCTCGCAAAATAGCCTAAAACTCTCGTCTCGTCTCGCAAAAATCCCTATATCATAATGTTAAAAATGTGTGTCTCGTCTCGCAAAAAAGATGTAAATCTCTGTCTCGTCTCGCAAAAAAGTCGTCTCGCGTCCATCCCTATTCGTTCAAATGGGACTCCACAGTATAGGGAAATTTCCTTAGAACGGAATGATTTCTCTGATCCCTTGGACTTCGTTAAAACGGAATTCGACTGTATCTAAAAAGTGGAAAATCATCTTGAGCTGAAAGGCTCGTCCCATCCCAATTATTTTGACATGTTCGAGTTACCAATTACATTTTACTACAGCGTGCGATTGTAGATTGCGCGAAAAGAAATGAATGAGTTAACCCTTTGAAGCGCAATCATTTCCTAATGCTGGAAAAAAGGTAGCCGTTTCCATCGTTCTATGTAACTACCAGCAGCAGGGCGATCGATCGAATCGTTCATCGCGTGCCACAGATCTAGAGACCCTTTTTTGACAATGCTGTCTAGGCGCGCCCACAGTCAGCCATTCTTCCATTTTTAAGCAGATGCCAGCGCTCTGTTAAAAATAAACGTGACTATTTTACTAAATAATAGACAATGTTTACTCTAAATGACTCTTTACTTAAAAAGTAAAGGATTCTCCCAAAAGTATGTCACCCTCGAGTATTTTTAAAGAAATCAAATTTATTTTTTGCGACTGACAACAGTCAAGACGTCCGTGTTTTGTGTCCCCACGGCGAGGACACCGCGCGGTGTTAAAGGGTTAAAATGAAAAGCAAAAATCAAGAAAACTGGCACGTTGCCTCACTTACTGCGCTTACCCTCACCACGAGAGAAATACGAGAGAAGACTCCCGAGAAAGAATGGTGGCGGTTTTCATTGAATCCTTGAACGATCGGTGGTCCCGCCTTGAAACCACCTCTTTCTAACGCTTTCAATGGGTAGTCGCAATAATAGGGTTAAAAGGTCCCAGAGCCGAAAAAGCACACCCGTTGCCACTCTCGCGTTACCTATCGACAACATGGCGGTCGATCGAATCGTCCATCTGACTCCCTAAAGAAGTTTTCTGTCACAGCAAGCTGCGTGGCCGCCTGACCATGTGATCAGCGTAACTTTACATTAGGACTTAGTAAAACATTTGGCTGTTTATGCTGGGTTATATGAGTATTTTGACTTAAATCTGGATAAATTAAATTTTTTTTGGATGATTTTTCAAAAGTCAAGAAAAAATAAAGGAAAGAGCTCTGTAAAACACGTTAACACTCTGTTTTATTTCTTCTTTTGCCACAGGAATGTCCATAAATATTCGTTGTTTGAGAAATTTAGATAGCTTCTCACTGAGGCAAGTCCTCAGCAATGCAATTATGACCTTGGGAAGCCAAATACCTTACGAACCGCCAGCCTTAATAAGTCGAGTATTTCGAAAAAAACGGAGTGTAAAGAATAAGCCTCACCAACTCAAAATCACAGAGTTGTGTTCCATCAATAAGTATGAGCTTGAGCATGGCGTAACTCTTGGATTTTTAAGTCTGGACTTCATTGGTACAGGAGCTCAGCTCCTGGACTTCTTTTTTCAGGTGGAATTTGTACTTGTTAAACTGAGGAAAAACTCAGCGGAGCACATGCATGTCGCACTCCGGAGCGCACCAGTACATCAGCTCGAAATTTTATCAATTTTCACACACAAATCCGATTTTAGAGGACAGGCCAGTTAGGACACGTTTCGCCTCGTACCGACCTGACAGTCCTTAGACCTACAGACTTTAGGTCTTCTACTGTGTACTTTTTATATTGGTTCATTCTATTTGCAGACTACAGTAGAGCACCGATTATCCGGATGGGTCGGGACCGAGGCCGATCCGGTTAATGAAAAATCCGGATAATTGGACAACTTATAAAACGGCCAAGCCAATGTTTTTTAGGGAACTTTCCTTCACACTTTTATCACCGATGCCCAAAATCGCTGATTGTGGAGTCCGTGTGCTAATTCAGAGAAGAAGCGAGTCAAAAGAAAATGAATCAGGTAATTCCTACCCTCTCCAATTCGTCGAAAAAGAAAAATCCTAATCCTTTCATTCAGCCCCTTCCACTCTCCCCCCCCTCACTGAAACGGGCTGAAAGAAAGCGAGTAAGGGGGCAAGGGACAAAAGAAGCGCTTTCGACTGTCTACAGAGAATCTAAAGATAAAAACTAATTTCCGTGGATTATTTTTTGGGGGGGAGACCGGGAAAGAAGAAAAGAAAATGCTCCAGGATCGATTCGGTTAATTGGACATTCCAGTTAATCGGCGTCCGGATATTCGGCGCTCTACTGCATTTCACTGCTCCGTGAAATAATGAAACTAGGTGCAATACATGGGAACACCTTTGAATTATCATTATTTAATGTACTACCGACTACCGTATTGCAGGATTCGTGGGAGATTACAGTACGCCACCCAGTATGATAATAAGCTTTTGAAAATATTAGGACTCCGGCAACTTTTGCTAGAAATTAAGCCCTTGTATTGTAAGCTTTGCTAAGAACGCCCAACATTGTATCATTGAGGGTGACACTGAGGGCATACATCTGCCCTACCCTGCAAAACGGACCCAATTTATGTTTGCATCGACCCCTGTACACATGCGTACACAATTCATGTCTACAGTGATCCAGGACTTCCTGTCTCCAGAGGTATGATGCAGGGCACAGAATTTGAACTTGCCAGGGAGCGTGTGGAATTTTAACTTCGGATAATAAAAATTTTTGCGTGGTAAAGAAAAATGTTGATACGAGAATATGAATAGACATCGACAACCATGTATTCCATGTAACTTACTGAGAAGAGTGCATGCAACATTTATAGTTCTTCTACAGAAGCACACAAAAATAATTACACTTCAGCAGTGCTCACCAGCCTTTTTATCGCAGCGGACCGGTCAACATCTGATAGTTTTATCGTGCGCCCCCTGAATTCGCGCAAAACCGCGAGAAATACACCACTGTAAAGAAAATGGAAATAATTTAATGTTCCTTGGGCGGCCCGGTATTATTTGATCCACGGCCTGGTACCGGTCTGTGGCTCGGGGGTTGGGAATCGCTGCAAAACAGGACGTTCTATGGGCAGTCATTCTTGAAAGCATATTTTAGAAGTATTCCGCTTTTTCAAAGGGGGGGGGGTTATAAAATTCTCGCTTTAAAATTGAACAAATAGGAGTTAACTTCTTAGACACAGCTTGTTATTAAAATTTTATGGGTTCGACTTTTACGTAGAAACAGGTCAATACTTTCCGGTACACCCGGTATTTCTTACAGAAGTGCCCAAAAGAATTCAATACATATAACAGTCTATTGTTCATTTGAAGGATGCAAATAACATCTCTAGCATCGCAGAACTACATTATTAGTGATGTACCCCTGTTTTGAGGTTATGCTTAAAATGTCGCCAGTTGGATGAGACGATTCACCGCTCCATCGGGTGTGAGTAAAGACTGCCGAGTTGTGCTATTGATGGGTTTCGCATGATTTATATTTCGTTTTAGATCTTTACGGGACTTTTTTTTTTCAAACTGCTCTCTTTTTTAAAATGGCACATTTCTGGGATGTTTGGGGGACAGGCTACCATAAAGCGTAGGCCGGTCGCATTCTAAACGTTTCAATACATCACGGTCTATGGCAGTCTAAAGATACTCACCCATTTCAAGCACAATATAACACGTAAAGCGTAGACGTTTTCATGATAGCTTGCTGTTCATTTAGGGGGTCTAACACGGATTCACGTTACATCTGGAGAAAACTGACCCAAACACCAGACTACTGGATCGACTTTTTGCGAAGTCTGTTCTGAATCCGGGATCTTCACACGCCATGTTCAGAGACTTATCCACTGGGTGATACTCAAAATCTCCCCGAATTCAGCGAAAAAGAATGTTATATTGTAATGTGTTTTATAATCGACGCGTTTGACACGCTTTGTCTTTCGTGTATGTTTATTTTTTGTAAAACCAATAAAAGATTTTTTGAAATGATTACCCGTGTTTACAAGTTGTTTCCGAACAGTTTGGTGTCCTTATATTCGGATCAATGATTGAGAAGGTTATTTCATTGGAAATTTTTGAATTTTCTCGTCTGGAAGATCTTGTGTTCAGTTTCACCTCTTGGCGAGAGAAATTAAAGAATTCCTGTACTCGAAATCGATAAGAGAACCATTTGATTATGTAACACCACTTGCTCTATCCTGAGGATAGCAGGAGGGGAGCTAGCTAAGTTGTGCATAGTTTTGTCATCGCCTTTTAAAACCCTTCATTTTGATACCCATTTTGATTGGTTTGGAAGAAAAAAAAATTCCGAAGCACACATTATGGCACTATTTATATTTTTATATTTTCATGTTGGCGTCACCTATCATAGGACACTTTAGTTCCAAAGATCAATTACTTGTAGAAGTACGTTGAGCCGTTTGGATAAGATTCCAGGTAATAATATTATAAATGTAGATAAGCGCAGAAAACAAGCCTTCCTCGAAGTCGTATGAAAATATATTTGAGTTTCATTGATTTACGATTTTTTAAAACTTCTCGTTTTATTCGCATGGCTGGCCACTTTCTGTATAGGCATTCAAGAGACAGAAGCTATGGCCATTTTATTAGAAGCTTTTTAAAGAAATTCTTTTTGTCTTTCCTATTTTGTCTATTAGTGTCACGCTTTTAAAAAAATAAAGGAGCCTGCATTTAATAAAAGTATTGAAGTTTTTGCAGAATCCCATTTGGTCTAGAGGTTAGGATACCTGGCTTGAGCCCAAGGGACCCGCGGGTTCGATGGTGTTATGGTCAAGTTTTATGGACCGTTATAAAGTTCTACTGGAACTTTATGAAACTTTCATAAAATAATGAAAATTTGCTTTTTTAATTACAAATAAAACTTCTTTTTTAGTTATAGATATAAACTAAACAAAAAACTTTTATAATAAATAGGGACATTAACGAAAAATTAAATTTCTTTACTTCAAAACTTCACTAACAAATAGAATATTTTTGATTTTTAGTTAAAAATAAAACCTGTGTCTTACATGTAACTAAAAAGAAAAATAAATATATAATAAAAATACAATTTTTAAAAACAGAAGTCTTTTATTGAAGAGCCCTACTTAATTTTCCACTGTTGGAGCTGTACTTGCTTGTAGGGAATTGATTTAGTCATTAACATCGGTATCGCAAAAATCTCTAAAATGCTTTTTAAAACAGTTTGCACACTTAACAATTTTCATCTCTTGTAAAAGTGAAATATTTATATTTTTCTCAAAAATTTTCTTGGTTTTGGAACTTTCATTCATTTATAGCATACTTTTAAAAATATAAATTTTTAATCGATGCCTTTTAGGAGTCCCCAATAAAAAGCTTCTCTACTTTTAAAAACTGAATTTTTATGTAATTTTTATTCCAAGGGCACCCTGATTAAGTCTTTAAAAAGAGAGATACGGGTTAACCACCATACTATTTGTGCCTGCATTTTAAATAAATACGAAAGTGACATAGAATTTTGTCCGATGAAATTTTGAATATCGAAGATTATAAATATTTCAGTAAATCTTTTTTTAAGACCTGATTAAGTAATTTCTCTCGTATAGATATATGTATGCAGGGCTACCGACAGGATTTTCGGACCAAAGGGCAGATATTTACACTTTCCCCCCCTTTAAAAAAACTTCCATGTTTTTCTTTAGAAACACTTTTTACGCACTTTAGAGATTTAGTGCACTTTAAATTTACGATAGTCCATATATACGAAACCTTGTACATGATAAATCTTCAATCAAAAATTGCAAATATTTTATCAGAACTATATTAAAATAATGTACATGTATTCTGAAATTCTTTCTTGATGCATACAGAAAATCCCTAGATACAATTAAATCTTAGGCTTTTCTAAATGTTGAGTACTCGCAATTTGAAAACTAAAGTACAGTTATTATAAAATTCGTAGCCATAAATGAAATGCCACTTTATTCGCAGGCAGCGAGTCTGCAAAGTTGAAAGAGATCGGAAACGTTCAATGTGCCGGTTTAATAGACCGTAATAATGCTCGCAAGAGCTCCAATATAATTAAATAAAATACTTTCCAAGCTTAATTCAGAAGTTACTGTTTTAGGTTCTTACGAATGTTGATGCGTCCGCCAAAAAAGTTTTTGAGAGACAAATATTTTTATTTTCAGGAGGGATTTGCAGTCGAAAAATTCGTAACATACGTCCTCAAGGGCCGGGCCCCCTAAGCGATTGTCTCCCCTGTCACCTTTCTCGGCGGGTCTGGATGTATCTGTACATTTTTATAATAATAAAGTTTCTAAAAAGTGAGTAAAATATCCTGATTATTGTAAAACACACGCAATCATTTTACAATTAAAATTATTAGTTTTTTTTTGTAGTATTTTTTCAAAGCTAGTGTCCTCATTGGAGGACTCCTGATTTGAAAAGGATTTTTAAACTACAGCAAGTAACATTTTACCACAGTAGCGTAGCCAGGATTTCATTTCGGAGGTTTAGGGGGGGGGGAGGCTGGGTATCAAATTATAAGCTAAAGTTCAATTGTAAGTTAAATATCAAACTGTAAGCTAAGTAAAGGGTACCATTTCGGGGGTGGGCTACAGCCTCCTTAGCCCCCCCCCTTTGTTTACGCCACTGTTTTGACATGAAATTAAGAACGGAACTCATTGAAATGTGGCTTGATTCCAATCCTTGATATTAATTGTGTGGGATGATTCCCTCGGTATATCTCTCCCTTTACTCTGCACCGAGAGGCAAAATTCCTACCTCTTTCTCTAAACAGAAGTAATCACGAAGGCTCTTGTTTTTGTGTGAAAAAGTACGAAATTTCAAGCATGCGCCACCACAGAGTAACGCAAAACCAAGTAGCCAGCTGCGCAACACTGTATTAAGCAACCCGGCAGATTCACTTACCTCCTTTGAGCGCGGAACTGCAAGCGGTCACGTGGCATTCCGGCACCCGGTCCGGCGTCGGGATGGGCCATGGCCTCGCATCACCCAATCACCGATCCGAAGGGTTTTCCATTCCTGCGTACGTGCGAAGCTTTTCTCCTTTTGACTCTGCTTCTCTCCTCGCACTTTCACTTTCAGCTCTGTAAACATACACCACTAGCATACACATGTTCACATCATAATAAGACAGCAAGAATGCACACATTCGCATTACAGTTAGGTGCACATACATTCACATTCGCTCACAAACATGGCTACATTCATGTACGCACAAACACACATATTTACGACACAAGCATGCAAACGCACGTTCGCTCACACACTCTAATAACATATGCACATGTTCAAATAGGCACACATTCGTACAAAAACAAGCATTGCACACATAAAAGCATGCATGCATACCTTCAGATAGCAGTATACACACATTCTTATTAAAAGAATACATACACAAATACTCATGCCACAAACATATACAACCACTCCCTTCACGAGCATACATACATAACCACTCACGTCACAAGCATACATATACATTCACTACACAGGCGTCATGTGTTTCTACACAAGCATGGATTCGCACACGCACATATGTAAGCATACATTCACAAAGCCATGTATGCGACTTTAATGTTCATTCGTATAGACTCACTTTTTCACACACATGCACAGACGAACGTACGTAAAAACGCATGCATGTAACCAGAAAACACACACATACACATACATACACAGACACATGGACTATAGAAGCAAACAGATAAAATTGCAAACAAACTTAAACTAGATATCTATTGTAATTTAGAATTAGGTTATATAGAACATTTATAAAATTATTAGATTAATAGAACACTTATATAATTATTAGATTAATAGATCATTTAGAGCAAATATTAGATTAATAGAACCTATACATATCTATAAAACTAAACAAAACACTAAAAATAACACGTTTCTAAAAATCAACTTGTAAAATGGTAAACGAACACAACAGAGTACCTTTAATATTAGTATTCAGTAGAACAGAAATAATATTTAATATGCTTAAAAGATAATTAAAAGAAAATTAAAATAAACATAATTAAAATTAGATAATTAAAATAAATTATTTCCCTCACACATTATTGCTCATTTCAGTTATCAACAAATGTAACAACAGATATAAACTAACAAAATGAAATGCACTAATGGGTCACAAAAATTTTTAAACGTTAATTTTTCTAGCCTTCATTTGCGAGATTTAAATCTCAGTACCACAAAACACTTCAACGAAGTGAAATGGAAAATGTTCACATTTTACACATTTTTTTCTTTTTAAGAAATGATCATTTCTTCGTGCAGTAGATGTCATAAATTGGCTCATTATTGTTGACACCAGCAAATATTGGAGAAATTCATGCCAACAGTCTGGGCACAGGAGAGTTAATTCGAAGATGAATTGAGTTAAATAATATACTTTATACATACATACAACGCGCGATTAAAACGGCTTACGGCATCGATTTCCCATGGGTTACTTAAAACTGTTCCGATCTATACATTTACATGCAAACAAAGGACGATAAGAAAAGTCCACCTAATCCTTCCAAAACTCAACAATCAAAAGGGATTTTGTCATTTGCCGTATAAAACGTACTGTATATTGAAACTCTAAGCGATTTTATCTGCCGATTTGCTCAATAAATAGTGAGCCAACTTCTGAAATTATGACTATTGCGACGAGAATTTTGCCAAGTGGGCGCACCAAGGACTCTCTTTGTCCCCTCAGACAAATTAACTTTACGCCATGAAATGAAATGTTGCAAATTTAAACGAATTTAAAAGAAAAAGTGAAAGAAAATCATTTTGTGTCCCTTACAAAATTTCTGTCTGAACCAGCCACTATTATCACTCAAATAATCAAATAACACTGATCACTCTTACACAGATATTGCATCAACCGAAAATTATGGGGGGGGGGGAGATCGTGTAGACACACTTCACATACATTAGGCAATCTCTGCCGTCTTAATCCGTTTGAAGATTTCTTCAATCCATCAAAATTGACATTCTTTTAATACTGCCTTTTCCTTCCTGAAAGCTAATTTTCTTACCCCCTCCCTTCCGCCCATGCACTGACAGGATCACGGTATGCATTATCTCACCAACTCAGGTCAACACTGAACTATTCTTCTTCGACTGAAAAGACGAGGCTCATGATTTCAAGACCCCCATGTCCAGATCCAACAATCATTTACTTATCTCAAACGCCAAGTTTGAACAATTCAGTCATATTCGACTTCCCAATATTTCTGAAAAATACAAGTGCAGAGCGCGTATCAATACGGCATACGCTTTCTGAGCGCCCATTATCATGAGGACAAGTCCTTTAGTCCGATTTTAAAAAGATCTTAAGGTCATCTTTTTATCCCTTTTAAAAGACCGAAAACGGCATCAGCAGAAATACGAGGGATATCCACTACAGAGACATTTAAAGGCCTTTTCCCCTCAGCTAAAGCAAGACATATCCAGTTCGTATCTTAAGCAGAACAATGGTACGTTTTCTGGTAATCATCAATCCAATAATCATAAACACTGGAAAATGAAGGAGAGATTATACCATGCAACGGAAAGCGACCATCCCAATAGAAAACACTGCGAAATGGGATAAATAAATAAAATATGAAACATAAAAGCCCAAAGATGCCACGGAAAAGCGGACATTTTACCAACTACATACTAAGAAGGATTGGCCTCGAATATGAAGAAGATCAAAGATTTTTTTTGCCCCCTTCCAAGAGTAGGTATATTTGCCCATTAGGCAATCGCCACTACTAGGGCCAAAGTATTTGGCCATTTTTTGGCCCAGTGTTACAGATACTTAAACACCCAAAGAATACATAGAATGGTTAGTTATCCTCTACACCATACGGGCGGCTTTCCGAACAAGATAAAATTATTTTATATTTATACTTATTTTTGACAGTAACCGTTAGCCTGAGACAAGGGCTGTATACCTTGCCACCTACTTCGACATCCGGGATACGATGAAAGCCCCTTGCCAAACAATAGGAACAGCGAAGTACGTAATACTACCGTCGAATATATATTTTCAAACGATTTTCTCTTTACCAATAAATCCGTCTCCTTTCTTAACTAATAAATAAGCTTTGAAAACAACTTTCAGATGTTTCTTTGTTTCAATATGTATGGAAGATAAACAAATAATTAACTCCTCCCACCTTTATTTTTTAATAAAATCACTTTATATTAATATCAATTAGCATGCAAATATTATTCAAATTTCATATACAGAGTGTTCTAAAAGTTCCCGTACTGACAACATATGGGTATCATTTTGATATTTATTTAGAAAATCATCTTTGCGTATTTCACACGCTTTATATTTAGAATACATTATATGGAGCGCCATTGTCAGATGGCATGATAAATACATTTCACTGTGAAAGACAAAATAACGTATCTCTTTAATTCTGGCACAACTTGAGTTCAAAAAAGATCCGGACAATTAAAACGGAAAAGCTCACGCAATAAGAGAATAAATTTTACACATTGCATATATTTACTTATATAAATAATCAGTATATACCTAAGTATTTTATAATTATTTTTTGCACCGAAAAATGCTTATATCCCTTTATAGCGGCAGGGACATAAAAGCAGAGCCGTGCTCAGGGGGATAGCAAACTGGGCAACTGCCCAGGGCCACTAAAAAACCGTTTAATTCACGCAGATCAAGTAGTTAAAGTTCCTTACCTAGAACTGAAAACTGCACTTCAGTATGTATAACTGACAAAAAATACAGAATTTATAATCTCGTGTATAGCTTTCTTTTTCAAATTTATTGCATGGTAAGTACCTAGAATATGGCTTTTAAATAATGGAAACGCATTACATTAAAATTTTAATTAATCAAATTTAACTAATAAACTAACTAACTCCTAACTACTCAACTAACTTTAATTATAGTAAAAGCAGCTGGTTTTTATTAGGGGGGAGGGGAGCAAGGCCAAGTTTCACAATTTAGTAAGTGGACAAATTTCAAAATAGTGCAATTATTGTTTGTCTTTGGCAGGTAAGTATATTGTCCTGCCCTGGGCCACTAAAACCCTAAGCACGTCCCTGCATAAAGGTAACAACACCTCCTGCCTTCTAGGCCACGTGACCTCCGGAAGTGACTTCCGAAGTATCGGGAGGAAGTGAACTCACCAGGTCCAGGATCTTTCATCAGAAATACAGAAGTCCTCCGAGCTAATTTCCGGCTGATCTCTTCTCGTCACCTGCAATTAGTTTATTATTAAATACACATTTTATAAGGCATTCCTTAAAAAGAAGTATGATCAAATTACTTCACCATAACGAAAATTAAGCACATTGTAAAACAGTAGGGTTTTCGCAAATTCTGGCCAAATATATAAGATGCTGCCCCAGAGAACATTTTTAAAGCTTGTAAATCATGACCGATGTTTCAAGGAAAATTGGGCCCGATCTTCTGAACAAATTTTTGCTCTGTTGAGATTTTTTTAAATGTTAAAGTAAGGCTACCTACTAACTATGCGTTAAGCTCATTTTTTAAAGCTCGAGCCCGAAGACTTAATTCGTGCCCGCCCGAGCCCAAAATTTCGGCTAATAGATAAATAAAAGTCAATAACGCATTCACAAAATATAAATTTTGCCCTTTGTGCAAATTAAAGACAAATAGCACAAACTGTTAGTGCACTTTCTAATTCTTTTTATTAAAGTTTATCAATTAATATATTTCTCTCATAAATCACTTTTTAAAATCTGTTTACATGGAGTATGTTCAATCAGGCTCCATTATGATAAGCCGGAAAATCTGAATGGAGGCCCCATACATGTTGTTACTGTGTCTGATAAATACTTTATGAATTTTTTCTGTGCTCGCATATAAATGTTTGCCATGATTAAATGTATTCAACATGAAATATACTAATATTAGATAAATGAGAATGTTTATGAACATTAAAAACATATGAAACATCAATATTATGAAATAAGCTTTATTAAAAATAAAGACTTAAAAAGTGCATCTAAAAGCCTGACTTTTTCATAATATTAATAACCATAATATGCACATTTCTATTTATTGGTGCCCCATTGGTGCCCATTTCGCTTGGTAGCCAACTTAAAAAAATTCAGTGGGCCCGGCAACTTACCGCGTAATCACTTAAAATCTAACAGCACAGCCATCCTAGTTACCATTTCGTTTTGAAGAAATCGTTAATCTGCTGTGACTTTTTTTTTTCTGTGGAGAGATAGAATTAAGCAAAAAAAAAAAAAAAAAGATTTTGACTATTTGTAACTTGCAAATTCATAACTGAAAAAAATTCGGCATTTTCTACTGGGAGGGGGGGGGAACTTAAAACTAAATTAAGGTACTGTATTAATTTGCAGGCCCCTCAAAATCGGAGGCCTCGGTCATAAGCCACTCTTACCTCTGCAATAAACGGGGCCCGTGTTCAAAGAAAGGAGAAATTTCTCCCGAGTCTGAACACAATCGTGAATTACAGAGCCCCTCTCAATTCTAGCACCATCCTAATAAGACAACTAATCAAGAGTTCACTTTCAGCAGGAGACAGGAAACAGCATATAACATTTCGGGTCCCGATTGTTTACATCATGCCAAACGGAGGCAGCTGCTTTTTGCCCACATCCTGCTTTTTATACACAGAATTTTACAGCTGTTGGGCAACCGTATGTTTTGTCTATCACACTACTGTACACATCTTTAAGCTGATTATCTATTTGGAATTCATGCATGGAAAGAGAAAAAAAAAAAAAGACTTCCATCTTCAGGGAGCAAAAATTGCTACTGTGCTGTGGTCGTCAGCACATTCAATTAAAAATAATGATCCAAGATTTTTCTGGTGTGATAGAATTTTACATATTTTTATTATTTCACAGAACAGCGAAAGGAAATGAAATACTGAAATTGACATGAAGAAATGTACGCAATTATACAATAGAACAGTGCTCTCCAACCTTTTTATGGCCACGGACCGGTCAACGATTCATAATTTTACGGCGGCCCGCTGCGGAAGGGGGGGGGGGCTTTGATTGTTTATATTTTAGATTGTTATGATTTAATAATTTTTATTTAATTGTATTTAAACAAGCTTTCAAAATTAAATACACAAAATAAATTAGTTACAAAATGAATATAAAGTGATTTAACCTTTTAACTCACGCTAAATCAGTGGGAGCCCTGAATTTTCCCTAGTAGCACAATTAGTCCAAAAGACGTTTAAAACACGTTTTTTTAACGTGGCAAAACGTGCTTCCAACGTAATTTGAACGTTTTTTTTAACTATTTGTGCTACTAGGTTTACGACTGAATTTTAATCATAATCTTGAAATTTTTAATAAGCATTAAACTAATTTATTATAAGTTGCGAGATTTCCTCCGTTATGAAGGTATAAAATAGCACAAGCCAGGCATAGTCGTATAAACCCGAGAGAAAGGCACCACAGTAAATAAAATGGGAAAAAAATGTTCTTTGGTGGCGCGGTACCATTTGATTCACGGACCGGTACCAGTCCGCGACCCGAGGACTGGGAACCACTGCAATAGAAGACCCTGAGTCTGGTGGTATCAGGTAGGGTTGTCAGATGAAATATTAAACAAGAACGATGAATCATGTGAAACGCATCGATTATAAAACACTTTCCAACACAATATTTTTGCGCCTAACTGGGCGATGCATTGTACTCATCTCTGGAGAGATTTTAGTTGAGCAGTTAAAGCGACACGAGAGCTTCTACCTAAGGACGGATTACTTGTGTGTAGGACATTTTAAAGGGTTTTTGACGCGTATTAAGGTTAAATCTAGAGAAAAACGTCCAAACCTCCAGACCGTTAGATCGACAGCCACGGGCTAGGCCAAAACCTCTACACTTCGGAGAGATTTTCGGTGATGATCTTTCCGAATATCTCTCATTAAATAGTGATGTTGTCTATCACTATTTAAATTTTGAAGACCCTGTAAAAGAACTTTAAAATTTATTGCCATATTTAATTAAATAATAAACAGTTATAAACATGCTTATTGTATTGAGCTCGAAAAGGATGAATGTCTCCTCACTGCTGCAGACGTAATGTATGGAAATTCTTTCATGGACTCCGGTAGAAGAACTATAAATGCCAGTGACATTTTCGATCGAGATAATTACTTTGTGATCCTAGAACATATATGAATTTTGTTTTCTTTCAAACAGACGAATAAATCTAAAATATGCTTTAAAGATTGATTAACTATAGAGAATAATGTAATGGAACTCTTTTAGGTGCTGATGTACAAGAACCTCCAGTAGCAAATCAGTCAATTATAAATAGGTACTCAATTCATATGGGATTCAATTGGGTACATGGTGCTGTACACAGGAATAACATACGGGCTGCATAGGAGATTCCCTTTAATCTGAAAATACTTGCGAATAGAGAGAGCCAGAACTGCGCAAGTGTGGTAACGGTACTGTAAAGCGACTACGCCTGACTTAATGCAAACGATAACACCGTCCCAAGTGGCGAAATTTGGAAGAAAAGCTTTGCAAATCGAAAACGTAAAGGGTAGAGCAAAATTTCCACTTAGGAAGTCTTAAAGCATCAGTTAATTAGTATGGAACGACATCTGGTTCACATAAATGAGATAAATCATTGCCTGTATACCCAAAAATATCCCCAATGCGGAGTTTGAGGGGTCACTATATCGTCTTAGTGATTTGCTTCCGAAGAAGAGAGGCCATCAGCGAACGATATCCCATGCCTCGTAGCATCACTGAAGGCGGAAAAGCACCCAAACAGTCCCAGTCTAAACCTGGCTTATTGCTTTATGCAAGAAATGATAATATGTAGTTAAGGAATGGTTTACAATGGTTTGAGGGGTGTTTATAAGTGCCTAAAAAAACTGTCTGTGTGTTTCAAAAACTCGTATATACCTTACTTCGCGAAATGAAATTTTCACCGGCCTGAGGGAGTCTCGGAACACTTCCCTCGGGTAAGAGAAGATTCATACTTCATGTTAACGATATACTGTGGAAACCCCAAAAAGCTGTGTCACTATTAATGCACTTGTGAGATACCCTGTGAAAATGTTTCAAATTTTATGTACATTGTTTTTGATAGAAAGTAATCTGTCATAGATCCCCTAAAACAAGTCTTTACAATATTATACTTAATTGTGCTTAAAAAGGGTTAATGTCTCTATACTGCCAAGGACCATAGCTTATGTTGTAAATGTTTTGTGAGCTCCTTTTAAAATAAAAAAAAAACCCACAGATATATTTACGTTTCGTATTCATGTCGTTATTACGTGATGTTTGAAGAAATATAAACGTATTTTGAGAGAATTTTCACAAAATCTCAAAATCTAATAAAAATGTTTAAAAAATTGGACTCCTATAGTTTATGTTGAGCAACCATCTATCGTGTGACCAAATTTCATATCATTCGCTTTAGTCGTTATTACGTAATACGGGAACAAAGATTCACTCAGTTTTAAACGATTTTCACAAAATCTCGAAATCTGATGGATTTTTTTAAATTAGATGCTTATAGTTTAAGGTGAGTGACCACCTATCATTTCACCAAATATCATTTTTTCACCTTTGCAGTTATTACGTGATGTGCGAACACAAATTTACGCAGTTTGAAATGATTTTCGCAAAATCTCAAAATCTAATACAGATTTTTTTTAAATTCGACGCCTATGTTTTAAGTTGAGTGACCACCTATCATGACACCCAATTTCATATCATTCGCTTCAGTCGTTTTTACGTGATGCTCGAACACAAATTTATGCAGTTTGAAAGGATTTTCGCAAAATCTCAAAATCCAATCAAGATTTTTTTAAAGTTCGACGCCTATGTTTTAAGTTGAGTGACCACCTATCATGTCACTCAATTTCATATCATTCGCTTCCGTCGTTTTTACGTGATGCTTGAACACAAATTTACGCAGTTTGAAACGATTTTCGCAAAATCTGAATATCTAATAAAGTTTTTTTAAATATTCGAAGCCTATGTTTTAAGTTGAGTGACCACCTATCATGACACCCAATTTCATATCATTCGCTTCAGTCGTTTTTACGTGATGCTTAAACAAAAAAAGCGTCACGGACAGAATGACAGACAGACAAACTTTTTTTTGAGGGTCGCATCGGATTCCCGGGTGCTTGAAACGGATAGAAATCGCAAAATTTTTGAATTCCAAGAAATGTACAGACAAAAGTCTAATTTTATTTATATAGATACTACTTTTGACGGAGAGCAGATTTTTAAGAACTTTAATAACAAACTTTCGTTTTATTTTTTGTTTAAAACAGATTTACGCCTCTATAATACAATTTAAACAAGGCCTAGTAGCACAATATAGAATTTTTTGGGTGCTCGTATGCTACTTTCTCTCTTTTCAATAGATACATGGTGTAGTACTGTAGTGCGTAGCAATAAAGTCCATTGTTCTATTAAATTACTCGCATTTATTCGTTTTCCAATCGGAAGTGAGATCGAAGATATTTTGCTGTCAGGAGCTTATATCTGCATTAAAACAGTCATTCAAGATAGCAGCTGCCGACACATAAATTACGTCATCAGGGGTTGATCAGGGGTTTTCCCAGGCTTCCATTTTTGTGAAAACTGCTTATTTTTGTGAATTTCAATACTTATTTTGTAAATTTCAACACTTATTTCTGTGAATTTCCATACCAATTTTTAATGAAAGTCACTTTTTTGTTAAAATAATTGGTAAAACAGATTAAAATGATAAATTGCTGTTGAACGGCCGTTTTAATCCATTGTATTTTTGTGAAGGGGCAGTTTATATCGATTTTATATTTCTGAAGCGGTCGTTTTAATCAATTGTAATTTTGTGAAGGGGCCGCAAAACGGGAAATCCGCAAAATTTTGGAAAGCCTTAAAAAAAAATCACTATTAATGAAATTTTGCGATACCCTGTAAAAGAACTACAAAATGTATTTCCATCTTTCAGATGAAAAGGAAGTGGCAATGTACGTTTATATACTTATTGCATTGTGTTTGAAGTGGATGAATGTCCATATAGTTATGGATCATCCAGTATTAGAATTGTTTCGAGTGTTCCTGTAGCAGAACTGCGGTTACTACACACACTATTTTCGATGGAGAGCATTATATATATCGTAAAGCTTAAATAACTTAAATTAATCGGTGTTTGATTAAGATGAAAGTCTCTGAAATACCCTGAAACAATGACTGCCCAAAGAACTTGGCAGTGTATTGGAATTCTTTTTGGTGCTCTTTTAAAGGAACTATTAATGGCTACTTACACCAGTTTCAATAGGGTACATAAGTACTTGACACAGCAATAATATATATAAATTCCGCAGCGATTCAATAGCTATTTACGTCAATTAGAGTACGGACGTACAAAGATAAACTGAAATCATTAACATATTTCAATTTTGTTGAAAGTGTTAAAAACACTAAAAATAGAATTATTAAAACCAGACGTTTCTAATGAAAATATTTCGACAATGGAATTTTTTTAACCTAAAGAAATCTTATAAGGACACCACGTGACTGTGAATTACATGTATTTTGAATTCCCTTGATTTAAAATGACTTAATTTAAATTTAGTTCATTTTAAAAAGAGGTACGATACTTCAGTAACATTAGGACGGGACCACTTCTCGCCAAAAATGCCATGTACCCCAAACTGGGTTCAGTTTTGGAAAACTAATTTTCGGCACAAATTTTGGCGATATTTCAGTAAAATTCGACAATTTTGGCGACGGCAAGATTTTGAATAGGGTCCAAACTAGGGCTTCTCGTATAGTATAAGAAAAGTCCAGGGACCCACAAGACATATACTCTGCTTCTCGGGATGGTGGCAAGTGCTTGGCGAAAAAATATCTTGTTTTTTAGCCTCCAGTTCACTAGTCTCAAAACAAGGAGATCCGCCAAGATCCTGAAAGTGCTCGACCAGAGAAAAAGTTTGAGAAACCTGAATCAAGCAGTAACTGTCCACAGACTTTAACAGGTGTGGGCAGGGTCTTATTCGCATGGGCAAATCGGGACTTTGCCCAGGACCCCAGGCTCGAAAGTGCCAAAAGTTCAAATGTTTTCTGAAATATTATTTTTTTACATAAACATTTTATGAAAAATGAAACAACTTTCATAGACGGAATTGAAATATTGCAATGAAAAAAGGAAGTACACAACTACATGTTACCGATGGCTAAGATGGGCTACTAAATGGCCTATTAAGGCAATTTTAGGCCCTGGGGGAAAAGAAAAAAATGCTCTCTCTCTTATCTAAAAAAATTAAGATTCTTATAATCTGTCTTATACTCTGAAAAAATCCCCCCCCCCCCCGCCCAAAGACTACATTTTTATTCTGAATAGTCTTAAACAAACGAATGTACATGATGTCGGGGAAAATGATGTAGAAATGCTCTATCGACTATAAATCATTTCAATAAATTGAAAAAAAAAATTGCTACTTATTAAAAATAGTTTATGCATTTGCGAATTAGAATTACTTGCATCGTTCACATAAAAATAATATATAACTTCCGAGAATTTTTTTCTGTTTTGTAATTTTACCATAAAATTCTATAAGTGAAAAATATAAGATTTTTGGGACCTTAAAATCTGTTGGCCTGGGGAAAGTACCCTGCTTGCTCTGCCAGTAACAGGGCACGGGTACCTCAGCACAAAATTCCAGCATCCTTCTAATTTTTTTTTTAATTTTGTGGCATACATAATTAGGAACCGTAGACCTGTGAGCAGTTTTAAACCCGAGGCATGGGCGCCGGCAGAATGTTTCCCCGGGGGGGGGGCAAAGACTACTCCCGGGGGGCAAAGACTACTTCAACGTATGGTTACCATGTTGGAAAGAGCAAAAAAGCAAGGAAAAACACTGCATACAAAAATCCAGGGGGGCATTACCCCCCCCCTTGCCCTATGGTGCCGGCGCCCATGACCCGAGGTATATTCCCATTGACAGATACTGGGAATTCTTTGTTTTTCCTTTCATGCAGAAGCAAATCTGTGGGGGTTGCTAGGGGACTTTAGACCCCCCCTCCCTCTAAAAAAAACCAAACATTGCTAAATTTACATTTTATCGTATAGTTTTTGTTAGGTGAAATAAGCATTTATTTTTAATTCCCCCCCCTGAAAGCTTTTTCATTGCTTAAAAGGAACATTGTACTTTCTTTTAAGTCAGATACTCTTTTTCTCAAAAAGTAGCCTTAAAAAAAGGAACTTCTGAACATATATTGCTTTCACGACTTTCGTATTAATTATGGCGCCTTTCTTATTAATTATAGTAATAATCAAGAGAATATGTCCCTTTGTTTCTTTAGTCATTCCGGGGTAGTCTTTTAGCAATAAATTACATTCATAATTTCCCTCAACATACTCAGTACATCGCATTTCCCATCTGCCAGTCTATTTTAAATCAAATGATTGGCTGTCATCGACACATCATCCTCTCCTCTTCGTTTCAGCCTGGAATGCCCCTACCTAGCCCGACATTCAAATGGGGTCGTCCATCATTTATGGACGATCTGATATCTCTAAAACTACTTATACAAACAAAATCAAAACTAAAATATGCCAGTTTTATTGTGTTGGAAGAGAAAAAACTGTTTAAAACTTACGCACATATCTCGGCTTTCTCGATGAAGTCTTTGTCCGGCTGAAAATTTCTGTCGCGTTCAGCTCACTTCAGAAAAACAAACACAGCCCGTTGCCACTTGTTCCTGTTGTATTTGGAACATTTATTTCTGCACGTGTGAGCGTGGGGACCGATAGCTTGGAGGTTAAATGTCTGCCCTGCTCCGTGCCATTCTCTTACGATTGGGTTCGATTCCTACTCAAACCGGGTTGCTTTAACCCTTAATTGCATAGCGATGGGCATTTACATCACATGCTTAAAACACGTTTACTGCGAGATTAGAGTGTAAGCCAAATTTGTTATGTCGAACTTACATATAGCATATAGTTTCTGATAGTAAGTGCTTCATGTTGTGAATAATGACAAGTAATATACGTATGAAGGTATACTATTGATGCCCACTTATAGGTTCTTTTAATTATTTGTTGCATGCCAAAGTAAAAATATTTCGCTTTTGTTTGTGAAAGGAATTAAAAAATTCATTTAATTTACTAATTTCTATTGAAAGATTGTTCTAATTAAAAAGAAGAGACATTGAGGACTCTATAATAAATAATGCTAATTTTTCATTGGTTTGCCTGATTGTTAGCACTTGACAGTGCTATTTCTTTCAATCACGGGTTTTTTGTCTACGCGAGTTTTTCTACGCGCCGTATCACTTTTCAATTTTTGTTAATTTTAGGGACTTGGGTAGGATTTTCTTTAGTTTTCCATCTATATTCTTGCATTTTGTGTGGTTTTTTTCCTTGGTACGTTGTTTTTTTACACTACTTTTTTTTCTTCCTATATAGCGTCGTATCACTTTTCAAGGGTTGGCTGCCCTCCGGTGGATCTTTCTAAGGTGACAGAACCACTGTGCCATGGTGTTCCATACTTCATACTTTCAACCGACATATAAAATCTTAAGGTCGTGCGAGAGTTTTCTCGGTGGTTTCTGTTAGGTTGACAGACGCGCGATGAGAACCGCTTCACACTTCGCCTGCCTATTATTTCCAAGGACATAACCACTGTGCCATGTTGAAGCACACTTCATACTTGGAACCGACATATAAAATCTTGGTGGTTTCGTGTGTGTGAAAGAGAGTAAAGGTGGATTCATACCTGCCGCGCCGCACCGCAACCATGCCGTACTGTTTCGCCGTTTTGGACCGTTGGCTGTCCGCGCGGCGAGCTTGCGGTGCCGCAAGGAAATGCACCAATGAATGCATTTTTATTTGTTGCACTTCGGCGTACTTCTCTTTCGTTTCTTCTGTTGTGCTTTTAAAAGATTGTTTTATAATGGATAATCGATTAATGTTAAGGAGAAATCAACTTATTTTAACATATTTATCTTTAAAACAATAGACTACAAGTGATACACACACGTGCGTTCCGTCAACACTCAACAAAAATATCTATTCTTGCCAGATATTGCGCAAACCCTCGGCGCTCGCCGCGCGGGGGCCGTGTTGGTCCGCCACGGGACGTGATTGCGGCTTCTTAGCGGTGCGGTACGGCCAGTATGAATCCGGCTTAAAAGCACACTCAAGTGCGTAAATAAAATCTGGAAGAATTTCAGATTTCTTTTTTGTTAACTATGTTGCATGAATAATTATGCCGAAGTAAAACATAATCTCTCTATATAAAGGAAGATGTCCTGACTGACTGACTGATTGACATACGATCACTGCACAGCCAAATCTACTGGAGATATTGACATGAAATTTTGGAAACTTATAGCTTTTGTGCCTAAGGCGCCATTTAAGAAGCGATTTTTAAAAATTCGAACCCAGACGGGGGTGGCGATCCAAAACTTTCTTTTCACGTTTTCCTTCATATCTCGGGAGGGGGGGGAAAGAGACAGCCGTAAAATCCTTGCTTTAAAATATAACTACTACAAATACCTAAAAATCACTTTCAGGGTTTTTTGAAATTCGCACCCAAACGGGGGTATGAGGCTAAAACGTTCTTTAACGTTCTTTTCACCTTTATCTTCATATCTAAGAGGCTAAAAGAGACAGCCGTAAAATTCTAGCTTTAAAATGTAACTAACAGAAATACCTAAAAATTAATTTCAAGATTTTTTAGAATTTTCACCCAAACGTGGGGTAAGAGGCCGAAACCCAGACAGCACATAAGCTTAAATCAAGCTTGACATTTCTTTGAATTTGACGTATTAATACAAGCTTGACTTTAGCTTTCGAAAGCGTGCAGTGATGGCGCCATCTGTGAAAGAGAATGGACATTAATTGTCTAGCGTTTCTCAAATTTGCTGAAAGTTCGTAAAAGTTGTGTTTTATTTTATTATGCACAAAACCTGGACATTAGAACACGCAAGGGGAAGGAAAGAATGGGATAAGCCCCTCTGAAGTGTAACACGAGGGGAGATTTAGTTTTATTTACATCTAATTAACATTAGTAATTACATTAACTAATTTTAGCCCTAAAAATAATTTTTGATATAATTAACACAATTTAGTTAGTTAATATACTTCACTTTATGGGTGGTTCATAGAAAAAAAAAAAAAAAAACATTATATATTTCCAAATATGGAAATTCTTCAAAATAAAATACAATTATACTACGAAATTGATTTCAAAATCAGTCGTTTGTCTCGATTTTGGCCAGCAGTATTGCCCATGAGTGTTGCGATATTGAAAGTTTTAAAACGTGTGCTGCTCTTAAGTTTATATTATGTTTATTTCCCTATTAGTAGAGCCTCTAAATCACACATAACATTATTTTAATTTTGATGCATCCCATGGAAAAAAAAATAACACATCGCCCACTTATCAATCTGGCCAGAAAACGGCGTGATAAGTCACTTCAAACTTTAGTCATAGCTACGCGAGGTTTAATGGCGGAACGGATACCACGCTCGCCTCCCTACCCAAGGGTCCCGGGGTCTATTCTAGCCGCGAACATATGATGGAAATAAATTAAATTGAAATTTCAGTGTAGAGTGTTCAAGCTTGCTATGTCAAGCTTGATTCAAGCTTGAAATGTCAAGCTTAATGCAAGCTGGGCAAGTGTAAACTAGGACACTTGATTCAAGCTTGCATCAAGCTTACACGCTTGAAATTTTCAAGCTTAATTCAAGTTTATTGACTTGATAAATCAAGCTTGCTGCAAGTTTAATGCATGTTTGCTGTGTTGTCTGGGAAGGGGTCAAAACGTTCTTTAACTTTCTTTTCAGATTTCAGTTTATATCTCAGAAATAAAAAAAGATAGGAACATAATTCGTGCTTTAAAGTGTAACGGACTGAAATACCTAACAATCATTTTCAGGATTCTTTAGAATTCATACCCAAACGGGGGTAAAGGGGCAAAACTTTTTTAACGACTTTTTCACATTTTCTTTTATATCTGCGGCTTAGAAGAAAAAAAAGGTAGCCTCAAAATTCTTGCTTTAAAATGTAACTAACAGAAAGACCAAATAATCACTTTCAGGGTTTTTTAGAATTCGCACCCAAACGGGGGTGAGGGAACAAACTGATTTTTGACGTTCTTTTCATATTTCCCTTTGCCAAGTGACTGGAAATGTTTGGTTTTATTCATTTAAATCCCAGGTTGTTTATTTTGGCAAAGAAATATAATCGGGTAGTTATGAACACTATTGTGAAATAAATGGCCAAAATCATTTTTTCTAAGTTTAAAAAAATAACATTTATTTAAACATTAAAATACACAATACATCAAAATTATTTACTAATAAAATTAATTGGATTTAATTATTTAAATCTTTAAGACTAATACTTTAAAATTCTTAATGTCACTTTGTTTAAGGGTAGTAAATGTCGCACTCACCCAATAAAATCCAGCTCATCCTGCAAATCCAAAGGAACTGCGGAAACTGAAGAACTCTGAAAGAACTGAACTCTGCAAGAATTGAACTTTAAGAATCTGCTGTTTTCCTCTCCGTCCTCAACTTAACCCATTCGTTCCTGGATATTTTTGCGACTTTCTTCGATTTTTGCTAACACCAGCTGTAATTGATAAATTTCTGATGTTAACTTTTTGAACAAGGGATGATTTCATTTAAAATCATTACGTATAAAAATTGAAATGTCAACATCCTACTTGGCCATATTAAAATATTTTGTGGAATTGAGGTTCAATACTCGCGAATAAAGGCTAGGAAAAATAAATAACGTTTTCGACTGATAGCGAAAATGCCGTCCCAAAAAAGGGACGCTAGGCATAAATGTGTTAAATAACCTTTCCTTTTCATTCATAAAACCCTTTCTACAAATCTCGTTCAACTGCAAAACGTCATCTCTACTCCAGTGGCTAGATTTCCACTTAGGGCACCTCCCTTCAATTTTACTGGCCTAGAGTACCCCTTCTTATAAAAATATTAAAATTTAAATCTCCACCTTCGAGGCTAACACCTGGATTAACGCCTGCTAAGCGGCAGATGTTGTTTTCGTAAACAAGAATTTTTGAAATATGGACTCTGCAACTTTTATGTAAACTTTCTCACGAAAGCCACTGACCGCTGATACAAAAGGACACACTGTGAACATTTACACATGGGTACACTTTCATATTCCGAAACTCATAAAATATCTGTGCACCTGCTCAATATTTAATAAAATTCTTCCCCTTTCGCTTCAAAAATATTCTCGTACTTTATGCACCGGAAAATCTTACTGCCCCCTTGAATACTGAAAAAGGGGAAAGTGAATGTGTGTTATGTGCGTCTTGCATTATTCCTAAATTCGGATACATGCTTCTCAAAAGATATTTCTTTCACCTACCGTTCTGAGTTTTCCAATCTTATACTTAGTGAGACAAATTTATGAATTTGTTATTTTGCACTTTTCGTATGTTCGAAGCAAAACAACATCTGGTACGCGTTAGAGCTGGTTTTCATATTTTAGAGTGAAAAGGCTTATTTTACCAAACAACCTTTTATGTGAGTTTCCTTTCATATTCACCTCAACAGTCCTTTATCGAAAACGAATCTTGAGATTCGTAATATTCCTTCTTTGTTAAGGGTATTTCTTCCTATCTACAATGATTTCGTTAAAAGCGGAATTCTCGCTTTTAATACCTTGATATATAAGAAGAAAAAGACATAGTCTAAAATTCTTCCATGAAAATATAGTGAACACAAATGCCTTACAATCATTTACAGAAGTTTTTAGAATTCGCATCAAAACGGGATAAAGGGGCCAAAACGTTGTTTTCAAGTTTACCATCGTAACTCGAAAGGAAAAGTAGATAGGTATAAAATTCTTCCTTTAAAATGTAGCGAACACGAATACCTAAGTCATTTTCAGGGGTTTTTAGTATTCGTGTATAAACTGGTGTAAGGGCCCAAAACGTTGCTTTCATATTTGTCTTCATATTTCGAACGAAAATTGTGACAACCTTAAGATTTTGCATTAAAATGCAAAGAACTCAAATTCATAAACATCCTTTTCAAGATTTTCGACCTCAAAAAGAGGTAGTTGACAAAAAAAAGGTGTTTTAGCTCTTGAGTGCTGCTAATTTCAGACAAAATTTTTGTCTACCTGGGCGAATGACTTTTTAAGGGTTGCCAGATTAAACGTGAAAAGTCGCGAAAGTTTGCCACTTTTTGGTGATTTATCGCCAAATTTGCCATTAAAAAAATTAAGTTCCCGAAACTGGAGCCAGCTTAGCTATATCTTCCATGTTTGTCGAGAAATTGCCTAACCCTACAGTTTATTTAATTAGAATAATGGTGTCTATATTCATGAAAATAAAGGTGAAGTATACTTAAAATATGTCTCGCGAGAATTAAAACGTATTTAGCAGGTGATTTTAATATAGATTACGATTTTCAAGAAGTATTTTATGGAACAAGAAAGACAAATTCGTGAATAAAAAGTTGGCAACCCTACCTATGAGCCTTAAGGGCAAATTATGGAAACCCCGTCTTATTGAGAACCTACATTATAAACATAACATACATGCCCAATTTTGCATTGCTGCCTTCTGTATTTTACGCTCGGTGATGATGATTCGTTTAGTCAGAGGAAACTTTTTTCGAAGTGCATGGATTAGAAAATATTAAAGTGATCATAAATCAGATAACCTACTTCGCGTTCTTTTATAATTGGCATATTATTGAAAATTATTTTCATAATAAAGCTCGCGAAGTATTTTACCAGTAATTCAATAATTTCGTGAATCTTTTATGCAATTTTCGTTGAGAAAAACGTAACCTCAATAAAAATAATAATTTGAAATGCAAAAGGACGTAACGGTATGATCTGAAAAAGTCCCAACTTGTCTTCTAAACTTATTCTATTTCTGAAGTCATCACCCTCAATGTATAGAATGCAAAATATGCAGAGACATTCATAAATTTGCAACTGAATACCAGACGAATGAAGCCGTATTTGAGATCCTGTGCGACGCCGAGACCTGAAAATCATTTATCTTTCTGCCAGTCCACGTCATGAATAATGAAAGAGGGTGCGTAGAACACACCTGAATTATCAATTTTCCAGTTTTCGGTGAATGTGTATAACTGTCAGGGCATCTGTCCTGCATGTGAAGAGACGGTCATTTTCAATAAAATAAGGAACAGTGGATGATGAATACATAAGCATCTAATTAGCGTCTCGAATTCAAAGGAAACCTGCAATTTGGGTACTTTCTCCAAAAGCTGTGAAGATTTTAAAAATATTTTCAGCTAATATATCAAATCTATTCGTAATTTCGATGGGGAAGTTCAATCATTGTCGATGATTATCTCTAATGGTTATTTATTCTCAGTATTGTAATGATGTAAGCTTAATTTATGCATCTTGCTTTCGATGTAGCCATGTGTTTGCATATTAACATAAAAATACTAGTAACTGTTCAAAAAGTGGGATGAATTCGATTCTATTTTTGTACTTATTTTTGATTACATAAATTACAACGTAGAATTCTTTTATCCTGAATTTCGAAAAGGTATGGATAAAACATCTACAAACATGCTCAACACATTTTTTTTTATTAGTTTTACCAATAAAAACTTCGGAAGAAATACATAAAAGATGTCCCCAAAACACTGACTTAGGCTTTTATTGCCTAAATATTGATCTTAGATATGTACAATGAGCAACAAAGTGACGTAACAGAATTTTGTGGAATTGATTAAAATAAATTTTCCAGCGATAAAATCTAATCGGATACAAAATTAAAATTTTTATTCGGCCTAGGGAATGCAATCTCGATCCCGCGGGAACGGGATCCTGCGGGATCCCACACAAATATTTGCGGGACTAGTCCCGTGGGATTACGATCCTAATCCTGCGGGATTGATACTGAGAAATAATTATTTTTTATTACAATTTCACGCCACTTTCTCAATAAATGAACTAAAATATTTTAATATTCATGTCTCCAATCTAACAATAAACGAATCAATAATTACAAATTTTAATTCAAAATTTTATTTTTTTTATGTTTCTTCCAATAGGAGTGTGGATCAAACATCTAAATCTAAATTTCTCGCAAACTTCCAATCCCAAATGAACTGAAATATTTCATACTAATATATCTCTATAATCGACAGTCACGAATTAATTATAAAAAGTTTTAATTTCAGTTTTAATTTTTTTAAATTCACACATTTAATTATTTTACTAAAATTAAATCTAGACCAGGAAATGATTAATTGGATTTGTTCGATTTTGTACGTTCTTTTTTTCAGCAACTAAGAAAATAACGTAAGTGTGTGAATGTAAGTATTTATAAATTGTATATTTCCGTAAATTGCTGATTTTTAGGTACTAACATAACTAATACTCATATATTGAGACATAACTTAGTATATCTTTCTGAAAATCATGATTATAAGTCTCAGATTTCTGTAAAATATTGTATATATTATCTCATAAGATTAATTAATAAAGTTAAACATCATAGTGCCTAAAATCTTACTTTTTCTATTTTTCTCTGTTGAAATGAAGTCCTAGCTAAATGAAATGTCAATCCCGCGGGATTGCGGGATCCTGCGGGATTAGTAAATCTCAATCCCGAAAACCCGCAAGACGAAAAACAGTGCGGGATTGCATTCCCTAATTCGGACCCCCGTAATGAAAATTATAAGCTAATAAAATATGCCCCGTACATTAATTAGATGATGTACGAAATTTCAGCCTTGCATCATAAAAAAGGCTCCTAGATATAAAATAAATATATGACGACTTAAACCACTTTTCGAGAGTTCTCGAACTGAAAAAGTTCTAACGGAAGATAGCGCTTTAGGGGGTGTCGACAAATTACGAAGGAAAACAATGATGTTATAGATACATAACACGTTTTCCCTCAATTTTTGTTCTATATTCCTTTACCAAATTTGTTTAAACATATCTCTGAGTCTTTTTACGATGAAAGGCTGAAATTTTGTGTATCATCTACTTAATGTACGGGACACATTTTACCAACTGGAAATTTTGTATGTAAGTGTGCCATGTAGCAATTTAAATTTTGCATTTATTTATATTTAATCGCCTGAAAATTTTAATCGAGACCATAAAATTCTATACCCCTTTTTTGCAATTCTATGCCCCTTTTGCAATTTACTGGATGTATCTGATCAATATTTAAGGAATAAAATATTAGGTCAATGTTTCACGGACACCCTGTATGTTTATGTCTCCATACATATGGACTCCATGTATGTTTATATATATTTCTACATACATACATACAGGGGCGTAGCCAGACATTTCTCATGGGCGGGGGGGATGTTACGACTACTGCAACTCGCATATAAGCATACATGTGTGTGATAAGGGAGTGAAGAATATACAATTTGCATGGCAAAAAATTCCTCATGGGGGGGTTATGAGCCCCCTAACCCCCCCTCCCCTTGGCTACGCCCCTGCATACATACATAATGTTTAATTAACCATCTACAGTTTTTAAACAATGCTAACGTATTCGCCTAAAATTAAAACTACCTTTTTCTACGGTTGTACATTTATAGTACAGGGCAGACAATTCAATGAGTTTCGAGAAAAGATTTATCTATATTTTAAAACATTTTCTTCAATCTCAAACTAGTGTTGTGCATCCCGTAGTTTGGAAATTTAAAATTATCACGACCCAAGCACGTTTGTTCCATGTAGAAAACAAACAGTGCGTGGTAACAGATAACAGTTCACAAATTTAGATTTATTTAAATTTGTTTCAGTTTTATAAATGTTTTAAACAAGTTTACACAATGATTTAACAAGAAACCAATGAGAGAAAATCGCTTTTAGAAAATCCACTACTTATGCGAATATTTGTTAACAAAATATCTTCGCTAATTATTTATCGATCGATACAATTAGAACTAACTAGCTTCGTTGAAATTAATTTTATTTTTTAATAATTAAGGGTTAATTTTAAATGCTAATTATTTTGAGTACTTCAGTTTTCGGAGATAAGGCATTTTATGAAATCTAATTAAGGGATTTTTATTACTATCTCAAAACATTTTGAAGTTATTGATGGATACGTCAAGCCACTTATTCAACTTTGTCTTATCTGGATGTAGAATACCATTCCTGTGAATTATAAGTCTCATTCGCCCCGCACGCTTAAAAGTATACAGCTAAATTATTTCTGAAGGATTCAAAACTGTGAAAAAAAATTTCCCGATTTTAAATCCGTAGGCGCTAATTTAGCGCGATATTTTTCAGCATGCAAAGACATACTTTTTTCTTTTTTCTATTGATTATTATGTTATCTTGAAATAACCGCTGGCTTTATTTTAACTAAAAATTGCCTGTTAGTTAAATTTATTTAATTTTTCTACTCTGAACGAATAAGTTGTTTAACGAATGATGCTATTTTTGACGCTATGAAACTAAAAACAGTCTGTTATGCAGCTGAATTCTTAAAGTTCCCGTTTAAAATGCGAACAAAGCATGGCAATCGTTCAGATTTATGCACACTAAAGACAAAAGTATACGTAATACGCAAGTATACGTAGACTACAGACGACATAAAGTAAATGTAAACTATAGACAACATAAAGTAAAATATAAATGACAGGACACGTAAAGTAGACGTAAATTATAGACCAAGTCTTTTTTCTCCTATGTGTATTATGTTTCGAAAATATTTTGATAGATAATTTCTGTATCGGAGACTATTGTATCACCAGAAGAATGTCTGCATAATCGAACACGTTTACATTTTCAGGAAAAATTGAAAAAAAAAAAATGTATCTTGCCGCATGAGAGAAATTAAACCTCTATCGCCTGTGCGAAAGCCAGAAATCGGAGTCACAAGACAATATAAGATGCTCCCAGAGATATCAGGAAATTTTAATAGACAACGAAATTCACTTCAGATGTCGATTTTCACTTTAAAAAATACTACTTTTTTCAAAGCATCGCTGAAAATGAAAAAAAAAAAAAAAAACAGATTCGAAACTGGTTTTAACTTTTGCTCAATCAAAGAGCGAAATGATGCAATTAATGGATCGATGGATACCAGCAGATAAATGCGAATGGACACGATATTTGAGGCAAAACTTAAAAGGTAAAACTCAAGTAAACGAATTTTAAGCTCCATCCGGCGATAGGAAGTTGAATGACATTCGCATACAAATTTTGAATAGGAACTAAATAATATCTGAGCAAGCTCAGAAGCTTTCTTAGAGAAAGCTTTACAAAAGCTTAAATAAATTGAATAGAAGTTAAAAAAAACACTTTAACGTGGCGATAGCTAAAATTTAAGCGTTTGCACTGAAGTACGAATAAACGCATTCTATTCTTCTCAGATTCATTTTATTCTCAGAGATCCCTTTAACATTTTTTTATGACTATCTTAACATGCAGCGATGAAATGAGGTAGATTAATACACTGCTGGCCATCGTAAATGCAACACCCTGAAGGAAGCATGCAAATAATATGAAATTTACAACATGCATTAGCTGAGGTGAGATATGCAAATGATTAGAATTTCAGCGCAGACGCACATCAAGCGCGCCTGCGGCGCCACCTCAAAGCGCTATTTAAGGCTTGGAGATTTCGACGGTTTCAAGTACAGCAATTGTGTTTTTCTTGCTTTTCTTTCAAAAAAACGATAAATTATGCCTCGTAGGAAACAACGATCATCTTTTGATCAAGTATCCGAGTTTGACAGAGGAAGGATAGTGGCATACCGAGATTGTGGGTTATCTTTCAGGGAAATCGGTCGTCGTATTGGACGAAACCAAACAACTGTGATGCGGATATGTGATCGTTGGGTGCAGGAGGGTACGACGGACAGACGTGATCGACCGCATCGACCTCAGTGCACCACGTCACGTGATGACAGGCAGATTGTACGCATGGCAGTGACGGACCGCTCAGTCACATCACGAACCATATCACAGCAGATTCAGTCTGTAACGCATCATCCAGTGTCTGCGCGTACCATTCGACGTCGTTTACAGCAGAATGGTCTGTCCGCAAGACGTCCGTTGCTTTGTCTACCTCTGACGCGGAACCACAGACGTCTCCGCCGCCAATGGTGCGATGAAAGAAGGATGTGGACGACAGAATGGAATGAAATTCTCTTTACTGACGAGTCACGCTTCTGTATGCAACACCACGACGGTCGGATTCGAGTCTGGAGACACCGTGGAGAGAGGATGCTGAACAGCTGCATTATGCACCGTCACACTGGTCCTGCACCGGGTATTATGGTATGGGGCGGTATCGGATATCTCTCTCGCACTCCTCTAGTACGCATTGCCGGTACTTTAACCAGCCAGCGCTACATCTCCGAGGTGTTGGAGCCAGTTGTCCTTTCTTACCTTCAGGGCTTGCCAACAGCCATATTTCAGCAGGATAATGCACGGCCACACGTGGCACGCATTGTCCAAGGGTTCTTCGTCAATCACCAGATTGAATTGCTTCCCTGGCCGGCGCGCTCTCCGGATCTTTCGCCGATAGAAAACATGTGGTCCATGGTTGCTCAACGACTGACCCAGAGTTCATCCCCAGCTGTCACACCAGATCAACTTTGGCAACGTGTGGAAGCTGCTTGGTCTGCTGTACCCCAAGAACACATTCAAAGTCTCTTTGAATCAATGCCGAGGCGTGTGGCAGCTGTGATCTCCAACAACGGCGGCTACTCTGGGTACTGATTTTGGCAGGAACCACGCTTCATAGAATGCTGTAAATTTAATCATTTGTTACTTGGTCAACATGTTATCTACACAATAAATTTTGTTGTGATATCTCTTGTTTTTCTTGGTGTTGCAATTTGGGTGGCCAGCAGTGTATTTCGGTGGAAACGAGCTGATGTGTAAGATAACTTTTAGAACCAAACATTTAAATATATATATATATGTTAAAATAACCGAAAAAATAATCAAGAGTACTGTGTCATCGACGTTATGGGTGAAGATTCAGTTAGGCAATAGAAAATGCATTAAAAATCGCACATAAATTTCGAATGTAACTAACTGCATAACAAATGAACTAACTAACAAAAATCTTTAAAAAAAATGAAAAACGAATTAATACTAATTTATACTATTCGGATTATTAAACTTTTGAACTTTTACAGAAGTACTAGTTTTTTCTTCAACATGATGTATTCTAGATGAGAAGTCCTCATTAAAGTAATTGCTTTTGTTACTTTATGAGATTTCTTTCGATGAGTTTTTTCTTTTTTCTTTCTTTTTTCCCGTCTCCATTCACTTTTATACCTATTGTTCTGAATACAAAGAAAAGATTATCGATGTTCACAAAACTACAGAGAAAATTCGTTGCACTTATACTCTAGAGGAAAATGCAGTATTTTGTGTATTCGCTTTTTCAAATTAGCAACAGATGATTTCCTTCTTCTTTTATATATTTTCTTGATCACAGTTCCTTTTTTTTAAACATACATCCTAATGATCCTCGCAGGTATTTATTCTATAGCAAATGAATTATTTATGATTATTTTTTACTGAAATCATATTAATTTACTTCACGATAAATTGAATACTATTAATTGAGAAGAGTTGAAAAATAGCTGCACTTGCTTACTGTCTTTTCAGTTGTGCAGTGGTTTAAATAGAAGGATTTTTCTGTTCAATTTTGAGAAATTGGCATATATATATTTTTCTCTTTCATGAACTTTCAGCATTAGTTTAAAAAAAAATCAGATTTAAAACTTGTAATCAAGACACTTATTTAGATTTTCATTAAAGAAGACAAAATAACATGCAGCTTTGTTAAGACATGTAAGACACAAAGGTGTAAGGAATGGAACAAAGGTGTGACGAGTGGCCTAACCATCAAGTTTATACGCTTGTGACGTCCCGAAAACAATGTATGTGGCAATTTCTAAGTAAACACATGACGTGAAAGTGACGTTGTCAGCTCACCAAAATTCGGGTGGTCCATTGAAATAGATTTAAATACTGATAGGGCGTAGTAAAACTCAGTGTGTGTGTGTGTGTTTAGCAAGCTATTTCGTTCGTTCAATTAATTATTTCAGCACATTTTCCGACAAAAACAACCAGTTACTCCCGGTTACCGCATAAACACAAATTAAATATTTTTAACAGGTACACGTAATGCATTTTTTTTAAATTTAATGCTTTGGATTAAGAAACAACTCATTTCTGTTGTTACAGGACCTTAACGAAAGTATTTATATGGAACGTATGCGATGTTGCACCTCTCTCCAGACGAAACAGGTCAACCATTACTGTTTTTCTTTTTCTTTTTATTTATTTTTTCTTTTTTTTTAAGGATCTTGGACATTGCAGCTGTGGAGTATTCTACAGGGCATTTGCTCGTGTTTTCTTTTTATCTGCACATAAAGGCTTTATTTCGAAAAACACCGCAGGTATTGAACTGCTAGTTGACGGAGAAAGACTTTCTATTTTGATTATACCCCTTTAAGTTTTGAAAATGGACGAGAATTTTTTCTACCTCTTGAGTAGAATACTATAGTTCTACAGTTAGACTTTCGTATTCTACGAGTTAGAATACGAAATATTTTTTGTTGCTGTGAAAGTTGGCTTCTTCCAACAGTTCCATGCAATGGAGTTTTGAAAAATTTCATCGAAGTCTAGTATGCTATAGAGAACGTGACGCTTTCAGGTGATGTCACTGAAATTTATTTTTCGGTCTACTCGGATATTTAGGGATACAAAGCCACGTTTTCGGCCAATGACCCATCTCAAATGAACGAATGTTTCACCGAAAAAAGTTGGTTGCTAAGGTGTGACGTAGTGATAATGTCCCTAGTGTAGTAATAGTGTCCCTAGCTAAATATTTTGTTCTTCAACCATAATATATAAGATGCTAAAAATTCAGAAACTAACGTGGTTTTTTTTGGGGGGGTGCAGGGAGGGGGCTGAATTGCAGCTTTGACAGTAAAAATTTCAATTTAAAATCTCTATTGTGCGCAAATTGAATATAAACTTATACCTTTATTGTAAGAGTTCTTTTCTGCTTGGTGACTTTTTTTAATATAATAAGGTTGGATTTATTAATACCTACTAATTTTGTTTTAGTTACTGTTCATTAATTAATTTATTTTCATAGTGTCATTAAAGCCTATAGTCAAAAGTATCATTTAAAAATCATACGAACTAACTCATGGATCTTGCCCTAATGAAATCCTACAGAACACCATCCAGATAATTGTCCTAAATTTATTTAAATCAAAGAAATGTAATGCTAATAAAACTCACGTTAAATACAACGTATTTTGTGTTCGTGAAACTATGAAAATGTCAAACTAAAACAAAGACATCCTTCTAACTACTAAAATATTTTCAAATCTATATAAAGTACAATATTAACATTCAAGGCTTATCAGTATAATAGCAGATATTGATGTTCACACATTGATGTGAACAATCCTTGAATCGTAAAAATATTTCTTTCGCTGTGTACTGTTTTTATTTCTAATGTTCAAGTCAATCGAGGCCCCCAAGAGCGGTCTTCTATTTTGGAACCGATTAAAGATGAGAGACCCAGCACCTGGATCGGCACCTCCAGAGGTATCGTTTGAACATGGTACAGTAGTCCAGCCGACAGAGTTGTCAAACTCCCAAGCGCTAAGGTCGACCCCGATTCACTTTCAGTGTTCTCATGAGTACCGAGCTTAGCCTATTAGGGCCTATAAGGATGGAACTTTCAATTTGTACTTATTTATCGTTTTGTAATTTACGAATTATTTGTAAGTTTTAGCGATAATTGCTTAAAACTTGAGTCGAATATCTCAGTGAATGCAAGATTTACATAAGTGCAGTTTTTTCTCCCTTTTTTTCCGCGAATGGTGTTTTTGACGGTCTGACTTCTTTTTTCTCATTGGGCTCCTTTATATACAGCGTCATACAAAAAGGTACTTTTTCTATTTTTTAAATATACGACTCTTTAAAAAATCATTCGGTAAAAAGTAACTGCATGCCATTAGATTTCTTCTTCTATTTAAAAATACAGTGTTGAAGTCAATAGTTTAAATGTGTCTCATTGATCAAAGAATTTGAAACACTAGTGATGTTGATTTCCATTTCTTTTATCACAGCAACAAACGAGAACGACTCTTTTGCGTAGTCGTTCGCAGATTTGTTGACGTTCGTTTTCATGAAAAGCAACGGTTTTAAACATTGTGATCTTTCCAGCTAATCCTTTTGATTCGTAAATACTTTGAAATTGAGTCCAGATTTCATGAGATGCAAAACAGTTCTTTACATGGGTAGGCTCACTGGGAGAAATAGATGAGATGATATCGGCTTATCATAGTAATCAATTTAGGAAACGCAATCCCGATCGGGATCCTGCTGGATCCCGCGCAGTGTTTGCGGGACTAGTCCCGCGGAATTAAGACCGTAATCCCGCGAGATTGAAACTGAGAAATAAATTATTGTTTTTGCAATTTCACGCCGCCTTCCTAATCATTAATTGACCATAAGATGAAGAATAAGATCCAATGATCGTGGGCACTCATACCTTTTGGCAGGGAGGGGCCAAAGTCCCCCCTTCTCACAGCTCCCATATTCACTGTAATGATTTACGTACTGGTATAACGCGCAGAAGTGCTTCTACTCATTGTATCTTTCTGGGCAGGACCCTTGACTTGCGCCCCCCCCCCCCAAACAATCATTTGGCCGCTCGTGCAGTGATGCCTTTAAAAGGTCAACTTCAGTTTTTTTTTTTTTTGGTCAAATGGCGGGCCTTAACAATGCCTTGGCCACCCTTAAGTCCGGAGTTGTTGGTCACTTTATTGTGGGGCCCCTAGTAGGTGGATAAACGTTGCCCCCTATGAAGGGACGGGCACAATGCTATCCACGCCCAGTCGGAGATCGAGAGGGGGGCTGTGATAAGGGGGACTATGGCCCCTCCCTGCCAAAATGTATGAGTGCCCACGATCATTGGATCTTATTCTTAAGTCCGGAGTTGTTGGTCACTTTATTATGGGGCCCCTAGTAGGTGGATAAACGTTGCCCCCTATGAAGGGAAGGGCACAATGCTATCCACGCCCAGTCGGAGATCGAACCTCGACCGCCGGGAGTTGAACCCGAAACCGTAGTGCGGTGCTTTATTCACTATACAAGCTGGTCGGTAGGTGAAGTTCAGTTAACCACGCAGAAATGTATGGCTCCTTCAGGGTTTCTTACAAAAACATAGAGAACAAGAAAAAAAGAAAGAAAAGAAAGCCTTTTGTCAAGTGCTTTTGCATTCTCTATCAAAATTAGATGAAGACTAGGAAGACGAGTACTTCTTTAGGTTGTCCTTTTTACATTCTTCTTTTTTAGCAACTAAGAAATAACTTAATATATTATTATAAATATCATCACTATAAATTTCATATTTATGTAAGATATTGTATTAATTATAAAATACGATACATTATTATTATTAAACCAGGTAGTACTTAAAATCTTACTTTTCCGTACTTTTGTCTACTGAAATTAATTTTCAGTTGAATCATATGTCAGATCTCCCGTGGAATCAACAAATCTTAATCCCGAAATCCCGCAAAACGAAAAACCGTATGGGATTGCATTGCTTAAATCAACTGGTATCTGTCTTCATCGTCAGTTACTGGTTAGGTCATTTTATGGAAAACATAATTCCTTGAATCATTTTTAATCAGTATAGACAGCTCCAATTAAGACGCTTTCAACTATCAAAATCGCTTTTTCTACGAGAGCACATCATTAAGCACCGCACCATAATGTAAAAAAAAAGAAAAAGAAAAGAACAAAAATGTATATGCGTGTAATCTTTACGCGCGGTTGAAGTAAAACTTCTTTGACGTTTACGACACATATCACTGAAATGATTAAACTTTAACTTAAAATAAATATCATATTATAATTTAATTACATTTATTATTCATGTACTTTACAAAGATTATATAAATGTTATATTCATATTATTCATAGGAAATAGGTACTTGAATGTCATCATAATTTTTTATGCATGAAATTATAGGTTTGTGGTAACTATAATGTGAAACATAAATTTTACTCTCTAAATTTGCTAATTTTCTTGAAAATACAGCATCTATCGTTGTACCGAAACGCGTTCTTGATTGAAGTCGAGAAGTATTCATAGTGAGATCAAATTTTTCTTTTGAAAAATCAACTAACGGCTGAGATTATTGAGAGCGAAAATTAACATTAAAATCTCCACTAAGAATCCTCGGTAATTCATGAGAATTACTTAGAATCCAGGAAGTGTCCATGTTCTAGTATTATTATTTAGCTGTTTTCTTATACCATTGTTCCGTCTGGAGGTTGGGTTTGAATGGGGGGAATGTCCATAGTCTAGTATTATACTTTAACTGTGTTCTTTAACTGATGTTTTCCTCTGTTAGTTGGGTTTGAATGCAGGTAGTGTATTTTTTTGTGTTTTTCTATCACAATATTCTTAAGCGTTGATTTCGTCTGCTGGTAGGTTTCGAATTATTATTCTGTATCCGTGTTTTTAAACTGCAGGTTCTGTCTGTACCTTGTTTGGAATTGTTTGCCGCCAGGGTCCGTTTCTTTGTGGTGTTCCATGACACAAACTACATTCTTCTAAATTTACTAGCATTTCTTAAAATACAGCTTTTGGGCAAAATAATAACAGACATGACATACATAATATTTAGGAGTTTAATGGCCTAACGGCCAATGTAACTGACATTTGACAAATAATAATATCACTTCGCTACGAAACTATAATCATTACGAAATAGTATTCTAAGACAATTATGTAATTAAAGCACATCTGAAGCCAGTAATTACTATATATCACGTTCTTAAGCTTATGTATTTAATTTTTTAAAGTTCTGCTAATTCAACGATCTCCATTTACTTCGCCTCGAT
The DNA here is from genome assembly GCA_038373885.1 of Cheiracanthium punctorium. Classification (NCBI taxonomy): domain Eukaryota; kingdom Metazoa; phylum Arthropoda; class Arachnida; order Araneae; family Cheiracanthiidae; genus Cheiracanthium; species Cheiracanthium punctorium. Next base: position 1,382,195 of record JAWZYV010013297.1, read on the forward strand.
GAAAATATAAACAACCTGAAATGCGCTGAAGCAGAAGATGCGTAGTTACCCAGTGTGAGTAGGGCCATCTGTTTCCAACGACGGCGTTATCCAACTTTCTAAGAGAAGTGTCCCCTCCTATAAATTTACATTCGTGGGATCGAAGTATGATCCTCCAACAGTGTTCTTAAACGAAAATTCCCCTCTGCTGTTTACGTTCGTTTGCAGCCACTGTCCCTTTAATTGTGGTGTTCCATCCCCCTGTTCTGTCTGGAAGTTCGGTTAGAATCCAGGAAAAGTGTTCTTAAACTGACGTTTTCATCTACTGTTCCTAGGGACCGATCTACACACTTGGGGGCCCAGGGCACAGATAGTTTTGGGGGGCCCTGCACAAAAAATTTCCGTAGAATATTACTTAATTAAATTAAGTTAAAACCAATTATCATTCCTAAGTTAACCATACGTAAACATTTACAAATCAGTAAAACGTCACGACAGATACCACTTATATGAATTTTTCGACTTTGAAATGTTTTTATGGGTATTTACAGCCGTCACACACCTTTGAAAAGATAAAAGGAGGAGCATCCTGAGGTGTCCGAACGAATTTGCGAATATCGAATATATCGAATGCATGATTTCTAGCGTTACAAGTTACATTAAATTAAAAATTTTGAATATTTGTGACGAAATGAAGTAATCAGAAATTTTTCTCTTCAGAGATAATTTTAGTAGCTATTATGATTACATAAAAGAAAGTTTTGGGGGCCCCTAAAAATCGGGGACCCAGGGCACGTGCACCGAATGCCCCGCTGTAAATCAGTCCCTGACTGTTCCGGTTCGATTGCAGGCAGGTTCCTTTTCTTTGTGATTTTCCAAAACCATGTATTCTATATTATTAATCTAAAAATAAGGATTATCGAAAACCTCCTGTGAGGTTGGGATTACATGTAAAATATTATGTTGGATGTACCTTCAAAACGCTTATTGATATATATAAATAAAGATTGATGCCTCTAAGATACGGCTCTTGACTGTTTTTCTCTAACAGGTTCCGCGTATTTTTACACGATGAATTCGGGGAACGGCGAAAGCAGGTCGAAAAGGTAGGTTTTTCAGAGGTTCTTCTTTTTCGGGACGCGCACGTCACTTCCTTTACTGAGCGGCATTTCCGTCAGAAAAAAAAAAAAAAATCTGAGTTACTCCCTAGTCGCCACTAAAGAAGTTTTACTTCAAAAAGAAAAAAAAAATGACAATTAGAAACAAATTCAATTAGAAACAAAAATTCAAGCACTGCTCATTAGTTACTTTTCAATATAACTTCCATGCACATTGAGGCATTTATCCTAACGATGGATCACAGCTGCCAGAGGAGTAAGCCACCGTTCTTCGCACAGACCATTTGAGTTCGTCGTCAGATTCAAATCTGTTACCGCAAAATCTTCTCCATAGTTCCAAAAAGATGGAAATCAGAGGATGCCAGGTCTGGGTTGTACGGTGGGTGAACTAAAACTTCCCAACCGCATCCCTGCAATTTTTTAGGAACTCGGTGAGACACATGCGATCCGCCATTGTCGTGCAACAGTCAAATCTGATGATTAGTTATACTGCGCGTACTTTCTTTCCTTTCTTATAGACAAATCTTCACACAGTTTGTTTTTCTTCCATAGTTGATGGTGTAATCACTAGCTATTTTGCTGGGAACTGACGAACGCTTTGGGTTCGCAGAATCGCGAGGTCTTGGATTGCATTTTGTCAGTAGCGCCTCCTAAAATACCGTTTCGTAAATGACGCCATTTTTACTCACTTTCCCCAGATTAAAAACTGATGCTGTGCGTTACTTATTGATACCCCTACGTAGTTTTCGATTGAAATAGTGATAGCTGATATTGCATTCAAAACCACACGTAATTTCTCATGAAAAAATAAATTAGATAATTTATTTCGCTGTAAATATATGTTCTAGTTCTATAACCACTGTGTTCCATAACAAACGTTCGTCTACCGATAGCACACTCTGCCACTAAAACAATGTTAGCACTTTCGTAATATGATAATCTTTAAAAAGCCCGCGAAAGAATTAAAAAGCAAGTTAAAATTCTATAATTGAAAAGGAATATAGAGTGTATAGGGTGGGCCAAAAACACTGACGCAGGCTTTTATTCTTTAAATTTTGATCATAGACATATACAGTACAATAAAAGTTTCGTACAGAAGGGTACAGAAATTTCTGATATCGATTAAAATTTCAAGTAGATTAAAATTAAATAAATGAAAAATTGAATTTTTTATACGGCTCCTGTACAAAAAATACCCAATTTCTAAAATGTGCATCATACCTGAATTAGGTGATGTGCAAAATTTCAGCCTACCACAATAAAAAGGACCAGAAATATGAAAAGAAATATATGTTAACTTACATCACTTTTCAATGGCTTTCGATGAGGAAAAATCACAGCGAAAGAGCACGCTTCAGAGCCTGTACACAAATTACAAAAGAAAACAATGATTGCATAAATGTATATAAAACTCTTGCCGTTATTGCTAAAGGCTTCACGGACTTTGTTTAAACAAATATCTGAGCCTTTTTATGATGAAAGGCTGTAATTTCGTCCATCACCTAATTAATGTATCATGCACATTTCCCCGATTTTTTTTTACAGGAGCCGTATAAAAATTTATATTTCGTATTTATTTAGATTTAATCTCCTGAAATATTTAATTGATACTATGCTATTTTGTACCTTTTTAATCCTTGGAGGCATTGACCACTACTAAGGCCGGAATAATTGGTCTCTTTATTAGGTGCCCCACCTAGTAGGTGGACCAACGTCGCCTCCTATGAAGGGACGGACACAATGACAGCCACGCCCAGTCGGGGATCTCACCTCGACCGCAGGGAGTTGAACTCGAAACCGTAGTGAGGCGCGTTACCCACTATACAATCTGGCCGGCTATTTATTACACATGTCTATCTTAAATATTTGTGGAATAAAACCCTAGATAGTTTTTTGGTGACACCCTGTATGTTACTCTGTACTATTAAACGCAATTTGGTGGAGCTTCCATGCCAAAAACACTACCTTGATTTAAAGATTTATGAATTATACTCTTTAATCTGACTTATTGCCTCGACAGAACAATATATTTTAAATATTTTGAGATCCATAAAAATAACATTAGGAAAACTATAAATTTAAAAACGGAAAAACAGGAGGCACTTTCACGCCAGCTGTAAAAATGATTATCGAAGAAAATACTAGTCATTAATTCATAAAAATCTAGAAAATATAATTTCTCAGTAAAGTAAAAAGTATTAAACGTAATTAAATTATAACGTTTAGATATTCGGGGGATAGTTATAAAAAAAACCTCCAAAATATAAATTTTAGTATATAATATGTTACTAAAAAATCAATTAAAGAAAATAAATAAATAAATTTTAAGTTGAAGTACCTCATAAAAAAAGTCATATTCGTAGAAATAGATATAGGAGCAGAATATCTGTTTACTTTTTAAAAAATTCATCATCACGGATCTTAAAGTACCACCGCTGTTGGAAAAATCAATATTTATCTTTGAAATTAGTAGCAATACATTTTCTGAAACTCTAGGGAATGTTATAATACTTTGTAAATAGTTCTTTAAAGAGCTATACAAATTTATTGCAGCGCATTATGAAACATCACTATTTTAGTTGCAAGAGTACATTATTTGGAAATGTTTCGATTTTTATACTTATTATTATTATTATTTTTATTTTTTGGACAGATAATATTCCTATTTTTAATACGAAAACTATTCTGTTTTTTTAAGGTGTCTGGAGGAAAAATAAAGATTCATCCCCCACTAAAAAAGATACCAACATAGAGTGCAAAGAATTTTGAAGAAAAAATTTTTAAAGCGCTTGTGAAAAATTTTGATGGAACACGCAATTTTGTTTGCAAGAATGATGAAAAAATACAGAATTAAAGAAATGCATTTGTTTAGAATGCATTTGCTTAGAATAATTTGTAGAAAATGCTAAGTTATTGCTGTATGTATTGGGAGTAAGAGAGAATGTAAATGAGATAGAAAAATCTCGGTCTACTGCTTTTTAAACACGACATTTTTTTCAGAATATTTTGTTTCTGTCATCATGTTTATAGCTTATTTATGAACATTCAAGTGTGAAAAAAAAATGTATTTACAAACATACTTTAGAGGTATTCGCATGTTGTAAATTGTTCAAATGATAATAATTTAAAACAAATTCACATTGAATATGTATTAAATCCTGTACAAAAATAACATTTGCAAGATTGATACAAATTATCACAACATTGAAGCTGAAATTGATATCTAAATTTGTTGATTTTGAGAAAAAATCGTGAACTTAATTATCGCAAAAAAAACACACTTTAATAAATATACATTCAATATTGCTGAAAAGTGCTTACATAGTATTTATAAATTGTATTAAAAATGATAGTGCTAAGAAAAATCGTAAGAGCATTTTCTGTGACACTAATTTCATTGCTATGTACAGCTGCGGAAAAAAAAGTCCCACTTGCACTTTTTGTTTCGCCGTCGTTCGTCGTAAAGCAAAGTTATACATACCATTCGTTTGCAAATAACGCATACTTTAATTTACTTTTAATTTAATTTGCATAAGGGGAAGTCTTCATATTTAATTCTGCATCAACTTCGTTTTTCTCAATGGCAACCCCGTATTTTGACTTTATTAAACGAAAGAAAACCTTCAAATTACCCTAAATATTAATTTTCATAAATTTTCTACTACAATTTTCGGATATATTGCAAATTAATTTTTGCGCGTTTTTAAGGGACTTTCTGCAAATTGAAAAACGCTATTTGTAGGTTCCGAGCTTCTCGCCTTTCATTAATTTCGCTCGCGAGAGTTAAAAGAAATATTTTCAAGGAAAATATTGTTTCCATCTGTCAAAGTTTTTTGTACTGAGAACATCAAGGGTAGAAATTAGAATATTTAGTCTGTGGTCCAAATGACCCGTGATTTCATAACTTGCTTAGTCCGTACACATGATTTAAGGGAAAAATGCAAAACCACTGCTCACCATTTTGAAAATCTTTCTAATTTTGAAATTGTTATTGAGTATTTCCCTTGATGTTTCTCTTAGACAGCTGAAATGTTGGCAGGAGTTAGAGGCTGCTCTCTGCTCTTCTGACTACAAGCATGAATATTACTCAGCTATCCTCGAACTTGAAGAATGGTTTCATGATTGAAAATTTATTTGTTTGAATTTCCTGTAAAAAACGCAATTACTTTTTAGTCGACCCAATATTATCAGTGTGTTTGTTATTTCACTTTCTTCATTTAATATTATCATCTGCAATGTGCAATATTCTTCAGACTTTTGGCGGTATTTTAATTTATAGTCAGATGAAAATTTAGACAGAAAAACGTGATTTTGAATGTTTTTTTATTAATGCTTGATAAAGTATGGGGAAGTCCAAAGACTTAATGTTTCCGATATTAAAAAGGGTCACATTGATGCCTGGAAATTTGAGGATGTTAATTTTTCAGAAGTATGATACTGTATTAGAAGACATACATCTACTGAATCTAATTCTATAGCTGGAAAATATTTTATTTGGGGGAATATGGTAGCGGACGCAACAATAGACGCTTTATAGAATCACCATCAAACTTTAAAAACCTCTAATTTATTTGCTTCAAAATTTGATATTTTTTAATACCGCTATCTTTTACTGTGTTTTGCACAAAAGAAATCTAATTTACGTTTATTTTATGCAATTTTCAAAAAATTTTAACTTAATAAATTTATATATGGTCCCTTAACTCGTGAAAATAAAATATTTTATTTAATATAAACTAAACTACTGAACGTAAAAATTTGAAATTTTGCACAGCCATGTAATATTACTTTCTGCATCTATTTCCATCAAAATTTGCCTAGGTCGCTATTCATAATTTTTTGAATATTAATTTAAAAATTCATAATTAATATTAATACTTTATTACAAGTCATAATAACATTAAATTCTGTTTGAGTCGTTTAGTTCTAATAGTACGAATAAAAATCAGCTTCTTATTATCAATATTATATGAGATATGAATTGAATTATGAAAAAATATTTTAACATATGGTGTGGGGGATTTTGGAAGCTCATAACTCAACCAATTGCAGTTTCAATATATTGAAAATGGGTTTTTCCGGGGTTAAAATGAGCTAAATTTTTGAAATACGAAGTGAAATCTAGGGGTTACTATTGAGGAAAAAAAAAGTTGGTGAGGATTTTAATATGTAGATGGCCCCTTATGCAATTTTTATGCATAGAAAATTAAAGTGTACGTCAATCGTAAACGATTGGTATCTATAACTTTGCTGTACGACGAACGACGACCGAAAAAAGTACAAGTTTGACTTTTTTTTTTCCGCAGCTGTACATCGAGCAAGAACACGTATTGAAGATGCTAAATTAATTTTGTCTTAAAAATTAAAAATATTTTATAAAGTTTATTTCCATATATTTCTCTTTTCTTTCTTTTTTTTCTGTGATATAACGGCTAGCTGCCTGTGGAAATTTTGGTTTAGTTCAAAATAAGAGATTGTGTTTGCCTCATCTGCACATATAGCTGTAAAAATTAGTGCAATTATATTTGCTAGTTGTCTGCCAGTGGTCGAAATTCGACCATAAAGCATTACTTTTTTTTTAATTCGAGTGTGAATAAAGTTCTTCTGTCAAAGAATATGTCTCACCATTCCATATACACTGGGACCTACTAAAGTGACCACCTTGGCTAAAAGACTATCTGTCTTTAGTGACCACTTTTGTACAATTTCACTTAACAACCACCACATTTTTCTGTGAAGACGGTGGTTTTGTAAAAATTCTATCATATTTTACTAAATGCAAAGGCAGCTCCAGCGAATGGGTCATAGCCCTCTACCGACCTTGGATTTCACACATTCAGTTTGCATTTTGAACAATTTAAGATAACCTAAAACGTCTAAGGGCGCCCTCCGAAAATTGAGCCTGGACCTATCCTCGGCTAAAGGCCCATTATGTGTGGGGTATCTTAACCCATTAAGCGCCAACGTTCCCATTTTGGGAACATCACTTTCTGATTTTTTTTCAAAGAAAGTTCATGATAATTTAAAAAATAGTTTATTGTATTTTAATCTTGAGTATATGGGGTAACTTCTCCAATTTTTATAAAATGTTTGCCTTAAATTTTCTATCTTTTATAGTTAGATTTAAAATGTCAAATTTTGATTTTTTGTTTATTTTGATTGATATATTAAAATAATAATATTATTATTATTAAATGTATTTAAGGGGGTCAAAAGTTATTTAAAACTCTTCATTATATGAAATAATATCATACCGAAGTAGATAGTTATAATGCATTCTGCACAATACTCAAAAGAATGAATTGTTCCCAAAATGGGAACGTTGGCGCCTTTGTTAGTTTTTGTAGTTGGGGACTACTGCCTCTCTTGCAGCAAGCTGTCTTTGGTATTGCCATCGTAGCAGGTGCAGTTTTGTCACGTAATAAGCATTCCATCACGTGGTAGGCTTTACATACTTGCTGTGCAATGCTTAATTCAAGTCTACGCTTACATTAGAAAAAATGGCTGCGAAGTTTGGAACAGTACAAGAAACGTTGAATTATTTCCAGCAGTTAGATACTGATTATTTGTTGATACATTTTGTAAAAAACTTCAGCAGATCTGAGTATTTTCAGAGCAAAATGTATATGCGCTCCAAGCCCATACAATTCGGGTACAAAATGTGGGAGCTTGCCTCATCGAAAGGATATCCTTTGAGTATTCATGCTGATAAGGAACATAATGCAGAGAATACGCATTCACTGGGAACAAGAGTTGTGTTAGATTTAACTTCATGTGTTTCAAATCCTCAGCAGCATGAACTTTATACTGATAACTTTTTTACATCCTTACCGTTATTGAAAGAAATGAAGTCCAGGAACTTTCGAACAACGCGTTTATGGCGTCCTATAACAGAAACATGGGAGTTGTAGACCTACTAGATCGATCTTTGAACCTCTACCGTCCACAAATAAAAGGAAAAAATGTGGTGGTGGCCATTTTTCACCAATACACTAAACATGGCAGTTGTAGCCACTTGCAGACTCCATAGAGAATGCAAAGGAAATCTTACTCAGCTAGAATTTCTCTGAGAAATGACTACCTCAATGATGAAAGTAGAGACAGAAAAAGAACATTTTCGTTCAGGACCCTGTGGGACTGTATCAAATGATATACGTTTTGATGGAGTTAACCATTTTCTTGAAGATTCTAGTCGACCATCTGGTCGACTAGAATCTTCAGTCAGTAGGCCCTGACTTAGATCAGTAGGTCAGTAGTCAGTAGGCCCTGACTTAGGTGTAAAATTTGTCAAAAAAAATACTCGAATTTCATCCAAAAGTGCAATGTAATGCTGCATAAAAGTGTTCTGCACTATTCCCTGTGAAATAGTAAGTACGAATACTGGAATCTGAAAGATAAAGATGTGCCTAATGAAAATGCTTCTTGAACGGGTAAAATGGTTTTAGACATGTAAAACATTTCTTTTTAATTACTTAAAAAGTTAACTAAACTTATACAGTAAAATATCATTTTATTAATATTTAATGCTAAAAAAAAGATGATATCCAATAACATGCCACAAAAATTTCTATACACCCAGTAAATAATTATGTAATATCTAAAATGTGTAACATAGCTTTTCACAAATGTTAAATATTAGTAAAATATAAAAGTTTTTCTGAAAATATGATTTTGGGTTTGATATGTTCCTCCTCATAATTAAAACAGTTAAAAATATCTGTCAAATTTGTGCATTAGTATAAAGTAAAGAAAAAACAGCTTTACCTCCACTAAGCGCCAACGTTCCCATTTTGGGAACATGCTATTTGTCGTAAATATTTTAATTTTTTGAATTTTTTTTTACTCATTGCTTTAAAGACTTTCTATTCATTAATAAAAACCTATGGTTTCATTAAAAATACTGTTAAAACATATAGCGGCGCCTAATGGGTTAAACAGTCGAATGAATCAATTATACTTGCTGAGGCGCACCACTGACCATGTACGAAACCTTGCTGCCTCAATAAATTTGCCCTTTTTTCGAATGATTGTCCTTGAGATTTATTTACTGTCATCGCAAATGCAGGTATACTTGGAAATTGAGTTTTTTAAAGGATATGGTAAAATAGTACCAATATTTTATAAGTGGAATTAAAATTCTTTTATTGCCTGCGGTTAAGGTTCAAACTTCAGAATCAATAGCATTACGATGTTTAAACTTGATGCGCATTCCTGTTCCATTGACTAATGCTTCCTTTCTATTTAAGTTTCTTATTAGTATAATGATGCAATTTAATAACTTATGTGGTGGGGAACTATGTTATTTTTTTGTTAGCCAGGTGCAAATCCTGCCAACTGTTTTTCTGGGAAATGTTTAAAGACTATTTCTGAAACACTGTCTTTTCCCCCAAAAAGGGCGGAAATTTTAATCCGTATACAAAATAGTATTTAGATACAGAATTAAATAAATAAAAAAATATCAATATACTAAAAAGAAATTTGTATGCTTATTGGTTACATAATGGGGAATTTCTGAAAACGTATGGAATCTCTCTATTCTAAAAAAAAGTAACGTCCGCTGTCGCCACCGCCGCTGTCAAGAGCTTGTTTGGCCATCTCCTCCTAAACCATGGGGATTTGAGTTTCGAATAAGGTGTCAACGGATTGTGAAAATTCCGAGGTGTCTGATAAGCTGACTTAAATTTCGAAAATCGAATTACTTTAGAAGATAGTAATAAAAAACTGAAATACACATAATGGTTGCCCGATTTGGCATAAAATCATTCATTCCCTTGCAACAAAGCAATTCTAAGTATGTAGAATCTCGCGAAATTGGCAAACATGAAGTAAAATGACGCCCATTTTACGCGAACTAAAAATTATATGAAATAAATAACTGAAAGTGTGTTACACAAAGTTGACAATTTTCAAATAGTAAGATCACTTAGACAACAGGAGTTAAGAATCAGCGATTATTCGTTTTTCCAAAACAGAATAACTAATTGTAACTGATTTTAAAAGCGCCATCTTGGCATTAGGTACGATCTGGCATCTTTCCAGAGAGGGTGAATCTAAACTGCGAGTTCAAAAATGTTAGAACCCAATATCTTGAAAATGAAAAATAATTAAATTGCAGATTATTTTAAAGCCGGTTCGGTCCATCTGGAGTATTTGCTACCAGTAGAAATATTTGGTGGCTTTAACTATGCCATTACAGCAGTTCTAGTACACTTTGGATATTTACCAGTGCGGCGAGATGATATAATGCGTGGTGCTAAATACGGCAATCTGCGAAGGATTATGTATATGAAAATATGGATAACGGTTTTCCGGGATCCTTACATGAGCAATAATTACAGGATGTGAGCATGCGTAAATCGCCAAATAATGAAAACTCGCCATTGTTGGCAAGCTATCCTAGCTGTTCCGTAGTTTTTATAAAAAAAAATGTATAAAGTACTGTGTTCTTCTAGATTATTTAGTATTATTAGTAAATTAATTATTAAGTATAAATGTGCGCAAGTCGCTAAATTATGAAATATCGCCTTAAATGTCAAATACGCAAGGTGTTCCATGGGTTTCACGTAATTAAAAAAAGTGCGAAGTTTAAATTTTTATGTTCCAAGGAAGATGCAAGAACCAAGCGAACCAATGTGTAGCTCGGTAACATTCTCTCTGATCCAACCTTTGGGTTTTGTTTGTTGAAATTATGCCTTTTTTAAGAATAAGCCTTATTATGGGCTGAATGCCTCATACGAAAATCGAGCATAGCGAGTCTAGGGGCCTTGGCCCCTAGTTCAATAAAAATACAAAATTTAATTAAACTTCCAAAATATGGAAAGGGATAAACAACTATGTACAGGAAATCGCTTTAGGTTTGTAAGAATTTCGATCACAATTATTTGGCAAATTTTCACTTGCTCCCGGCTAACCCAAAAAAAGAAAAACCACTCACAGTCAAAGAATTTAAAAACTCTACTGAACTTTCGAAAAACTTTCACTGTCATCATAGCAAATTATTTTATCGGAGCTACGGTGATATATTCTCTATTCATCAGATATTCGATTATGCCAACATTAATTAAAGTTCAATCATCATTTTTAGGTTCTATTATAACTAGGGATGGACGCGAGACGACTTTTTGCGAGACGAGACAGAGATTTACAGCTTTTTTGCGAGACGAGACAAACATTTTTAACATTATGATATAGGGATTTTTGCGAGACGAGACAAGCTTTTCGGCTGTTTTGCGAGACGCGAGACGCCAATTTTTCGTCTCGCGTCCATCCCTAATTATAACTAACTTCAATATGTTATCTGAGAGTATGTTTTAGGAAATATTTCCATACACTTCATTAATAACATTATTTTCATTACCTCTTAATTGCTGAGATATTTCTTCAATAATATTTTTGGAGAAAAATTGCTTTACCATAGTGCTTGGTGGGAAGTTATGAAGAAATTGTCGAATTGGCGCGTTTCTGTGTAGCGTCACTTTTAGTGCGACCTTCCCGGAACGAATAGTAAATATTATTCTCTCCTCCAAGGTTTTTCTACAGCTTTAAAACATAGAATTTGCAACACTTCGCGCACTTATCGCCGTCTAAAAAAACTCGCCAAGCATGTTGCTCAAGCAATTCCTTTTAGTCATTGGCGTATCACCAAACTGGAGACTAATTCCACTTTTTGCAAATTTTGTTGTAATACTTGGCGCGTTGTAATACTTGTACGACTTGGCGCGAAATACTGCGTGCCAAATTACTTCTCTAATTTTTTACGGTGCTTTAGCACATACTGCACAAAAATTTTAACATTCGCACAAACAACTCCGTACGAACTTTAACTGTGCCGAATTTTGCAGTCATCCGTTCGCGCAGTGCGCTGCAAAAGGGACACTAAGGTTTTGCTTAGCGTATTTATATATACATAGATAAGGTAAAAATTACTTAATGTAACATGCAAAATTATTTTGTACTTGACAAAATATACTGTTAGGTCTCCTTAATCTTGGATATGCGTACATGATTGTGTAGACATTTTTGGAACATTAAATATAATCTTTATTATAAGATATTTCAAATACATAATACTTAAATCTTAGGTTTAAAACGAATTTTGAATAATATAAAATGATTTTTTTCGTTTATTTGTTTTGCTTCTCATTGCTCTTTGAATAAAGTTCAGTTATACTTATATAGGTTTAATCAAACTACATTTTACATTAGCAAAAGTAATGCATCAAATACAATCAATGATACTAAACAACATATTTGTACAAATGAAGATTGAAATGAAATAAGCGTATACTTTAAAATCACATAAGCCTTATTGTTTCCACCATTGCACAGTAGGGTATTTCCCGTATATGGGGTGCCAAAATTCAATTTTCAGGAAGTTGCCACAAATATAACAAATGATACAAGAATAGTTGATGAATAGCAGACTATATATATATATATATCTATTTTTTCCTCCGTTCCTTGCATTGGCCGTTATGGAATCTGTCTGTCAGAATTCGGTGATTTCTACTCCCGAATAAATCGATTTTTTTCCCGCTTTGCTTCAATGTGTAAATTATAAAGTGAATATTTTAGATCTTTGTTTTAGATCGTAAAGTAAAAATTTCACTATGGATCATGATGAAGGAGGTAAATGGGAATAAATATATAGTAATAGTAACAATAACTTAAGCATTGTTTTAAATTATGAGACAACTGAAAAAAAGATAAATTTTTTGCATTTTATTCGACAGTTTTTGGTTAGTTCAGTGTTTTCTGTTACCCTTTCCAGATTTTCTATATCTTTCTTTTTCGACTGCAATATAGATACAAACTTTAACAATATCAAGCGAACAGCTGCTTTTATTTTTTCGCTCACCTTTGCCAGAAACATTGAACTAAACGAAAATAAGTTGCAGTCGATGCGTTTTGGAGATTTCATATTTATTTTTAATAAAATTTATTTGATTCTAAAACATCAGGTGTCAAAATAATGACTAGAATGAATACATTTAACATGATGAGAAAGCAAAAGGAACTTGATGTGTATTAACACAACGCGTTCTTCATTATGGACTGCTGTGGGACCACTGACGCGATACCAGAAATACTTTTTGCCCTATAAATCAGCCAAATACCACACAGCGCGTCTTCAGAAAATAGATAGTTTTTAATTTCGTTGAAGTTTTCTCTTTTTCCCAATTAAGATAAAAGTAACAGTAATTGACCATTAACCAATAATTAACAACTTTCTACACTTGAGCATGGTTACTACGAACACTAGATGAAACTTTCGTACTTTTCGGAGAACCATGAGAACGTGAGTTCTGGTGAAATGAAAATCTCTACCACTATCTATATCTATACGCAAATTATAAGAATAAGGAGAAAGTGTTTTGAACGCGTTAAATTCAGGGACTACTAGTTCTATTTGAAGAATTCTTGTGTTACATCACGAGCAAAACATTTTCGTCCCATTTACGATTTCAGCTAGCTTGGAAAATCTCACTGAAATTAACAACATTGATTGTTCCCCTTTTTCGCGAGACCAGTACAGTTATTCGCAGCAAATCGGAGTCCCAGAATTTGCAGAATTCTGTTGATATTGCAGCTAGGTAAAGAGCAAACTCCGATACAATGCAAAATACAATGTGAAAAGAATTCCTCCTGTCATGGCGCTTGCGGAATCTTAAAGAATTCCGGGTTCCGATTTGTTTGAAATACCCACTCCTAGATTTTTTAGATTCTTAAAATAAAGATACATAAATGTGAAATAAATATAAGATTAATTTAATTGCGCTTTATAAGGACTCGGATTTCATTTCTACTCTTGATAATTTTCATTATATTTCCTTTATTTATATACAAAAATTGGGAAAAAATTCCTGGTTCGACCGCTGACAGTCCCACAAAGAAATTGTTTTAAATTTTAACCATCGTGATTTCAGGTTACGAGTGAAACGATTTGACATTTCTGCTCTGATTTAATACATTTTAATCCCATGCGTTAGAAAAATGCTTGCTTCTTCTCGTCCTAAGAAAGGCTCAGCTAGCAAACTTAAATAAAGATTCTATACTCTGATAAAAGAAGTAGAACAAAATTTCACAAAAATACTGCTAAATTAGCTACAACCATATTAGGCAAGTTGGAGTGTATAGGCTGATTATTTTACCAACTACGCGAAAAATTCCAGAGCTGGGGCTCGAACCCAGGAATACCGCTTAACGTGCGGGTGCTCTACCACTGAGCTACTCTGGGACGATTCCCAGATGAAATTTCTCGCTTTCGGTATTCCTGGTATTCCTGGTTATATTAAGCGGTATTCCTGGGTTCGAGCCCCAGCTCTGGAATTTTTCGCATAGTTGGTAAAATAATCAGCCTATACACTCCAACTTGCCTAATATACTTGAAAGGTTGATATATTCACTTTCTAAAAATGTATTAGCTACAACCTTTCTAAGGAGGAATGATGAACTGCGATTACAAGTTTAAACTCATCGATGAAGCCAAAACATGAAACCCTTTCTGGTAGAAAGGATGCAGCTAACTTAGCATGACTTTATCATGGACTACTTTTATTAGCAGTGTTTGCACTCTAAATCTTCGAAGAAAAAAGGTTTTGGGCCAAATTAATTACTAAATATTTTTACCTGCATAAGCTTACACCCCGCGAGTTTTAATTTTAAACATCACAAATGTTTGAATTTTTGCACAATAAATATAAAAGTAAATTTATCAAGGGTATGTAGATTGCCACTTTTTAGTAGAATCTGCGTATCAAAATTATGACTAATTAGCATCCTAAATGAACAAAGTCTTAAAATGGCAGACTTAATGTTATAATGCGTCTTTGAGAAGTAATCTTATATATAACCCAACAGTTATTGAGATTGAACAAGTACTGCAATACTTTTCATACATTTATATTAGTTAAACTAATTTAAATAATAAAGAGTGTATTTATTTCGAATTATAAAATCAAATCACTTCTGTAACTGAAGTTTTCCTCATAGTACGTTAATTTTAGAGTTAGAACATAAGAAAATATCACAATTTGACATAAATTTAGATTTAAAAAGTAACGTTTTAACAGTTCCAATTTTCATGTTAAAAGTTTTCGGTTTAATATTGATTAAAAACAGCACAGTTTAAACATTTAGATAAGAAAGTATATATATATATATATATATAGTAAGTAAATTATATAGTAGTACATATATATATATATATATATATATATATATATATATAAAGTATAAATATATATATATATATATATTAAGTAATATAAAGTATATATATAAGTAAGGTAGTAAGGTAATAAGTAATAAAGTATATATATATATATATACATATATATTCTTTCAGACAAACATTGCTTTGCACTCAAAACTGTAGTAATTTCAACATGTTTTATGCTTGGTTCTAAAACTCGAAAATAAAAGAGTTGAAACAAATACACGCCTTTTAAAAATTCATCGAACTACTACCTTTGAAGAGTATCTCATAGGTTTTTTATGATTTCCTTTATAAGTTTTTTGAAAAATACTTCCCTAGACTAACTTACATGAATAAAGATGCCTTCGGAGGAGAAAAAAAAAAAGATTTATTTTATGCTATTTTATTACGTCTCGGCTGTTTTCTAATTTATATTTGCTTACCACTCGAAACTAGATAAGGATGGTAATGTTGCTTATTTTTTTAAGTTAAAAAAAAAGCTATCAACATTTTTCAAAAAAGTAACTTTTGGATCATGATAAACGGAACTTTAAAAGATTGTGTTAGAAACAATTTCTTTTTTTCGTTACCACAACTGGTGTAAGGTGAAACAAATATGGGGAAAGGTTTTTATTTAAAGGGATTTAACTGATTGATACACAACTTATTTATGCATAAAATGATTTACGCATGCTATAAAAGTATAAATAAGAGTTTTGGCCATGCAATTAACTTAAAAAAAACTTAAACTGTGTTTTAAATTTGTCATAAAATATTCTGCATGAGTGCATGAGTTCTGCGTGTGCAAGGTCCTTAATAGTTAGAGATGAGACGGACTCTGCCCGAGCCAGAGCTGGTAATTCACGATTGTGTTCGAGCTTGGGCGGACTCGGGCTCGTGAGATATTTCTCTTTTATTGAACATACTCCTTGTAAACAGATTTTAAAAAGTGATTCATGGGAGAAATAAATTAATTATTATTATTGGATAAACTTGAATAGAAAGAATTAGAAAGTGCATTAAGAGTTTGCTATTATATTTGTCTGTATTTTGCACAAACGGCAACATTTATGATATTCTATCACTGAAGTCATTGACTTTTATTGATCTGTTATCTGAAATTTCGGGCTCGGGCTCAAATTAAAAGTCATCGGCCTCGGTGTTTAAAGAATGAGCCCGAACACATTTCTATTAATAATCTATTTGCTCGAAACTCAATGTTTTAAATAAGATATTTCTTTTAATTCAGAGTAAATGTTGTAGGAGCCGTTTTCAAAAAGCCACTTTCTAAAATAATTGAGAATGAACGAGATCTATAATTGGCTCACCATTGTGCCTAGAACAAAGTGTATAACAGTTGCGCCTTGACTTACGCGAGCGGTGCTTTCCACGAACCCTCTCGTGAGTGAAATTTTCGCTTTGTGAAATAGGGTATATATTAGACTTTTTAAAACAAACGCACCGTTACTTTAGACACTTATAAATACCCCTCAAACCGTCTTAAACCGTTTTCTAGCTATATACAGCGAAACTCCGATTTAAAGTCTTTAAAGGTACCGAGAAGAAATCAGTTTTACTTGGGAAAACCCTAATTCGGGGTTTGAGATAAACGAAGTGCTGACAGTTATTTAAAATGTTATTTAGGTTGCATACCATTAATTTATTACTCTACAATAATGTAGAGGAAAGTAGAGGTAGAGCTTATTTCAAAAAAGATTATTTTTTAAAAGAATCAGTTATTTAATTTGTGTATTGTTTTTATTTCTCCTTCACAAATTTCGTTTTCAATACATATGATTTGTATTTGAAAAAAAAAAGAAATAATTCGCCTTCAAAGCTTAAAGAAACGCTCTAATTACTTCAATTCCCTGTTACATCAATCCCTGTTACATCAATTACATCAATTCCCTCATCGCGCTTGGATCGCGCGATGAGGGAATTGATATATGTCCTTCCACGTTGCCATTTCGATCATCACACGAGCTATCTAATTCAGAAAACATCGTTAAATGCGGGAAATGTAACGCTATTAAAGGGTTTTTTAAAGTTATAAGCATAAAAAACATTCGGAACCAATGAAATAACGTTAAATGAGGGGACCGTTCAATCGGGGTTTTACTCTATTAAAATTTCCTACATAAAGTAATAAAGAAAGCTGGGTTCAGCCTGGGAAGATTTGGGTGCTGTTGCCTTCAGTGTTGCTGCGATCGATGGAATAACGTTCGCTCATTGGCTTTCTTCAGAAGTAGCAAATCACGAAGACGGTACTGACTCCTCACACCCCGTACTACATTTTCCCCTTCTAACTGTTGGCGAAAAGTCTAGTGCTGCGGGTGAGGAATCCGCGTTAGCTCTGAGATATACGTTACTCGTGATAAACTAGCCTAATATCCCATTCGCGTGAGATAGATCGCGTTCTAGCGCGAATCCGCAGCAATCTTATTCAACAACACGAGAGTCCTCTATTCAATGCGCCAAGCAACAGATCCATGTTTGCACGCTCAAGGGTGGATTAAAGGGTGGACGATGGAGGGACGACTGCTCCCTCCGAAAAAAAAAGAAGAAATTAACATAAAAGGTTCTGTTTTCCCATATACATTCTATATTATGGATGTATATGGGAATCTTTCAACAAGCTGCCCCCAACCCACAAAACTGTATTAACCCATTTGTGCCTGGATATTTTTGCGACTTTCTTCGATTTTTACTGATAACAGAAATGATAGATACATTTCTGATGTCAACTTCTTGAACAAGAGATGATTTCTTTTAAAATCATTATGCATAAAAATCGAAATATCAACATCCTACTTGGTCCTGTTAAAATATTTTGTAGAGTTGAGGCTCAATACTCGTGAATAAAGGCTAGGAAAAATAAATAACGTTTTCGACTAATAGCGAAAATGCCGTCCCAAAAAAGGGACACTAGGCGTAAATGAGTTAATCCGCCATTGCATAGCGTTTCTTTGCTTTTCTTTTTCTTTCTTCTTCTTTTTTTACGAGAATTGTATTTTATTTCAGAAATTTACATATATCTTACTCTAATAGCACATGAAAATTTTTCATCATGATATTAAATTCGAGGTAAATTTTTGCAAACCCAGCATAAGATCTTCGAAAAACAGGGTATGAACATATGCTCTTAATTACCTCGACAACAGGTAGATTGTATTACTTATTGACAATTTCTTAAATTTTTAAGTAGTTTCCCATAAGACTAAGTTGTATTTATAGTTAGTTGTTTTATCTCCTTCAAGACAGTGTGGATTAATATAGTTCTTACAAATCATTTTTTACAAAGAACATAAACTGATTTATATCTTTTGCACAAACATTTACGTAGTTACATTTTTCAAACACTCTTCACACGTCGGTAAAAAAAATCATTCCCTTTTCGCAAAGGATTTCAGTAGAGCTTCACTTTGCCAAAGTAAAAAAAAGAAAAATAAATAAAAACCTTCTCTTTAATATCTTTGTAGTGTTCTTATAGGCATGCTTAAAAACAATTCACTCCGTTGCTAAGACAACATTCTGCGTATTAATTCGAACAATGGGTTTTTAGCAGAATAGGAAAGGATAAATAAACAGAGTTGGGCACATTTATATTTCGGAGTCATTACATCGTAACAAACGTAGCTCTGTAATTGTTGCATGATTTTTGGAACATTATGAAACGATGGTCAATGCAAGAACAATTGACTCAACTATATATGATCGTGCTGGCCTAATTTATTAGGTATAATGCCCTAAAACTAATTTTTTTCATTTTCTAGTAAATGTATTTTAAAGTACAGGGTGGCCATAATTAAACTGCAAGTGTTTAAGGAGTGCTGGAGAGAAAACTACCGAGAATATTCCAGTGAAATTTGGTATCTACACGTTTCAGAACATGCGCAAGTCAAATATGCAAAAAAAAATCAAAATCGTCATTTTCACCCGATAGATGGCGCTGTACCGTATTTCAAAGCTCACCGGTGGCATATACAACTTCCAAAACCGATAGACAGAGCATAGTGACATTCTCAGAGGCATATAAACAATATAAAACATCATTTACAGTTTATCAAAATTCCATACAATTCGCTTCAGTAATTAAATTTTTACAGTAACATGTAATCAAAAATTAACGTAAATTAAGATCACAAATTAAACAATTCATAAAGACGCTTTGGAAAACAATTAAACCATTATTTATTCTCATTGACACTCATTGGACCTCTTCTTAATCGTTTCATACGCCGGTATTCTTTCAGAGTAGCTGAATAATTGCTACCATTCTGATAGAATATCTTCACTAACAATGCACGTTCCTTCTTATTCAGAGTCATGATTGACCATTACTCAATGTGGTCTTGTTTTTACACTGTTCGATGGGCTTAAAATTTGCATATATGACGTCCATAAGCATTGAAACACGATATAGCGCCATCTATCGGGTGAAAATGGCGATTTTTTTATTGCATATTTGACTTGCGCATGTTCTGAAACGTGTAGATACCAAGTTTCACTGGAATATTCCTGGTAGTTTTCTCTCCAGCACCCCTTAAACACTTGCAGTTTAATTATGCCCCCCCCCCTGTATTTTGAGGAGCGTTTAGTTATTTTATTTTAATAAAATAACTAAACAACTTTTCCTATGACATTTCTCGTGACTACTTCTCGTGACAATATTTCTTATATACGTTGAAAAAAAAAAAGAAGGTAAGACAGCATACTCTGATTTTGCAAAGTTAAAAAATTTGATTACGAACGAACCAGTAAGATACTTCATGCATCAAATATTTATGCACAGCATTAAAAACCATATTTAAAAGGAATTCTTAAACCCAAAACAACATTTTTTCCTCTTGAAAAAATCCCATAATAGTAAAGAAAGCAATATATTTTATTCTAACACATATTTTATTGTGAGAAATGACAAAGGCCATACAGAATTTGTTAGCTTGACGTACAAGATACCAGTTATTATTCAGGAGTTTTGTAACTCCATTGGCCTGATATGAAGACTCTCAGAATATGTAATACGCCAGAATTTCTACGGATATATGTGAAAAAGTGACAAACGACTTGCGAAAGAGAAAAAGGAAAATTGTGTAGAACTATCCCAGGTTTGAAAAGCAGAAAATAACTTACAGTGGTCAATAAGAAAAAAAGGCACATGCTATGAAAAGCCGCCAATTTTTCAAAATGTGATAAGGTTGATAGCTTATACATCAATTTATTTCCAGAAAACCGAGTTCCAGTGGCAATGGCTCATTTCATTCAGCGATATGAGAGAAACATATTAATGAGTAATAACAGGAAAATACAGCAAGGAATCAAATTTATTCACACTCATATTTTTGTTTAGAATTAATTTAAGTTAATTTGAAAATTGTAAGTAATAGTGAAAGTTCTGAGAAATATTCCAGTACCTTTTTACGATCATGTGCTACTTTTTGTTGAGTCTTATCTGGGGAGATATTTGCTAACCGAAATTGAACTCTTTTGCATCTTCTACAGCACCTCTTTTAATTACAAAAGAGCTGCATCATGTAAGCATAGCTAAGCATGTGTAAGCATAGAGGAAACGGGGGGTGGGGGGCGGAGGAATTGGAAAGTATGTTTCATATAAACTTAGTTCCAGACAGTATGGAGTTAAAATTATTCGATGAATCTAAAACTGTTATTCAGGATCTCATAAATTACATTAGTATATTACATTTCATGAAATTTGTGAATTAGTTATTTCCCCTATGAATGTCTAATAAATTAGTACACTAACACACAAATATATGGGGGAAATTGGGCATGAATGAAGGCAGATTTTCCTTCACTTACAAACTCAGCAGTTTTATTTTACCGCTAAAAACAAATGTTTTACAGGGAATTTAAATAATATTTCTAATATTTTTTTTTCTTTTTTAAGGATCGCTAGTTATCCCAGGTTTGCTATTCTCGATCTACGAGTTAATACACTGTATACGAACTTTTATTTTTTTAATTTACGAAAACAGTTGTTATTAGCTGTTGTGTTTCAATATCATGCTAATATTTTTCATTTTAACAGAGGACAAGGATTAGCAAAAATGTTTTAAATCCCACATATTTTTAATGAAAAAAGAACATTGGAAAGTACATAACATATTTTAAAGTTTACAAAAGAGGCAAATTTGGTGAAAATCTTTAGCTTTTCCTCCTTATATTCAGACCATAACTTAATGTCTTTCTAAGACATATTTTACTATGGAGAGATTTTTCTCTTTGAATTACATCGAAAATGCCATCTTTATTTGGTTTTCGATGCACGAATTTGCTGTTACTAGGCTTGCACACTTTTATGTACTGATTTGCGGGATTTTCGCAATTAAAATGCGGGACGGGAAAAAAATTAGCGGGATCCAGCGTACTTATTACAGGAAGACGAGAAACACAATTAAAGAAATTACTTTTTACACTTTAATTAATTTTATTGAATAGTATGATTACTGCTTTGGTATAATTATACATGCAACATAGTTAAAAAATTTTAAACAATCAAACTAGTGAAAAATAACATATTAGAGTCTTCCATCTGTCTTCTTTATAATCAAAACATATAGTAGCATCATTTGCAATTAAAGTAACATTTTATTTCCTTTCCCAAATAAAACCTTTTTATTTTGGCATTTCAAAAATAGTTAAAGCAACTTATAAGTAGTTATCGATAATCTACAAAGGGAGACTTAAATAACATCTATTAAAATTATCATAATTTTTTACTCGAAAAAAACAAAAATATTAAACCACTTTTACTGAAATCGTAATATTACTTATTTAGAAAAGAAAGTATACAATCACTTTTACTGAGATCATATTTATTTAGGAAAGAAACTTAATGTTTAAAATCTCTTCTGGGTTCATTATAATTAATCAAGTTGTTAAATTAATTATTCTATTCATAAAGCGTGACATTTGGCGTCCCGCATACACGTTTTGGGGGGCATGTCTTCTAAAACCCTAGAACCACACCAGTGGCCGAGCTCATAGGGCTATGAACTGGTAGACGAGAGATGCCTGGTTCAAAACCAGGTCGCGTCTGCCCGGCCTAACCGTTCGGAGTTTTCCCCGGCTTAGTGTAAGTACGGGTTAGGATTCCTTAGAAAGACTCCACGGAGGGCATACAACCTATAGGATTAGATCCCTCGTGTAGATAATTGGCCGTAATCCCACAAACAAACAAACTAAAGCCCTAGGACTTCCCGGCTCTCGCGGGACGGTTGGCAACCCTAGTTGTTACCCTTGCAGTCATAATGTAACCATAGGCCATGTTCCATCATTTTTAACTTCTACACTTGCAATTTACCTCATTTCATCGTATTTGGCTGTTAAAAATTTCACCCAATTTCTGACATGGGAGTAATTAGGAGCAAAATACATAAATCAGTACGTGGAACTGAGACGTATGTGCCCAAAAGCATACACTTGAATAGGAGTTGCTTAAGATGTGTTCTTCTCGGGAAAAGATCATCACACGAAGTTTCAAATGACCATGGACCTTGGTAGGACGTGCGGAATGGACGACAGACCAAGAACTTCTTATGGGAGGTTGTATGGGTCATCTCCCAACGCTTGTATGCGATGGATGAATCACTTGTGTTGTGGGATTAAGGTCAATTTTCTACATGAGGGATCTAAGCCTATAGGTAGGGTGCCCTCCGTGGGGGTCTTTGTAAGGGGTCCTAACCCGTATTTACGCTAAGTTTCGGAGAAAAGAACGGAAAACTCCGAACGGTTAGGTCGTCGGACGCGCGTTGGGACCCGAACCGGGGACCTTCATGCTTCGCTCGTCTGCCCTTTCCAGTGACTTAAACACTGTGCCATGGTGAGGCCGATGGACGAATCCGACGTCGGGAGGTGAGTTCCAGTATACGTTCTACCGAAGTTAGAGAAAAAACAGCCTACTACAAGCCGATAAAGTCGGCCGACTTTTTACCGAGCTCTCTTGCTGCCTGGGCAAATACCATAATTATGAAAATCTCTGCACTGATGGTTCAAAGTCTGAGGGCCATGTTGGCTTTGCCTATACAAATCGTTCTCACGCATGCAGCTAATACTCTCCCTACCTTTTGTTCTATATTCACTGCCGAACTTTTCGCTGTTTATGAAAGCCTCCGATTCATCTCTACTTCAGACAAAAAAAAAATGATTTACAGACTCTTTAAGCGTTCTGGAAAATCTCAAATCTGGCTCTCCTTCAAATAGCTATATTGGTAAAGTCCTATATAAGCACAGACAACTCACAAGTAGCGGCTATGATATCCTTTACTGCTGGGTACCGAGTTACGCTGGGATACAAGGCAATGAGGAAGCTGACTCTGGCTGAACTAGCTACCCTTCCTTATCCCTGCTCTTTGACTTACAGCGGTATAAAGTCAGGAATTTCCTATCTAATAAAAGACCATTGGATCAGCGAATGAATAGAGAAACTCAAAACAAACTGTATAAAATACACCCAACTCCCAACCACTGGCCCTTTCATCACAATCACAAGCATGATGTCATTCTGACACGTCTGCGCACTGGACACACGAGACTAACCCATAAACATCTACTCCTGGGTCAACCTGCTCCGGAGTGCCCCCACTGTCATACTCACCTCACTATTTGTCATCTTTTAACCTCTTGCACTGCTTTTAAAGCTTTTTACCTAAATTATTTTAATTGTTATCATTCCAGACTTGACGATATTTTGCATGAAGTCCCTCACCAAAACTTGTTTTCATTTCTTCAACGTGTTAATATTCTTTTCCCAGTGTGAAGCGTCTGCTTTTGTCTGACCGGTATCTGGGTGGGAGACCCCCATCCAGATATCCTTGACTTATTTTTATCTACCTTTTACCTTTCTATCGGGTTGTAACGAAAGTTTTCCGCCATATCTGCCTGAAAAACTAACTTCTAACTCCTTAGATAACTGTATTTGAACTTTCGGTATCAAACCTGCACAGTGTCACATTATACAACAATAGTACTTAAAGCTGTACTCATAATTTGTTGATATTCTAGAGCTGAATTTTTGCAACACAACTGGAAGTTAATGATGGTTCTAATCCTCTAGAGCTATAGTTCCATTTGGAGACACCTTGTACTTAATGATAACTATATTTTTCAGAGATTTCACAACACAGTGTTATAAATTAAGCCTCTTTCTTTCAAATGTCAAAAATAGTTCCACAAAATATGAGCAAATACGTCAATGCGAACTGTGTTCTGACGATGTTTGCGGTGGCGGGAAACTTTCGTTACAACCTAATACAATTTGCTTTTATCTTTTTTAGGTTTCACGGATTTTAGCTTTAGCCGTATTTTGAATTTCCTTTTTACCTGAAAATCTCGTTTTGCTATTTTATACACCTAGTCAGTATGTCCCTTTTGGACCTTGTGCCATTAAACACCAACTAACCAACCAAACTTACATTCTCCTACTTTTCTCTATTAAAATTAATTCTTATTTGAATGAAATGTCAACACCGCATGATTCCGCGGGATCAACAAATCTCAATCCCGCAATCCCGCGAAACGAAACACAGTGCGGGATTGCATTCGCTAATTTTAATAGTACTGTGGGTTACTGATGTTTAATTTGTTGATCAGTAGTGTCGACTTAATTACATGACAAATAGAAGAAAATCTAGAGCTACTCCCTATTAGAGACAATTTTTCTGAAGACGAGTTTATAGCTCTTGTTTGTTCAGCAATGTATGGGCGGAAGGTTTAATAAGAAAATCTGTGAGGTTTCATGAGTAACAATGTATTAACAGGAGGTTTGATTAAATTTGATCCCAGCACATGACTTAAGGGGTAAAATCCGACGTCAATATGAGTAAATAAAAGCTACAGTGAATTGTTTTAAGCTCCTATTAACAAAGATTTTATTATAATTTAAAAACTCTTGTTGAAAAGTATAAAAATAATATATGTTAATTACGGAAAATGATTACTGTACCGCGCCATTTTAGTATACTGCGTAATGAGAATTACTGATTGCTTTGCATGGAAATCTATGCATTGCATTACCTCTTTACAGAACAAAATTGTTACAGTTCTAATGAATAACTATTACCGACAGATCTCCTTTTCTTAAAAGGATTCCATGAAACTGGCATGTCTTTGGACATATTCCAGGAGCACGTTTCGATTTATCCATTAAATTTCTATGGTAAAATCTTAATAATACATATTACTTTCCAAATAACTTTTTTTTTTTCGGAAAAGAACGGTTAGAAATTAATTAATCTGTAAGAAAATGTTCATGCACTGCGAAGTCAATAAACCGAAAGCCGAGGTGTAGTTAAAAGTTTAGTATTTTCAGTACTCCCCCGTGTTTTTCACCACCACCCCCCGACCTTGAGTGCAGCTAGACACTAGCGCCTGCGGAAAGGAATAAGTAAATGTAAACAAGCCGCCACGACAGCTGGCTTGGGATACTTAAATCGAGAAGTAAAAGAGTGGTATTTACATTTTGCATTATCTCTCAACAAATTAATGTTTTATAGAAAAATTATTGGTATTGATCGTTTTCGAATAAAATAAGCTGCTTAATGAGATAATAATCTCAAATACTTATTTAACACTTTTAGAATAGTCTGCCCCCTTAAAGTGGTGTACGTGCTCTTGAGTAATATCATTGGCAAAGCTTTATAAGGATAATTGGAGCTTATAATCTCGATAAGTAATCAAAGTAAAAAGTTTTAGAGCATCATCTTTTTGCTACAAAGAATCTTTTTTCCAAAAAGCACAAATCATATGATATTCGGCCGCCTTTCATACTTATCTTACAAAAAGTATGAGACAGACTTGATAACACTGTTTTTGCAAAACAATAGTCCGACGTCACGCTGTAGCCTAGTTACTAAATTCCGTTCCCGTAAGAGCACGGAAAGTGAAACATCACCCGGCTTGGCCAGTACTTGGGAGGGTGAACTCATCTCGCTGCTGGACTGTTGTGGGACAGTATACGCTAATGGGAGCCAGTGCACATAAAATCCGTCGTGGCTCCAATGTCCTTCATGTTTAACGCTACCTCTGGGGGGGGGGCCGCTTTCAAGTGATCAGTCTCTCGTCTGGAATTGGTTCAAAATTAGGGGACCTCGAGCAAAGTCGGACTTCTTCCACTGAGGCTCATTAAAAATGGAAGCCGCCCCTTCTGCCCATCGCCTCTAACGGGAGGATCTGGCACCGGTCCGCGGTTGCCAGAGGACATTTGCAACAACAGCACAATCGTCCAACGGATGTTCAGCTCGTTAGCGCATGTTTTTCCTCCAGTCCTCGTTGCATAGCGTACTTTAGATGTCTACTGCAGGCCTGCACAGCTGAGAAATGATGATTTTCTTTTTTTTTTCTCTCCTTTCAAATTTTATTATGTTCATATTTGATGTTGCTGATTTCAAAACATTCTTCCGATCGCCAGTCAAACAGGATCGTTGTTGAAGAACATAACTGAGAAAGCTCCCTCACAATTGTATGTCGTTTGAAACATATATAAAAAATGAAGGGAAACTTCAATATGGTTTCTATATTTTCGGGGAAATGTAGATTCTCATAATACTCTAGTAAACTGCATTGTATATGATAGTTTTATTAACTGTTATGATTCATTTCTCTTTAACTGAACTGTATTCACTGGGAAACGGGATATAAGTTTTTTTTCGATTTACGTGAGCCACAAACCAAGTCCTAGCTGGCAGTATATTGTGCAGACTTGATCTACCGTTATTCTCCGGTTCTCAGTATTCAATGTACCAGAAAGAAGTGATAACTCTTTCTAGGACCCATTAAAACTGCACTTTTAATATTTACAAACTGAAAATCATTTAATGTATGAAGAGCTGCAACAAGAAATTCTAGATATTTGAAAGTTTCCACAATGTTTCTCCTCTAAGCTTTTTCCCAAAAGTAAAGATCAGTTTTCCTTTTTCTTTCAAGATTCTACTATTTATGCTAAAGTAACAGCCAATCAAAGTCAATCGTACTCCGATTTTACTCTCTTGTTGCCATATAGATATATGACGAGACTATATGTTTTCCAGTTTTTATTAGCAGTTATTATTTCACAATATTCCAGCTGATGCGCATAGCAAAATTTTTTAGAGGCTACAGTTTAATGTATGGTGCTATGAGTCACGCAGCAGTCTTTTTATATGAAAATTTGGTTAGTAAACTATTCATAATAGCAAAAATATCGAAATCCCCCAAAAATGCGCATAGCATATATTGGTTTGACAGCGACAATTTGCTTTTTCTCATGCATTAACAACTTCCTTTTGCTTGTAGAAATACTTTATTACAAGTTTTTCCCAAAATATTACTGCAGACATTAAGAGCTAAGTGCAAATGTAAAAGAGAACCAATTTTTTTGGTGTGTATGTGTGTGTGTGTGTATTTCTTCTATCAGCATTTGGACTCCTCAACTTTAAAAAGTGTATTCCATTTTATAACTTTTTACTCAAGCATTGAAGTACCTCTTTAAAAAACTTCGTCGATCCTGTTAAAGTTTTCCTCCAATTATTCTATAGTGATGGATAAGTATCTTTAGCACTTGCCATTAAATAAGATTTCAAATATGTTGTAACTTTTTTTATAAGATTTTTTTTTTAAAGGTAACTATTCTACTTATTGTACGACGCGCAGAAAGAAGTTTGCGGAGCAAAATAAATTGTTTAGTGTACGAAGAAATGTTTGAATTATCCTAATAAGTGTTGCACTACTGCATAACTTGATACCTTGTTCTATAATTTCTCAAGAGACTTGAAAGGAAAACAATTGTTTCGATCCAGATTTAGCAGAAAAGTCGCTTGATGTAACTGAAACCCTTATCTAAACGCCAGGTTAGATCTTCCCAAATAATACTCAATTTTCTTAAATTTCCATTGCCGGAATCAAATTTTCTCAATCCTAGGTAAAACACAGATATATTCTTAAGTAGCGCTTTATTTCGTTATCGTTTTCGTTTCGATAAAACAAGCATTTCAACAGTATTTATCTTAACACACACACACAAAAAGTATAGTCTTTTAACAAGATTTCTTGCAAGTGATACGGAATTCAAATCTTTTGCTTAAAATGGTAAAAAAAAAAAGAAATCTGAGTGTTAAAACACAGGCATGCACAGAAATGTTTTTGCTCTATTTTAACAATTTGCTCATTTGGTTTTACTCTGTGGGTTTAAGCGACACAGGATTCAGTTTCTTTAGTAAGCTATAGAGATGTATTCATGTTAGATGTTAAATAGAAAAATTAAGTACTGTAAGAATAGGCGGATAAATTTAAAAGTTATTATTGCAAGTATACCGTAATTATTAATAAACCATATAGTAAAAGAAAAGGAATTTAGAATTATGCTTTTCAAACATAAATTCTGACATCTCAAAAAGTAGTTCATTGCAGACAAAAATATCATCAAAGCATTCGCCGTTGACTTTCTCCATGGTTGGGTTTAAATAGCCTAGGTAAATGCAGATTGCCTTCATTCCCAATCTAAATTTCTCAAGAAATTATTAAATTAGTGAATTTTGCTGGCATCATGCGGAGTCGTAGATTTCCCATCATCCTTGCTTCTCACGATTGGATGAGCAGTTAAAAAAAATAATACATTCTGTTAAGTATTCTAACACGGGACTAGAATTGGCTTTTAGATTGAGTTTAATTAAAGTTTCACGTAAAACAGCCTCTTTGTGAAATTTAAAATTAAAACGGGGTTATTAGAAAAGCAATATAAAACGTATTCAAATAAACAAACATATAATTTCTACACATTTTCTAAAATGTGTCTTTACATCTAAGCAAAATCCCTTCTGAAATGATTTTTGAAATATAATATTGCTTGAAAAGGAAATGAGCTTTTGACTGTAGGTATTTTTCAAGGAATACTAATTTTCAAAAATCCTTTCAGAAGGAATTTTGTTTTGAATACATAATTACTGTATAAAGATAAAATAAGATAAATCACATTAACATAATAAATTTCTTTTATTTAGATATTAAATTGAACAATACAACGCTTTTAGATTTTTAATACGAGACTAGAATTTGCTTGTGGATTGAGTTTAATTACAAGTTTCACGTAAAGTAGTCACTTAAATGAGCATAAAGCTAAGGAATTTAACCTCGTGTCTTCTGTAGTTTCTCACATATTTCACGAAACATTCAAAGTTTTAAACATCATTTAATCTCAGTAGAGAGAAACGTTTAACAACTTGAAACTAACTTAATACAGCGAACGATAGCTCTGTCCATTATTTAAGTTTAAAGTTTCATTATTCTTGAAAAAGTTCCTGAATTTTGGAGTGCTTTGTGTGCGCGGAATGAATATCATAGGTTCATACTTAATACATGTATTTGCTATTTATGCATAAAAATATTAATTTCCTAACTTTTTAATAAACAGAATTTTATGGAGTTCTATTTACAATGAGAAAACCTATTATGTTACTTTTGAAAACTGGTGAGCACCTTAAATTATCCTTTATTAATGCTTTTACATTTTTGAAAAATATGGGTAGCTCGAATAATTTTACTCCAGAAAAATTTACGGTTGTATTTTTTCACTAATATTAATCAGTTAAGAATTTCAGTTACATAGCATGATTACATGGACAGTCAGCGCTATTAAGACTCTCTATTAACACAAAAAATTGCCATTTGAGTTAATTATACGTAGATTTATAGACCGTGAATAGAACGTTATTGAATTGCATGACGTTCGATACTGCAATGCTTTTGAAAGAGAAATATAGTGAAATATACGGCTAACCGTATTTCCATGGAATAGAATAGGAGCGAAAAAAAATAAAAAGTAAATGGGGCTAAAAAAAAAAATAATAAAAATCGGGGCACTGACGCATCTTCGGTAGTCCTTTTTATTTATTTATTTTTTTTTTGGGGGGGTGTCTTAGTTTAGGAGCATAAAGCAAAATTGAATTTCTTTCATTTCTTTTTATTCTAATTTTAAAATACATGTAAACACAGCTGAAAAGAAAAGAGCTGCGTTTGAAAAAATGAATACATTTTAAAAGAATTATTACAAAAATGCATGATATCAGACAGCACAGCAAATTTGCATCAAACTTGCAGTAAGGTTGATTTATCAAGTCAATAAACTTGAATTAAGCTTGAAAATTTGAAACGTGTAAGCTTAATGCAAGCGTAAATCAAGTGTTCAAGTTTACACTTGCCCAACTTGCATTAAGCTTGACATGGCAAGCTTGATTCAAGCTTGGCATAGTAAGCTTAATTTAAACTTAAAAAATTTTCCTAAATACATGGGGCGCCGGTCGGCGAACTCGCCCCATATATATTATTTTTTCACGCATCATCTCCTCTACGCTGAAACCTCAAGTTACTTTAATCTGTTTCCGTCTAGCCTCCGCGGATGGGATCGATCTCGGGTCCTAAGGTACGGGAAGCCAGCGTCCTAACCGTTATGCGGATCTGACTCGCGGTGACGTGACTAAAGTTTGAAGTGACTGTTATGGTTGTCTCGCCGTTTTTTGGCGAGATTGATCCGATCTGCTTCTTTTATTTTTCCATGGGATGAATCAAAATTAAAATAATGTTATGTTTGATTTATAGACTCTACTAATAGGGAAATAAGCATAATATAAACTTAAAAGCAGCACACGTTTTAAAACTTTCAATATCGCGACACTCATGTTGGGCAATACTGGCCAAAATCGAGACAAACGACTGATTTTGAAATCAATTTCGTAGTATAATTGTATTTTATTTTGAAGAATTTCCATATTTGGAAATATAGAATCTTTTTTTTAATTCTATGGTCAAGTGCATTTATGGCTGATGATAAATTTTTGTTATGTGGATGTGGCTTTCCAAATCAAGCAGTAGTCAAGTTGTACTCAAGCTTGACAGATCAAATTACTTCTCCAAGTTTGCTACAAACTTAAAATGAATTGAACTGCCAAGCTTGTATTAATACGTCAAATTCAAGGAAATGTCAAGTTTGATTTAAGCTTATGTGCTGTCTGGGATTATAGAAATTTCCAATGAAAAAAATCAATGTATTTTATGCTTTTTTTCCTTCTTTATATATATATATATATATATATATAATTCTTAGAGATAAAAGTGCTCGGCATATATAGAAAACGCTCTGTTGAATACAATTCATTAAATATTTGAACGATACAATTAATGTAGTTGTCGACCTTATTAGTACTAGGAATTATTTACTCAATAAAACACATTAAAAATTTCGTGGCTTTAATTATCTTGATTCCATGCATTATCCGTATGTCTTCGAAGGAAAAGAAGCAACTTCGCCATGAATTATGAATTTGTTAGAACGAATAAAAATACTGCTTGAATGCAACTTGCAATATAATTTTTCAATCACCCGAATAAAAACTCAGAATCGTAGAATCCAGTATGGTTGACCGGAATACTCTGATACAAGTCCCATTTCGTAAGCGAGAACGATCAAATCTTGCTGCTTTGATTGCGCAACGAAAACCATCTTTCTCCATTCTATTAGGTTGTAACGAAAGTTTTCCGCCACTGCAAGTATTGTCTGCACAAACAATTCGCGTTGGTGTCTTTGCTAATATTTTGTTAAACGATTTTTGTTATTTGAAAGAAAAAGACTTGTTTTAGAGCACTGTGTTGTGAAATCTGTAAAACAATATCGTTATGATTAAGTATAAGGTGTCTGAAATGGAACTAGCACGTTACCAGATTGAACCATCATTTACTCTCAGTTCTGTTGCAAAAAGTTAGCTACAGAATGACACCGAATCATGTGTACAACGTAAGGTACTACTGTTGTATCATACGACACTGTGAAGATTTGATACCAAAAGTTCAAAAACGAGGACTAGGACATTTAAGAAGCTCTGGCCGGCTTACTGATGCTGATGAGGCCCGTCACAAGAATTTGTGGAAGGAAATAAAATATTCATCCACTCGAGAGCTAGCTAAAAGAGTTAGACTTTTAGTGCCATGTCCATTAGTTGCGCTAAGCATCGCATATACTTGATATATAAGGTCAATCGCTTGGTACCGCATGAGCTGACTCATGCAAATCTGGCGGAAAACTTTCGTTACAACCTGATATTTCTATAATTTGCACTTGGTTGAATGCACAATATTAATTTTAACTATTAATATACAATCAAGATTTTAAAAACCGTAATGCTGACTATATCGCATCGAGAATTAACTTTTTATTTCACTTATATCAACTAATATCAATTACTGTATATAGATATTTAAAAATTCTTATGTGCTAACTATTTGTTAAGTCGTGCACAAATATGTTGAAAACAATTATTTCACTCATTACACACATAAGTAAAAACAAATAAGCACACAGGTTAAATAAATTTAAATTATAAAGCTATGCATATCTTTCTTTATTTTATTTTTCTTTTATTTTTATTATTTTTCCAAAATTAGAAACATAAATGAGGTACAAAGACTCAATACACTACAATATGATCTACAGCAATATTTCTTGCTCCTACATAATGTTAACTTTTCATTAGTTTGCCTTATTGCTTTAACTTTTGTTAGCTATGTTGCAGGTATAGTTATGCCAAAGTAGTAAGCATAATATTCAGTAAGACTATTCAAAGTGTTAAAATTAAATCTGGTTTTAACTGCGTTTCTCGCCTTCCTGTATTAAGTAAGCTGGAACCCGCTTTCCCGTAAGTCCTGCAAAGCGACATATAAAAGTTGGCAAGCCAAGAAACTGTTTTTCCCGTGCAGAGAACGGGCCCTCAGCTTACAATAAATGCAAATACTCCAGAAAAATGGATTTAGTTCCCTTCTAGAAATATCTAAAAACAAAATTACTCAGTTATGCCCAACAACTCCAGGTTACCCGAGCCGCAGTTGTTTTGATGAGAATATCAAAACATCGCATAGGAAAACAATCAAAATAAATTATGAAAACGTTAATTCAGGAGCGAAAGAGAGACCTGTTGGAAAAATAAACTTCCTTTTCGGGAGAGGAACGGGTGCTGATTTAACTAGTTTATAATGTAACTGATTTTATCTAGCATCATGTAACAAAAATAAGGTGATTTTGAATTTTATGTGAGTTTCACCGCACGTCCTATCATGCGCAGGGCTTCTTCTAGAGTTTACGTCACTCGCACAAAGCAAATCATATTTGGCACTCCCACCCCTTCTCCCATGAACCATTTGGTGCCCAAGCTAGCACGGCGTCCGTGGCAGGTGCTCCGTTCGCATCCCTTTAGTTGCGGCTCTGCTCGTGCAAATTATCACCTTTTTCCTAAATATAGGGGGAAGAAGCATTTTCTTCTGATATTTGGCTCTTATATACACTGGGCCATTAAGATCTACGGACTTAGCATTGGGCTAAGCCAGAGGTTCCCAAACTGGGTGCCGCGACCGTTTACCAGGGGTGCCATGAAGATAATCAAGAAATGTCAAAATTTTGGGGGAGCATAATAAAAAAAAAATTCCTCTGAATCGATATTTCACAAAAAAGTTTGCCAAGCCGATGATCAAGTAGGCGAAACGAAAATATTTTAGTCAAGTTCGAGAGAGTTCGGTGTCCAGTCGCCTCTATTTCACAGGAACTCCCTGAAATATGGGGAGGGGAGGGGGGGCAAAATTGTGTATCCCTTTTCCAAGATAGTGTAATAGTAAGCCCAATAAACATAAAAGAAACAATGAAAAATGTATCCAAACTGTTTCATTCTAACCTTCATATTCATATTGCTTTAAAGGTAACCTGCCCCGAAACGTTTACAGCCTGAGAAGGGTGCCCCGAAATGATTTTTAACCTGACAAGGATGCATCGAAATGTTTTTAGCCTGACAAGGGTGCCGCGAAGTGTTTTTAGCCTGACAAGGGTGCCACGGGGGGAAAAAGTTTGGGAAACCCTGGGCTAACCATTGCTATCTCGGACAATGTTTGAGACAGATGGGGTTTAGCACTACATTTATTAGAGCAGCGGACCCGAACGGGTAGGGCGCTTCCCCCCTTGGGGCCACAGGGTGTTTGAAGGGGGGCAAGTAAACAGGCAAAGAGGAAGTGAATAATTCATGTTTAAAAAAAATATTAATTCTTATTTTACACCCAAACTTAAATATTTTAACTTCAAGTGTTAATTCAAACTTTACCGATCACATTATTTTGCAGAAAAGGCGATTAAATTTTTATTGTAGAAGAATAAAAAACTATGTATGCTGAGAAATGTGAGAGGGTGGGGGGCGCCATCGTAAGTTTTCCTTTGTTGTAAGGGCAGAATGTTAAAAGCTTGGGAACCGTTGTAGCAGAGTATCTATGGTGACCGTATGAAGTTTGATAAAACTCGTGAAACAGTTGTACATGCAGAAGCTCTCTTTTATGCAATTTTTCCTGTCAGGGGGTAGATAACAATAGAGGGTTTTATGATATTTCTTTTCTCCCCTGCAATCTATGCTTCTATTTGTGTCTGTATCACGACTTCTGATCCCACAGAAGTCTGGCCACGTGCTATGTTATTTTTGATTGGGTACAGCATGTGGTCAGTCATTTCTTAAACGGCCCTCCTAGCTAATATACGAGGGAAATTTCGTGAGATATTTTTCCCCATAGGTGGTGGGGGCTTTTAAAGGCCGCTTTCCACATCGAGAGGGAACCGCTCGCCGCTGGGCCAATTGTCACTTGTAAGCAATATATTTTTCGCACCGCAGAGAAAGAGGGAGATACTCTGGTATTAAACCGACCAAAGGTAATTGGGGACCGTGGATAATATTGCGGTTTCACACTTCCCCCATCTATTGTACGGTCCAGGGGGGTGTCCCTTGTCGCCCGGCAGAAAGCGCAGCCAAATATCCCCATTTAAATGCATTGTAACGGCGGGAATCGCTGAGTGTGGGCAATGGCCTTTAGGCGGCCACATATTCTGATACTAGTCTCTCTGACTTATCTAGATTTATGAGGTTGGGAAAGGAGAAAGCGCCGCAAATCTCTGACCTGTTGTTATGAAAAGGTGTTTGGCAGTTTATCGCTTAGTACGAACAATAAGACGAACACCTTTTTTTGACCGCAGATCAGAGATTTATGGTGTTATATTGATTTTCCACCTCGTAAATCTAACCCAGTCGGAGAGACTAGTCTCAAAGAATGTGGACACCTTTAAGCATTAGTGTGCAAATTTCAGATAAAATTTGTCCGCTGATCTCCGTTAATCTGTAGTGCTGTGATCCATTTACAGAATTATTTATGCATAAAAGAAAAATAAACTTTAGAAACATCAGTCTGAATATAAGTGCTATTCCTCAAACATTATATGTGACGCAGCTACGAAAAAATCGTTTAATCCGCTACTCAAAAATAAAACCAATAGTAAATCATAGAACTGAAAATCGTCTTAAAATATTCGTATAAACAGTTTGTATTCAATAATTTTCGGATGAGACATTCCCGGAGACATTTTCGGATGAGATTTTATTTATCACAAATTAAAGAAGATTATCTTAAAAAAAACCTTATAACACAGTACAAAAGTATTGAAAAATTTAAAGCCGACAAAAAACCCCCAACTTTTTTAAAAAACACATCTACATTTAACACTAAAGCACTAATTGTAATTTTCTAACATTCTTTACATTCTTAGTTTCCTAAATAACGGATACAAAAGAGATAGATCATACTTTTGCAGAAATACCTCCTTAAAGGAAGTGAAAATAGAGCAGTATATTTGAAAGCACAATCCCTTAACTGACGTACAGTTTTACATAAAAAATATTGCTCAATTTGAAGATTCACCATGTACTGAGATATAATGCATTTACCTACTGTCTCTGATAAGCTACAAAACAATAGAAGCAACTTAATTGCAACTTCCACACGGACTATTAATGAAAGAAACAAATCTAAAAAAAAAAAATGAAATGTATATTTTCAAATAAGGAGAAACATGTATACTTTGCTTAAAAATTTCCGCAATATTTTATCCTTCATGGAGAATTTCAGAGAATATTTCTACAAAAATTCACTTAAATTATGTCAGTTAAGGGTTTGCCAGCTCCCTTTGCATAGCGAACTAAAATTTGTTTCAGTCAACTGATTAATGAAACGTCTTGCATACATTAAGAAACAGAATACAAGCAGATATTAATATACACAGCCGTGATGGGTGAAATACAAGACTGTGCACCTCAAATTTCCATATTCAGGCAGTACACAAAAATGTTTAATTTTTTCTCTTGGTGCAAGTTTCCTCAAGAATAATTTTGTGGAAGTTACCTCTTTAATACTGATTTTTTTCAGTAAAGAATACTGTTCTCTTTTAATAAACTCTTGAGATTCAATATGAAATTCTTTTGCAAGCTGGTGTAAAATGTTTTATCTTTAGAGGCAATGTGGCTTATAATCTAAGCAGATAATTAAATAGAATAGCATTAAAACTCATTACACTTTAGGGATTAATAAACAAAATAGCTCCTCTTTCTGCTTTAGAATTATGATTATTCATAATTTTATTTTGATATGGATTCAAAAAGTGTCATCCGTTTTTGTTTCTGAGAACCTTTCGTTTTATTTCGTTTCATTTACGCATGCTTCAGGCCTGCTTTCATTTTATCAAAGAAGGTTCAGTTAGCCTGTTTTTTTTTCGCCTTTTAGATTTTCTCGGAAATGAATAATGAATGGAAAAATGCCCCGCCGTTATTTTTCTGAAAATTTAAAAAAAAAAGAATTTAAAAAAAACAGAAAGATTGAAATCGGAAATAAGAGTTCGTACTTAAAATAGAACAGCAGCAAGTCTTGCCTTGGCGTCTTGTTTATGGTAGTTCTATGGTTATTGATAATAAAGAAATCTTTGCAAAATTCATTGATAAAAGCAATTACTTTAAATAGTTTTAACCAAATTTTTAAACCCTTGAAAATTTTTAAAATAACTTAAATCCAAAATTTCGCGATGAAAATAATAATAAGAATAAAGAAATTTCGCGATGTTAAAAATGCAAGGAGCTAGTGACAAGTCAAACAAGTTTTGAAATTAGTTTTTGCGAAAAACTGTAAACTTTTTAGAGGTAAGATATTTAAGTTACGTAATTTTTTTCATGAAATTGTTTCTTCCTTTTAAGTTAATTTTTGTTGTAAAATCACAATCACCAAGAGTTATTCACACGGCCCTGAAGTACATTAGACGTTCAGGAAGTTCACTGGAAAATCTTTAATTTTTTAATATCGGAGAGTGACCATTATAAAGTAAAAATAAAAATAGTTCATTTCAACAAATTAAGTATTATTCTCATTTAAAAAAGCTTAAAACGGAGGACCACTTTTTAAGAAAAAGACTAGCAAACAGCACAATTTAGGTAAATCCAAATATTAAAAAAAATCAGAAATCTCATGCATCCGAATCTCGCTTTCTTTACATATTTTCCTCATAAAATTCTCTTATTTTATTTATGATATACAATCTAAAACAACGCAAATTTAGTTCCCTATGACTCGAGAGTTCACGTGTATGACAGGTTGAAGGTTGGAGAATAGCCGGACTATAAGTAAATTTAACATAGCAAGTAAAGAAAGTAGTTTAAATGCTTACAGAATGCATGTCTAGTGAGTGGTTGTGCATTTGAAGTTTACAATACTCTAAAATAGCATCTCTAAAATAATATGATCATCAGAAACAAGGTTGATTCAAAAAATCTTGCTGCTTTTATGGTACGTGGCGGAACTGTGGTAAACACAGGCGAAAACGAAGAATAATAGGGATGTTGGAACATGTTTCATTGAATTCTCCATTTAAATTGGCTTCCACTGAGAAGACTACTGGATTATATTGGTACAAAGGCACTCGGCTTCAAGCGTGAATTAAGCTAGATTGGAAAATGTTTCATTGCTTACAGGTTGTCGATTTCTAACTCATAAAGCACGAGATAATTCAAATAATCATCACAAATTTGAGCATGGAGCAAAATTAACTACATCGATACATCTACGTTTAAACATCTATTAAACGAGTTCGGAATGGCGAATATTCTGAGCAGATTTGCGCGTTGGCACTTTTTGGATATTAACGAGAGAAATCTTTTATA
Source organism: Cheiracanthium punctorium (assembly GCA_038373885.1). Lineage (NCBI taxonomy): Eukaryota > Metazoa > Arthropoda > Arachnida > Araneae > Cheiracanthiidae > Cheiracanthium > Cheiracanthium punctorium. The sequence continues at coordinate 1,420,528 of JAWZYV010013297.1, forward strand.
ACGATGTATTTCTTCCGTCCTTATTTTGTTTTCAATTTACATTACCCGCTTATCTCTGACAGATAAAGAATTCAAACGCCCTGTGTATATCTACAGTTGATTAAACTAAAGAAAAAACTCCCAGGACAAAATAATACGGAACTTTTTGTGTACGAGGCTTTGCATCCTTATTACTTTCCGAACATGTACCATGTAAGGAAAGTATTGTAATCATGAAAAAATTCGACCTCGAGATTTTGGTGTATTTACACGTTTGGAGATCTTATGAATTCATTTATGCTATTTTTACGAGATGTATGTATGTATGTGTGGTGTATGTGTGTGTGTGTGTGTGTGTGTTTGTCTGTATGTGAGTGAACACGATAATTCCTAAACGGGGCATTCGATTGAGCTCAAATTCGGTGTATATGTTATAAACCACCGTCGCAAGACCGGTATTGATTTTCATGTGTACAGGACTTATAGTTTTTCTACAGGGCCACGACAAAGATTTCTTTTACATTATGGCCTATGGGGGGAAATTCTTGAAAGTGCGCTAGCGTTTAAACGGCACATTCGATTGAGTGTCATTTTGATATATATGTTTGAATTATTCATCGATTAAAATTTGCTTAAATGCTTGGGAATGATCTTAATCGCAAGTGTTTGGAAAGTCGAGTGGAGTCACTCCAGATTTTTTTTCATTTTATTTTGAATACACCCAACGCGTAATGTTTAAAATTTTGTGCTGATTTCTTTTGTTTATCTCTCATGAAGTGAAAAGACAAATGTAATAAATTAAAATTACATACAACGTTATCGATACATTAGTGTGATTAATGGTGCTGAGTATTACAAATTTTAATAATACCAAATTATTATAATTTATGATTTTACAAAACATTGTACATTGTTACCTTTTTCTGTATTGTTGAATAAAAATATTTCCCATCTTCGTACATAACAGTTTCATTATCCATTGAATTATGATATATTGAGCATCGGCTGAAATGAATAGAAGGCATTTCTAAGTGAGATGACATACTTTGTCACAGTGTGAGAATAAACTGTATATCTGCGTCAATTATATTTGCTAAAATGAACACTCTCTTTGATATTATGCTAAGAGTATCGCATGATGGTTCTCCGGATTCCTTACTGGTGATATAATCTTCAGAAGATAATACTGACTGACACTTAAAGCGAAAGGTACTTTACTTAACAACTAAATTCTAGACTAAGACCTTTGTCATCAGGTTGCCAACAATTTTAAATGACATATTTTAAAATAAGGCTTTCGTTGCTTTGAAAATATCCTCATATCTAAATACACATTTCCTTTCACATGTAAAACTCTAATGAAATAAGTGTTAGTCTAATATCAATATAAAAATATAGTTTTTTTAGATTAATATTTCATATAACTAGAGCATATTTCAAGCTACAGCGATTTCGTGATAAGTCTAATTCTTGGGGTCCGACGATAAACTTCGATTTATTGACTAATCGAATAATCTTAAATGCGCATTGGATCGCACCACGACTGCGTAAAAATTATAATACAGCTGGATATTCGACTTATCGCGAAATCACAGTACTATAATTTGAAGGAAAAATATCTAAGCTATATCTGCCGAATTACGTGCACCCTCGCTTCAATATGAAACAGTTGTCGAGATGCACAACGTGGGCATTTGGTTCTCTTTTTCAAATAAAAAAAAATGTAGTAGGTGGTAAAATATGATTATCCATGCTGAATATCAGTTTTTCACCCAAAATTGCTTCTGAGATACAGGTATAGGACAAAATAATAGGGACACCCGTTTTGAAATATGTCTCACTCCTATAGTCCAATACAGTTCTGCCACATGTCGAAACAGTCTGCAACCTAGTAGCGCCTAAAGGGAATGCATCATTCGACCATTTGCCAGTGTAATCGCTGTTGCCAGTGTAATCGACAAAATTCCGTTCCCAGCAAAGCACCATTATGTCCGACCTGTCCAGCGTGCAAAGAGACATAATAATTGGAGCTCGCCTTTCTTGAGTGGCCGTGTCTAGAACACCAACCTAATGGGTGTTTTGACGTATTAATGTCGTATTAATATCGTATTAATGTCGTATTAATGTCGTATTAATGACGTATTAATGTTAACCCAACCTAATGGGTGTTTTGACGTATTAATGTATCAAGGATTACGGCAGCCTAAACACAACTGGCAAAGACGTTCTCCGGGAAGAGCAATGAGCAAACATCGAATTTGACCGATCCAGATAGATGAGTCTTGATGAGTATAGTCGGCTGAAAACGCTATGGATTTATTACACGAACGAAATTTCGAGCAATATGGTTGCCGCAACCAGTTGCCGTAATCTCTTACTCGGAAATTTCTCTCGGCTACCTAGGGAACGGTCAACTCCAACTTTTTCGTTCAGAGGTAAAAATATTGCTGGTTGCTCGAATGCCAGCCAATCGTAGTGCTTCCTATTTCTACGTCACAAGATGGCGGAAGATTCAGAGATACCGATCGCAGTGATGAGCGAATAAAAAATGTCTCTGAAATGAAATAGCGATATGGAAACAGATATCATTGAAAGAAGCATTAGTAAAATTCCATATTTATGGAACCGTCGAGATCCCAATTATTTAAAAAAGGTTGCTGAGGCCATAGGCGTAGAGTTACATGGGCCCAAGGGGCTCAAGCCCCCCCAATAATTTAAGTTGAATTAAAAAAAACTGCAATTTACTCAATTTTTACAATTTAAAGAAAAAGTTTTTCACTCAAGTTATAGAAAAAAAACTTTTCTTTTATTCATGGAAATTTTCTTCTGATTTCGCTTTCGATCATTATTTGAGATTCATTCTGACACCACATAACACAAGATGTTATTAAGCTAGCGCCGGTTAACAAAAAACAGTCGATGCAATGGGAATTATGACATCAAAAGCCATCAGCCTAAAATGCGTTGGGTTATCGAAAATGTTCTTTCCCCACCAACTTTGCATCTTTCACTTTGCTTCCATTTTTGAATTTGTTTCACCGCATTTTAAGAAGGATAAATTGGTAGGAAGGCACTATAAAGGATATGTACCTTATTAAATTTAAAAAAACGCCGGAACCAACTGCAAGTGAATTTTTTCAAACAAATGCAAGTTGCAGTGATGTGCGCACAGAACAGTAAGCATACTTCTATATTTTCACTTGTGCATAAACCCTAGCGGTTTTACATTTTATGATAAATAAAAGTCACAGAATAATGAAACTTTTTTCGTATAATAATACACTATAGTACATCATAAAATTTCAGATAAAAATTCATTACCTTTGAGATATGTTTGAAAAAAAAATTAAATTTTTACTTTACATATATATTTTTTTTCAATAGTGTGTGTCACTATCCGTAAGCTAAGTCAATTTTAAAATACACATATAAACAAAATTTTTATTGCAAAATTAAGTAAAATAAATATTTTATAGAATGAATTAATATTTAAGAAAAATTTTTAGATTTAGAATTTTAAATTTTATTTTAAAGTGAAATTTGAAAAAAAATGGACTTTTTCTCTTATATTTCTGTTAAAATTTCAAAAGTTTTTCACTTTCACTTTTAATATTAGATCATTCAGAGCCAGCCCAAGGGGGGTGCGAATGTAGGCGACTGCCTAAGGACCCGCGCTTAAAGGCCCCTATTCATTCCACAGGGCTTGACAGATATTTTCGTAAACACCCAGAGTAACCTAAAGATGCAGCCCGAAACTTTCACCCCCCCCCCCTTGAGATAATTTAGGCTTCTTTTAAGGACGACAGTAACCAAGCGGTTCTCGCCTTTTCCATGTACACGTGAAATGCGAAGAATAGTTCATTGTTAGGACTACCCTCCTGGTCAAATTGAGAATCATAAACTATTAGTATTACAGTTATATTTGCAAAACCCCAGAGTCCAAGATGCTCCAGAAATTTCAGCCCCACCACCTTGAGAAATTTATCGATTCTTTTAAGACGATCATCGTAAGACCCAAAGCTGGGTATCTCGCCGTTTTGCCGATGTACAGGCATGAAAATGCGAAGAATAGTTCATTGTTAGGACTACCCGTCGGTAATGAGAAAGAACGAGCAGAGAATTCAGGAGAGTTTATACGCTGGCACTGACGGATTGCTTTTGTCGTATGCATAGAAGCTACCTTTCAATGCCAACAGCCTGAATAATATAAACTTTATAGAGCAATAAATGTAGTAATTTGCGGCCTTGTAATTTCTCATCGGACATGTCATTTTTTGGCTTACAGGCGTCTCTGGGCATGTAAATGGTGTCCAACAAGGTGTAAGCGGGCGTCTCTATAACTATTACGAGATCTAAAGCGTTAAAGAAGGCTCCCGATACTGGTCCAATTATTTGCTATCACGTTAAGACAAGGCCCTTGACAGTTATGTTTGAGATAAAAGTCTGAGAAATTAATACACTCGTAATTCCCTATTAGTAAAATGTGTCCCATATACTCATAAGGTGATGTACCAAATCTGAGCCTTTCATCATACGATGTCGCAGAGATATCTTTAACGAAAGAGCATCGGGAACTATCCATGATTTTGTATGTAAACGTTTATTCCTAAAGTGGAAAAAAAGATTTCCTTTCGCAATTTCTGTACGACCTCTGAAATGCGATTATTCGACGTGATTTTTTCCCTTCCACAGCCATTGAAAAGTGGTTTAAGTCAGCGTTATATTTATCTTCATATCTCCGATACTTTTAAAGGGATTGCTCTCAAATTTTATATGCCAATTCTTTAGTGTATGGGGCACATTTTACTAATTGGGAATTGTTTCGTACGGGGTCGTATAAAAATTTAAAAAGTGTAACTTTTTAAAAATGAACGAGAGGATTTTTTCTTAACGGGGTAGTATTTCCGACCTTATTTTGAACATTTTTTTTCAATTTACAGTGCCCACTTATCTTTTAGAGATAAAGAATTAAAGCCCGTTACCCCCTTTTTGGGACACCGTGTGTAAATTCCAATACGCAATATTAACCGAAAAAAGGTGTATAATTTTGCTTTTGAAATGGCGATACAGGGAATAGCCAAAGGCTGTAAAGGCCCGTCGAAGCTCCAACCTTATTATATGTACAGTACATGGTGCGTGCGTGTGTGTGTATATGTGTGAATGGGAGTACATGGATGCTTCCCACTCTCGTAATTTTGAAAATTTTATACTTGCATGAGAAACTACTATCCTGTACATTCCCCATTAAAATATATATACACAGAAGAGTCATGATAAATTGAGATAGATGGGTCGAGCCTACCTTTGAACTGGGACGCAAAGCGCTCCGAAATGGGAGTAGGTTCAAAACCCAGGTCACGTCCGCCGACCTAACCGTCGGAGTTTTTCGTGGTTTCCGCCAGTTTAATTTTATTAAGTTGTACGGTAGAAATTCTTGTTGAAATAATAAATTAGCATGTTTTATATCATTATACGTAACCGCCCAGGTAGTGTTTGTTTTACCACATCTGGAATCCGGGATCGATTCCCGGATCGGGCTTGGGTGTTTGTGACGTACTCGTTAAGGGCTAATAATGGATGTCCATCGGGTGCCCCTTCACAAGTGTCTGTCACTTTGGGCGACCCACCTCCATCGAAGGCTTGATATGCTATTACCACGCGTTTGGAAAAAAAAATAATCATATATATTATACGTAATGAAGATTAAAAGCATAACATCAGTCTTAAAATGTTATTATTCTGAAGCCAATAGATTCGATTACAGACTTTAGACCAGGATTTAAATCATGATTTATAAACGAGCTGTGCCATAAATCGCGATTTTTGCGATGTTGGCTCTCTAAAGTGATGTCATTTACTGATTCAGCTCACGAATTTTAGGTTCGGCCACTGGAAAACGCAAACGCTTGCAAATTTAGCTTAATTTGCCCTTTTGATTCTTAAATGCTCTCAAAAATTGTCTCTGAACGTAATATTTGTCTGGCCGAGAAACAAACCTTACAGTGAAAGTACTCTGTTTCACAGAGATTAAAGATTGTTTTTCAGATGACTTTAAATTAAATTAGATTAAATTGTCAAAGGCTATTTTATTATTACATATATGTATGTGTATATATATATGTGTGTGTGTGTGTGTGTGTGTGTGTGTGTGTATCTGTATGTGTGTACATTATAGGTGGGGCCGAGGCCCCCCCAATAATTCTGGGAACTTTTCGCCTATGGCTGAGGCGATACGCTACCAATAATTACATGCTCTAGCAATCGCGAATTCGGGCAATCTCTGGCGTTTGTTATCACAGCCGAGTTTGTTTATTATGGCAACCTTGCATGCTCAATGGCTTGCAGGAACGAGTTTCCACAACTGGTTGAGCAACACAATTGCTCGAAATTTAGTTCGTGTAATAAGGCATAAAGACTGCAGTGCCGCAGATAATTTCGGAGATGAACACCATCGTGCATAACCCCGTATCCACCAAACTTACTCAACGGTAGCTACATGCTGAGCTGCGCTCATTCATAACAGAGTAGTGATCCCACAGCCGTTAGTGTCGCTGCAGAATGCTGTGCAACAACGGCAATGGTTCCGAGACCACAAAAACTGGGGGCAACAGCAATGGGAATAGGTAATGCGATCCGTCGATACATAATATACATTATTTCAGATCACCGAACGTGTGTTCTCCAGACAGCACAGCAAACTTGCATCAAACTTGCAGCAAGCTTGATTTATCAAATCAATAAACTTGAATTAAGCTTGAAAATTTCAAGCGTGTAAGCTTAATGCAAGCTTGAATCAAGTGTTCTAGTTTAGACTTGCCCAGCTTGCATTAAGCTTGACATAGCAAGCTTAATTCCAAGCTTAAAAAATTTTCCTTAAAAAAATTTCCTAAAAACACGTGGCGCCCGTCGGCGAACTCGACTGACATATTTTATTTTTCGCTCTATGCTGAAATTTAAGTTATTTTAATCTGTTACCATCAAGCGTCTGCGGGTCGAACTCGATATCTAAGGGTTGCAAAGCCAGCGTCCTAACCACTCGGCCAACCTGAGTTGTGCTGATATGACTAAAGTTTGAAGTGACTGTTATGGTTATCACGCCGTTTTCCGGCGAGATCGATCAGTGGCCGATTTGTTGATCTGTTTCTTTTATTTTTCCATGGGATGAATCAAAATTAAAATAATGTTATGTGTTATTTAGAGACTACTAATAGGGAAATAAGCATAATATAAACTTAAAAGCCGCACACGTTTTAAAACTTTCAATATCGCGACACTTATGTTGGGCAATACTGGCCAAAATCGAGACAAACGACTGATTTTGAAATCAATTTCGTAGTATAATTGCATTTTATTTCGAAGAATTTCAATATTTGGAAATATAGAATCGGTTTTTTTTTTAATTCTATGGTCAAGTACATTTATGACTGATGATAAATTATTTGTTATGTGAATGTGGCTTTCCAAATCAAGCAGTAATCAAGTTGTATTCAAGCTTGAAAGTTCATATGACTTCTCCAAGCTTGTTGCAAGCTTAAAAAGAATTGAACTGTCAAGCTTCTATTAATACGCCAAATTCAAAGAAATGTTAAGCTTGATTTAAGCTTATATGCTGTCTGGGTCGTTTGGAGAGCAGCAACAGACGCACAAAACCATTGCTAAGGCTTTCTTTTGGGGGGGGGATATGATAAGCTGCTGCTAAGACAAATATCGGTTTTTACCAGCTTACTTATTTATTTTTTTTTTTTATCAACTATATTACTAACTTTTTACCTTTGCCTAGTGGATTTTCGTAATTTTGCCAACTTTATCAGAAACAGAAAAAATTATGGTTTTCGTTAAAATCTTCTCACCAATTTTGCCTATAAGGTATCTAATTTTACCAAGATTAATAGAATTTTGTGAGCGTTAGGGGGGGGAGGTCCCCCGCCCTTTCGCAAGGGCTCTCCAAAAGCATTTCATTTCGACAATCTGTTTCCTACCATGAAGCATGCAGAGGGCTCTGTGCTGGTATGAGGAGTGAAATCTTTGTGCTTCTTGAGGTCGCTCATTGCCCTCAGGTTGAAGGTCATAGCACTATCGCAGTATTCTCGGATATATCATTTACACCCTATGCACCAGACTCTGTTACCTGGAGAACGTCTTCTATTCTAAGTTGGCAATTCCCCTGTACACACGGTTCGCTATGTTTGAACATGATTAAATGAACTTATGAATTATGGTTTCACGATTTAACAAAAATTTTGTTATGTAACCTGAAAAAACTGATGACTGATACGCTTTTGTAAAAGAAGTATCCATAAAAGTACTTGATACTGCGCTTAACTAATGCCACCACATTTTTCTTATTGATTTGATACTACTATATTATTTAGAATGGAATGCCCAAAGATATTGCGTTCTCTGAATGAAGTAAATAAATGTTACAGTAAAAACTTTTGGTTGTAACATAACTCTAGTGAATGTGATAAATATCTATTACTGTCCCACTCTATGTTTATTAAATATGAGAGTATGTTGAAAACAAAATTGCTCCGAAGTAATGAAAAAAGCATTTACGTAATATCCATCTTGCAAGAGAATTGTTCAGTTTAGTTTATTTATATGCGTCCTCTTGTTATTTGATACCGTAAAAGTAACTTCTATTTCGTCACAAGGTAGCTAGAACTTCGTGATTAAACATTAACTGAGTAGGTAGTGAATGTATTTTTTTTTTTCAAATTTTTCGTAAAAAGTACTTGAAATAATAAAGCACAGGATAGGAGAACTGATGTTTTAAAACTATACACCAATTTCATAAATATTGTAATTCTATATAGAGAATTAGCTTACAGAAGTTCATTTACATTCAGAAGCGCAGGAAGGGATTTTTTTCTGGGGGGCGGTCTGCTAATTTTTTTCTGGGGGTAAGCTGATATATTGTTTGATAAGTTTATAAAGAGCCCTGGTCACAGTTATTGTTCTGAGCTCTGAGCGTTGGCCAGACTCCGCAGTCACCCCCCCCCCCCCGTTTCCTCTAACACACGATTGAAGCAATCCCAAAAATGCGATTTATCAGGTTTGATGTTCCTGATCTTCAAACATACTACTATCCCAATTACCCAATACTGCTGTTGATTATAGCAGAGGGTGCCCATGGATTCTGGAGACACTTCCTTCAATACACACTATAACTGTGATCCCTGTGTTTTAATAAATGGGGTTTAAATCGCTGTCCAAATCAATCTTTCAATACACTATTTATCGTATCTACAATATCGTATTCTATGCTATTGTTGCTAAGGGCAGGGAGTGCTTATAGATTATGGCACAGTGGTTATGCCACTGAAAATGGTAGATGTCCGAGGTGTGAAGGGCCCGGGTTCGGGTCCCATCGCGCGGCTGTCGATCTAACGGTCTGGCGTTTTGGTAGGTTTTCTCCAGATGTAACGTGAATACGCGTTAGAACCCCTTAGAAAAGTCCTCCTATCAAGGCACCCCTCATCCTAGGCAGATACCCCGCGTGCAGGTTTGCCATAAAACGCAAACACACGCTTATAGATTCTGTTGACACGTGAAGTGTGCCAACCCATTCTATAGGCTTGGTCTATTTTGTGCTTTTGTACGTATTTATGTGAACTTCCCTGTTCTTCAAAAAATACATTTTACACGATATATTACACAAAAATGGGCTGATGGTGTATCAACAAATTTTTTGATAAATTCTGGGTTTCGAAAAGTGGGGGGCAAAAAGTATACTTTGGCCCCTCACTACAAAATCAGGGGGGGTGAATTGCCCCATGTGACCCCCCCCCCCGGTTCCTGCTCCAATGTTTACATTGTAAAATATTTATACGAGAGAAGCAGGCCCGTAGCTCGGGTTGGAAAAATCCAGCTTCCCCGATAAATTTCTCAACTTTCCTAACTGTAAAGGAAAGGGACTACGTAAATGATTAAAACAGGAAATGCACATTTATTTTAAAATATTTTAACGATATAACAGTACTGTTTAACAAAATTTCCAATGAGGTGACAAAATGCTTTCACAAACCACAAACCGTAAATAAATAGAATTTAATAAACTGAAAACTCGACAGCAAGGCACTCGCAAGTACAGGTTACCAAAATGGGAAGCACATACGGTCAACCTCCGGCCCGCGGGCCGGATAGGGCTCGCCAGGGCTTTCGATCCGGCCCACGGAACATATCAAAACCCCGTATAAAACGCATATAAACCATTCAAACTCTTATATAAATCCCAATTATACGGCCCGTAACTTCGCTAACATCCTAAAGTTTGGCCCGGAACTTTCCAAAGGATGCCCATACCTGATGTAAGGTGTGGGTTGCCATGGCGCTATAAACGCTCGTGAAGACACTTCCAGTCTAACATGATGCCCCGCTTAACTTATATTAACACACATGCAACAGTAAATATCTCTACTTATTATAAAAGAAGGTGTCTGTGTGTGTCTGTCGGCAGCGTTACGGACAAACGGCTACACCTAGAAACACCAAATTTGGTACTCGGGAAGATGTAAATATGTAGTTGTGAACCTCGAAGCGATTTTTTCAAAATTCGACCTAGATTTTTTTTTATTTTATGTTTTATGCGATTTTTGGCATTTTTTCACACCTAATTCGTAATAACGGCGGAAATTACGCTCGCAGCAAAACGGCATTTGTATCATCGGATAGAGCAAGAAATTTTCTTTTAAAAACAGTTTGTTCTGAATACATAACATGATTTACCGATTTTTAGGAATTTTTTTACTAAACATCTGCTTCGCGATTTTTTTTCGTAAAATAATTTTAAAACTGTCGCATCTTGAATTCTATCCGTCATAACTTTTAGTAGTGCTGTAAAAGTAACGACAAAATGAGTATCCGTATGTATTTGTTACTTAGATGTTCGCTATTCGTTACTAAGTATTCGTTACTCGTTACTTTCGTTACTACTAATAGAATCGGTAATAGGGTGTTATATAGTGCCCCATAACAACACATCCGGGACAGTGTTGTTATGGGTATATGCCGCCCATACATAAACCCATAGCAAAACCTAACCAAAAAGAATTTTTTTTAGCGAAGTTGTACAAAGTTGTATTTAGAGCTTATTTTCTCTGATTTACAGATTGTTTTTATACACATTTATGGTTTTATACAATGCTAAATTATCCGAATTACTGAGTGCACATAGAAATCTTCCAAAGACATATGCCATTCTTTTCTTTTCTCAACCCCCCCCCTTTTTTTAATTCTGAACGCTGGTTTAACCTGTTCATTCTTATCATAAAAAGTGTAAAGGAAAGCTTGTGACTCGTGTTTTTTCTGGGTTGCGGGTTCTCGAATACTGAGATCCAGGGATTGGGCCACATATATAAAATTCACAGGGCAGGGGATCTCAGTATGATATCAACTACTTTGCGTTTCTACAAGCATAATATCTTTATTATTTGTGAGTTCTTATTTCATATCAAAAACTTCTTTTGCTGGATCATTTTTCGAAGTAAATTAAAAATTACCATATTTTAATTTAAAATTGTTTAATTCAGTGAGAATTATCTATTTTTAAGATATTTCCAGTTCTATTTCTGCACTTTTGGGATGAAAGGGGTTAGCCCCTTCTGTGGGTGCATATATGAGAGCATTCTTTAAACAAAAATTATCACTCCTTTCATACAGAAAGAATGGTTGCACCGGATTATGCGTATTCCATGAGTTCATGGAATAAAATGTACCATAAAATAGGGCAGATGGCCCCCTAAACACCGACATTTTAGAAACATACTGAACTTTATTGAAATATTTTAATACCAGTGGCTTACGCAGGAGTGGGCATAGAAATCCCGGGTCGCTCCCAATTTTTTATATATTTTTTAAACAATTACTTAAAAAATGTGTTTAGGTTTCCATGCTAAATATTTTTTTTAGTTCCAAATAATATTTTAAATAATAAAAATGTGTGAATTCGTTTACTTTATAAAAATATTTTTTTAAAAGGTGTATTTAAATAATTTGTTATTTATTACTCATTTCGATTCTAGCTAAAAAAAAAGAAAAAGTTAAGTTCGCAATCCTGCTTCGGAACCACCCTGAAAGAAAGAATTCTGATTGCACCACTATTTAGTACTAAAATGTTAGAAAGCCCGAAATTAGCACCCCTTACTAACATGCTTCTCTTATATGTATTGCTCCTCTACAATTATAAGAACACCCCCTTCCAGTTCAACTGCGCATAATAACATACTATACACCGGATCGTATCCCCCCATTGTACGACCCATATCAATAGAGCAGCAGATACTATTCCATCTCCATAACTGTAACGAAACATACGGATTCTTCCAAACCTCATCAAAACGATACCATTCGGCGCGGCACAAACGAATTGCAACCAGAACATACTACTACTCAAATACCGAAACTGATTTTTCCCTCCCAACAGCGAGAATCCATAATACTTCCGGTATCTAGTAACGGAAAGGAACATACTATTACTCAAATACCGAAATTCATTTTCTCCCTCCCGCAGTCTTGTATTCGAAGTTCGAACCTGGTCGATCCGAAATGCAAACTCGAAAGTCATTTTCCCCCTTGAAACCGCGATCCGATATCCAGTAACCCCAGTAACAAATAACAGAAGATATTAGTACTCGATTACTGGAACCCGTTTCCCCTCTAGTTCGCCTCGCCTGGCAGTCTGTATTCGAAGTTCGAAGCTGCTCGATCCGAAACATCTTCGGATCGAGTAGTAACGATATCAACCGAAAAGTAACAATTCGTTACTTCGAGTCTGAGTGATTATCCGTATCTTAGTACCGAATACATGCGGTTTTAGATATTTTGACAAATCGTGAAACATTCTTTTCTCCCTCTTTTAAAATAAAAACGAAAAAAATTAGTAAAAATTAGTAAATAAAACGTAAATTAGATGATTTTTTACGAATTTTAATGCAGCCTAATGTTTAGAATTTAATAGCATCAACGCGATCTTACGCCATTCATTACATTGCGATCACGGCACGAGAATTTATGTTCGGTTGTTGCCACAGAAAGGATTAAAAAAAGGGTTTTTTCAACCAATCGAGTTTTTAAATGGGATATCAGAATTTCAATTTGCAAGTGAGGATCTATGACGTCAAATGCTTTAAGATACGTAAAAATTACGCCATAATTTTAACTCATTTATTCCAGCTCTATTTTCAACACAGGGAGACGATATTTTGATGAAAATTTACTGTAGAAATAAACTAAGAAATTCACGATTATTATTATTAGAAGTGGTATTTTAATCCGGTGCTCATTTAAAAATTGAAATGTTTTCACGGCGCTGAAAATGTTCATTTTAAAAGTTACAAAGTTCGTTTAAAAGCGCGATATATTAAAATTTTTCTATTTACTATTGTTATTTTTGGCATTTAATTTAGCGCAGGCGTTGCCTAACATACGCATGCAGGTTGCGAGTATAATATTTTAACGTTGAATTACGTTCCTCCATAAAGGTCCAACACAAAGTTTTAATGATACCGTTTGAAAACAATTATGCGAAATATCGAAATTAACTCCCTCAATCTACCGGGGTATCCTTTACGGCAGTCAAACAGTGACGTCATAAATTTTAAAAAATGCGTGAAATTTGTAAACTCTGCAACTCTAACGCCCTGTCACAATTAAAATGGGAATAAGTAGCTCCTCGAGATTACACAGTTTGATGTTTTTCAGGAGACAGGACTATGGAGGATATAAAAGATATCGCTATATTAGATACATGGATATTTAAAATGGCACCCCTTGGATATTTTCTCCCCACAGTAAGATGAAATGGTTTGCGGCGCTAAATACGCCAATCTTATAAAACTATGTATAAATTAAATATATATGGAGAGTTTCCTTAATGGCAACCATTATGTGAAATGATTATTATTTATGCTAATGCGTAAATTGCAAAGAATCGCCACAGAATCACAAGATCCCATTGAGGCCAAATAATCTAAGCTGTTTCTTTTAAGGGAGCCTTGAAGAGGGAGAAGCGAGTATAGATAGTATTAATGTACGTAATAGGTAGTATTATTAGATTTGTAAAGATAATATGAATAAATCGCAATGTACCACGTTAATAAATATTTCATGAAATTAAAAGTGTTTATCCTTTTTCAACGGTTCTCTTTCAACCAACTAAATGAAAAGTAATTCTAATTTGCGTTAATATATCCCGCAGTAATTTCAACAGAGGAGATTACTTGAACTTTTTAAAAAATGAAATTCTGTTTTGTCATATGCAGATATGATTTTAGTAGTAAAATATTCCCTTCTTCCCGTATTAAGAGCGGGTGCGCAGCTATTTTAAAAATATCTCTTGAAAATAGCATAAATGAATTCAGAAGACCTCAAAACGTGTCAATACACCAAAATCTCGAAGTCGAATTTTTTCATGATTACAATACTTTCCTTATATGGTACATGTTCGGAAAGAAATAAATGGTGCTTCATTTCATGTAGTGTCTTAGGTATTTAATGCTACAACTTGAGCCTAAAAAACAGTATTATGTAGAAATATGACATTTTTAAAGCCAGGAGTTCTCTGCAAACCATTAAGCTTTCCACTTTTTTGATAGTGAATGACACTGACGTAGTTTTTTGAGTCATTATACTGCAATGATCAGGTTAGTACTCATAACACAAACTTTACATTAAGAGTCAAATAATTTTTGCTCTTTTTTTTTTTTTTTTTTTTTTTAAATTCCACATCACGAATAATTTCGAATTACACATGTAAGGAAAATTTTCGTTTCCTACCGTGCGAAGAGCGGGCACGCAGCTAGTACTGAAATAAATTAACCTTAGCAATTAAAAAGTACATATCAACAATTAATAAAATTAAGCTCATATCAGCCACGTGGTCTGTATATCATAAGCAAGGTAATTCTGCTGTTAGCAACTTTAGTGTTAACTATTTGAAGGAATAGAGACAACAATTTCATATATGAGGGATTAGGCAATGAATCACCTATCGTATCAAGTGAATTCGTTATACCCAAGCAGAATTAAACGAGTAGTCTATTTATAAGGCTATAAATATTAGTTTTCCTTGTCCGCTGATTACCGAACTTTCTATTGTATTGAAGTTCGATAACACTTACACACTTAGCGCTACAGTAGTGTGGGAAGTGCCCTTTTTTGTTAGTTGTTCTGTTCAAAGTATCGGATAACTTAAGACCACCCATAAAATCGCTCTCTCTCTCTCTCTCTCTCTCTCTCTCTCTCTCTCTCCCTCATAAATATATATATATATAAAGATATATACATGTATATATGTATAGATATATACACAAAATATATTGTGTGTATGTATCAGATCGAACGGGGCCAGCAAGTTTTAACCTTTGCTCTAAATAAATATTACACCACAGTCAGTACAAAATCTAATTGAATTTTTAATCATATTGTAACTAAGATGACGAAAATGAAAGGGAGAATAACTTAAAAACACTGCTCTTTTTGAGGATTTGTAATTTTTTGGATAGCTTTGTGGAAATTAAGTGACACCAGAGGAAATAATTAAGAATAGATTTTTGCAAGATTTATTATGTACTCTTACAAGCTGTAAACATATCAAGGTACTATAGTATTAAACGACAAAGGTTGATTTTGTATCTAATAAAGTTTCCAAAAAGCATTAAAACCACCCTCTTCCGAACAAACTTTGAAAAAAGGGACCTTAAAAGTATCTGATATCATTCGAAGAGTTTGCCCCTCTCTGCATTATCTAAAAAATATAAACTATGTCATTCATAATGAATGTAGTGTTGCTACAATTTATTTCCAATATGCAATAATGAACGAGAGCCATAATTTTCAAGTAAACGGCATAAAATTTTAACTAAAATGATAGAAAAAAGCGTTCAGAAATTGAAAGGGCATAATCTCTGTTTCAATAGTTTAAACTAAATTTGTCTTACAATCTCGTCCTTAATTATGCATTATTTCACATCTCTAACGTTGCATTGCAGTATACGGAATTAATAAACTATACAATTAAGATAAAATCACTGGATAAGATTTAATCATTAACACATTTACCCTCCGGCGACACCACAGTGGTGTCGTAACGTGATACTAGCATTTGGCGCCAAAAATGCCGTTTTTGACCTCTTACTTCCACCACATTTTGTGCAAACCATATCACTCTTCAATAACCCTGTCTCCCCTAAAAAAAATCCATACATAATTTCTGATTAACCAAGAAGTAACTCATAGTAAAATATATTGGCTAAACCTTTCTTCCCGCACGTGAGTTTGTTACCAGACAACTTTAGCATTAAAATAATTTAATAGGGTTAACTTGAAAAGGGTTTTTGAACCCTTTTCAAGGGTTCAAAAATCCCTTGAAACTTCTCCAGCGCAGTACTAACACTTGGATAATTGCTGG
The DNA here is from genome assembly GCA_038373885.1 of Cheiracanthium punctorium. Classification (NCBI taxonomy): domain Eukaryota; kingdom Metazoa; phylum Arthropoda; class Arachnida; order Araneae; family Cheiracanthiidae; genus Cheiracanthium; species Cheiracanthium punctorium. The sequence continues at coordinate 1,436,915 of JAWZYV010013297.1, forward strand.
CATAATTAGAAGCCATCCTTAAGACATAAAATCCCAACCAATCAATCAAAATATAACAGTACATTTTTAAACCTTGCAACAAGCAGTGCAACAGCAGAAATGAGAGTCTGCACGTGTTTTTCCGACTCCGGCCAATCTGGACTGTTATTGACTGGGCGGAGGGATTGCCATAAACAGCTTCCCTGCAATGTTACCAAACCAACAGGATAGGGTTAACACAATAAACTATTCATCATCAATTTTGGCGCAAAAAAAAATGTAGTATGTATATCGAAGCTTAGCCGCATTTTCCATTTATTTGATCACTAGACCAGTTTCTGACGTTTTACTAACAGAATTCCAAGGCCAAAAACAGAAGGTACGGAAGTCCACAAAGGGGGCAATCGCAATGTTGTGAAAATGGACCAAGCTGAACTCACAAATGAGTGATAAATGTTTTATGCTGCCGTCTTCTGGCAGTAATAAGTGTAACTAATTCGACTCAATTAATAATAAAATTTTCTCGTAAATTTTATTTCAAATAATTATTTTATTTCAAATAATATGCTTGAATTTATAATAACGCTTTAAAATTAATAAAATTAATAATTTTTTAAGTTATGTACTCAAGAGATAAAATCTAATCGATAAGTTTTGACGTATGTGTTGTGAAATATGCAGAAAATACTTTTATGTCTGCATATTTAAACAGTTATTGTAACAATCCACAAAGATAATGCAGCTATTTAAACTGCATTTTAAAGATTTGTACATATATTATTTTTTGTGTCTCATCACAGCTCTCCCTTCATTGATGACCCGGACAACGAACACGCAGTCTCCTTCTCACCTATAGCGACAGATGGCGCGAGCATCGACCTCTTCCATCTCTCCTTCGGCGCTTTCAAAGTCCGCAACGTGCGGCAGCGAACTCACCAAAGTCCACAGCGAGGGGCAGCGACCTCACAAGTCCGCGACGAGGGGCAGAAACCTCACAAAGTCCGCAACGAGCGGCAGCAACCGCACAAAAAATCCAAAATGAGTGGCAGCGTTCCATAACGCATCGTTCGACAACCTCCACCTGACTCTCAGAGGGGGGGGGGTAGTGTGGCGACACGAGATTACCTGCGTGCACAGAATACCCGGCAATTGAAGGCCGGTCAAACGGGGTACCTTTTTACCGAGCTGGATTGCGCCTCATTCCACCACCCAGAGTCCTTGGGTTCAAACCCAGCTCTCGTCACACGCTCTCTCTACAACCTTTGAAGAAATACTTGATTTTCCCACCATTTTCACCCCACCTGACTCTATTTCCGTTATAAATACGCAGTATAACTGCTTGCACAAATGTTTATATTTATAGATTAACTTAGACATGTTTGCGGTCTTAGTGCATGTAATTTTGTTTCTAAATAAACAGTTAGGCATACATATTGTGTCTTAATATTAAAAAAAAAATGCTGTTTTAGTAATCGCTCCTCTGTGTTTCCCCATTCAGATAACAAAACTGCTAAAAAAAAAAAAAAAAAAAAACTCATGGTTGTGTTGATCACGTATTTTAATTCTCATTTTCGGTTTTGTTTCGTTAAATATAATCGTTTAAAGTAATCCTTTTCACTTTTGTTTTATGTTTAAAGCTTTCACAGAAGAAAATCCTTTGGATCAATCACCTCTGAGGGAAAAATAAGGACGTACTCCCCCCCCCCCAGTCCTTTTTGCAGTCCTTTCTCCTAGTCTATGGCCATGATGCTAAACAACATCGATCGCATCAGGATTTAAAGCTACTGCAAGAACGCCACGTAATTCCGATACACATATTTAAAGAAGGATTCGTTTTCTATATATCTTCTGAACCGGCCACTTGAGGTTAACTGCTCTGCAAGTGTGCAAGTAACAATCATTCAAGCTGAACCCTCAGCTAAAGTTAAACTTGAACAAACTACGGATAATTTTACCTGTGAGTCGAATGTTTCTATTGTCCCTGACACTCCATCACCCATAGTAAAAGTGGAATACATTTGATCACAACGAAAAACTGGAGAACGTAAAAAAAGCAGATAAATCATACAGCCTTAAAATCTTGTATTCCCACAGACATTCCAATAACAAGCAAAACTGAAAAGGATACAAAAGAAAGATTGAAAAAAAAAATGGGAGCAGAAACTTAAGCTCAGGGGAATTAAACTGAAGTTAGTCAGATTCAGAGCATGACGAAGATGAATTCTGTTTAGTGTTGTAAAAAATGGGCTCGCGTAGATTGTGGATAGGATAGCCCCACCTGAGTCACTTGTCAATCAGACTCATGTTTATCCTTTGACTCAAATTGAATAATTAAAGAAAAATTGTGCCACACAACTTTCTTTATTTAAAGTGTCTTCCGGGAATGGTTATCATGTGACTTTTAGTTAACTTTTTATACTACTAGTAAACTATTAGATAACTAGCAATGTTAGATAAGATATGAAGGGTTTAAATGCATCCTCTGTATTATTTAAAATATTTTTAGATTGGCACTCTGATTTTTAATTATATTTTTGAATTAGTTTTCAATTTATAACTTCATTTCATTTTTGGTTACTTATACGCAGCAGCTTATTCAAGTGATTTGATCCATTCATGTACCAACTTACTTCATGCTGAGTAAGGTTGATACAGTCTGATTTTTTTTTTTAAGGATTTTTATTGTTCCTGAAAAAGGAACGATTTTTATGCGAGTTAGAGAAACTCAATTGATTGAATGATAAATGTAATATCAGATGAAATTTTTATTTTACCTTGAACACTTTCAACAAAACTTAGAAAAATCAGAATGTAAAAATTGTGTCAAGCATATCGGGTTTACCCTACCGTGTTTGCATCTTTAGAAAAGTAAAAGAAAAAAAAATAAATGAATGTTTACTTGGTGGTTAAGGAAGTGATTTTCATACGCAAATAGGAAGTATCCCCCCGATACTGGAAAGGAATCCAAGTGCATAAGCTAATAGGTAGAAGAAAATCTGTCTTCTAAGGCGTCAAAGAAGACAGTTTTAAGCATACTTGAGTACGTCATTGTCAACTCGAATAGCTACACTTTTCAGAAGAATGTGCCTAGTAGGGAGAATGAATTTCTCGAGGAAAAATTTGTTACTCACCAGGAAAAAGAAATTTTGTGTAACAAAGTATTTATAAAGCACTTTCTTTTCTTAAAATAATTTACTTGAAAGCATAAAAGTTTCTTTTATCAGGAATATATTGTCGCTTAAATAATCTTGTAAAAACTGCAATGGTGAGTTTAAAGAAAACTACTTTTCATTTTCCCCTTTGCGTCTACCTGAATGAAACAAAATGCTCTAAGAAAAACGGATTGAATTTACAGAAAGGAAAATTGTGTAAAAAGTAGTTTTCTTTGAAACTGACTGTAATACTCTATTTTGAGTGTAAGAATTAGATCTATTTAGGAAAGTGAAACATTTTTTTATACAGGCTGTCCCGAAAAATTGAATCGCGTTTTTTGTTTCTTTGCCTGTTAAAGATATAAATGATCAATGTACTTTAAAAATTATTTATTTAAACTAAGGTAATAAATAAAACTACGTTTATGAAATAATCTTTTCATTAGTTTTTTTTAAAAGGCTGAATTTTTATACGCCCCCACCGATAAACGAATTTAATCAAGTAAACTTGCTATTTTTTTTTTCATAGATCATTAAAATTCTAAACAAAAGACGCATTCCTGTATCTTTAAAATCAGCGGAATTATGACGAAAGAAGGCAGTTTCACAAGTTAAAATGGGAATCATATGCAAATTGACAATAACAATTGCTTAGATCAAAAATACATTAACATCTGTCAAAATTTTTTATCTCATGAGTCTCAATCGCAAACTAAATTAGCTCCAATAGATTTAAATTATGCTCCTGTTTTATCCTGATCTTAAATACTTCGGGGTTAATTTATCTTGAACTATCTTGGACAGAGCTATTTAACTATTTGCTGTTCCGATATTTTTAAACATGTACATATATCACAGACAGATATATAAATCAGTGATACTCACTCAAAAAGAAAGAAAGTAAGAGAGAGAGAGAGAGAGAGAAAACATTGGAAACATTACCCCAAAACACACACATGGGGCAGCAATGGAAGTTTAAAATTGCAGGAATTTCCAAATCAAGCGGGAAAAGTATTCAGAAACTTTTGTGTATATATATAGGAAAGATGCTCAGAAACCTTCCTGTACTGTAAAAAACATTACCGTAAAAATTACGGAAGTATTAGCAACATTCTCTGCCAAAAATGGGATTAGGTGCAGATCACGAGCTTTGAGCTGTACTTTCGTTTTTAGTCCAACTGAAATTTACGACGAAGTGTATTAGTAAATAAATATGCGGTACCTACTAGAAACTAAATCTACGGTACCTTTTCTCCCATCTCTGCTGAAAATTTCAGTTCTTATGATTTAAATGTGCATGTGCAGAACGTCCGAGATAACGATTTCATTGCCGCCGTGAATATTTTACTTCTAAATATGGGTTATGTTACCGAATTGAGAATCGGCAGTACGCTATATCTTCGGAAGATTTTCTGCAATAAATAACAGTAAATATGTCGGCGGATAACACGCACTTTCAATTTCGAAAACTTACTTCATTTTTTCATGTGCGAATACATACACCGAATATAAAATTCAGAATATAAAATATAAAATACATCGCTTGACATAGCCTAAATTTGCTGATGCGTGTTATACACGAGAGCGTGTTTTACGCTAGGATACAAGGTATGTAACAGTTAGAAAAGGCAAAGCTATACGAGGGCTTTCTGCCTAAGGGAAATGCCTTGAACTGAGGACTTTTTAAGGGGTTCTAACTCGTATTCACGTTACATCTGGAGAAAACCACTCCAAACTCCAGTTAGATCGATAGCAGAGCAGTAGGCCATAACCCTGAACCTTCACACTTCAGCCATTTACCATCTTAAGTGTATTATCCAGTCGGCCATGATGCGGCCAAATATGTAACACCTGTGAATCTTTAGACCTTGTACGTGATCTGCGAACCGCAAAGAGATTTTACACTTTGGCTTTCAGTATAAGAACTTTGCCAGTCTATCACTAAATTGTCTCTAATTAAGACTCCAGGATCCAATTTTTTGATTAATTTTTGCTTTAAAACAGGGGTTCTCAACTTTTCTGGACCACCGCCGGGCACCGATTACGAAATCATGGGGCCCCGGGACTGCAGACATTACGAAGTACTCCCCTCTCCAGAAAATACAGCCGCATAAAAATTCACAAAATTATCTAAAACAATATTCCCTTATTTCCTCCAAGTTTTTTTTTTGCACTTATAAGCGTGTAACTTAAAGATATATAATATTTTTCGTGATCTCGACACCCCCCATACACATACACACACCACCGAACTTCATAAAGGCAACTCATGTGTATTAGTTCACTATTACAGACCTAATTTTTCACTGATTAGCCTTCAGTAAATAGCATAGCATTATATTTAAAATAAATATAAGCTTTTTTTACCACCGTGATTTTATTCAAGCAAGTTCATGAATTATATCCCTATAATCTAATTTCTAAGTTAAATCACTTAAGATACAAAAATAGCGAAATTCTTGGACACTCGTACTACCTTATGGTATCAAGACTTGACTTGATGTCCTTTTCAAATCATGAAGTCAGACTATAGTCAAATGTGCTCAAATGATTAGTCAGTTTGTATAAATATTAAACATAAATGATGAAAAGTAAGAAATAAATACCAGTGTTTTAGTAAACAATGAGAAAAAGTCACGATTTCTAAATTAATTTAAAATTTAACCCAATTCTCTATGAATAATATTTTCACGGTGAAATTCAAATTATTGGTACAGGTCAAAGGAAATGAGATTTTAAACTTTTGTTCTATTGCCCGTAGTCCAAGTTAGTGAATTGGTATGGATTTTTGAAGTCAGAACTCTTAGTATTCATATTTCAATTTTATTTTCAATTATTCGTTAGTTGAGAGTTCTACGAGTTCCTCTTCTAAATTTGATGATTTTTCAGTATCTGGATTTGCGAAAGAATCTGAAACCCAACTCGATATATTCACGTTTAAATGAATTTGGAAACGCTCCTTTTAAAATCTGTAAGATTTAAATGTTTTAAATATTTATTCATGAAAACAGTTATTTCAAAAGGTATTTTATTGAATTATTTTACTAAATAGATAGACACATTACAGCGGCCCCTCTTTATTGCCTCAATGCCCCCTATTTGTCTCTGGATTTGCTATCTCCCTCGTTACTCCATCACCTGAATTTTGAATTAAAACCAACTGACAGATTTTAAGTAGTTTTTCAAATTCTATAAAATGTTAAATGAGATAAACTCGCCAGTTAACGAATAAAGGAAAAGTATTGAATTAACTGTGTATTATTTTGTATACATCACTTCCATTTTAATCCGAAAAATGTAAAATACGGAACTGCAAATAAGCTTAGTTAATTGCGCATTGTTCGGTTACTTTATCTTTTTAATAGTCTTAGAAACAAATCTTACCTGCGTTTCATTTGTCTGTCAGACTATCATCAATTGCAAATTGATGCTACGTTTGAATGATATTTTTCTTATAGAACATTAAAAAATGCTAACAATGCATTCAATTATTTTAATAGTTTACGTGCTAATCAAACATTAAAGTCGTATATATAAAAATATAAAAATGAGGAATATGCTTAGTTTGTTAATGAAATTGGGACTTAGTATTTGTGCCGAAATTCATAAACCATTATTCCTTTTTAATTGCTCTTTTTTTTGGATTACATTGCGTAATGTATACCTAGAAGCTTTATTAGGTGATAAAATTAATTTCCCTTAAATGCATGTCATGGTAACTGCATCGGGTGACTAGCGATCACATGTAATCACCTAAACTCCGTCACCCTGGAGAAATAGCTTCTAAACTGCTTTCATTAATTTTCGTGCTTCTCATTAAACAAAGGAATTTCTTGCGTTGAAGAAAGAAAAAAAAGAAAAATTGCCTTAACTTTCATTAAATTTTCTATATTTTTAAATCAAGTATTCCAAATGATTCAGATGAGTTTAAATATAAACGCTTCATTGATATTAATTTAAAATTATCCATGAAAACTTTTAATTTCCAGGCTTATACTTGATCAGTAAATAATATGCAACTCATATTTAAAAAAATTATTTTATTTTTTAATTATATTAATATTCTATACTTATGGGCTTATAGAGCATAAATAATTTTTTTAATAATATCTGTATTCTATAAGTTTCCTTCCGCTCCTCAAGATATATTTGAAGTACGAACATAAATTCCTATCAAAGTATATTGATAGTCTGTAGGTACTGTAAAACATTGTGTGCATCAGCTATTTCCTTTTATTGTAAAAAAAGTATATTTAATACAGTTATAAAAAATGCACGAAGTATTTAAATGTACTTTGAAAACTTGTTCACGTGAAATAACTTAAGTTTTATTTTTTAATATTTCTTTAGTGGGTGCGAAGCAGAGTTTATACATATGCAAGTTCGGATCCGCTCCTCATGATGAATATAATTCAAAGTACAAATCAAAATTCCTCTCAAAAAATCTGCCCAGGGTTAAGTTTCCTTTGTTGCTTTTGGAAATAGCAAGTTCTCTTTAAAGAAAAAATAATCATTAAATCGAAAAAAAAAGATATATAGGAATTGTAAAAATTTGAAGAAATATATGGAGGAGAGTCGGAAAGGGTGGAACAGTAGAAGGGGTGGGACACAATCAATTATTCCTTAAGGAAGCATCCCAGCAAACATACACCTGCTGGCGGAGTACCTTGTCAGTGCCTTTCTGCCTTTACGTCCAGCACCGTCCCGGCACTGCAAAAAGTAACCGAATCGTACCAAAAGTGGTCGCCCGAGAAGTACCTTGCCAGAAGCCCGGGAAGGCAACGGCACTCTGCTGGAAATAATAATAATAATACAGGAAATAATAATAAATAATTGTACTATGGTAACACACATAACTTTAGGGCAACATTTTGCTTTATTGTACATTTTGTTTAGATCAAAATATTTTTTTAATGTTAGCTAGTCTGAAAAGAAATTTTCTGTATCTATACCTGTTGTATACTACATGATTCAAATTTTATGGAGGAAAGTACTTTTATACACTAAAATAAGTATCATTAGTAACCTCGCCGACTTAAAAAAAGTCACCAGTTTAGTAGCCATTTTCTCAATTTTAGTTCCCAAAACAATAACATTTTTTAATGATTTTGTAGTTAAGAAATAGTAACATTTTTTAATGATTTTGTAGTTAAGAAATAAACATGCTTAATTTAGCTTCATTTAAGAAGGATTGAATAAAATGATAAATTTAAAAACTTCATGCGTTATATATATAGCAGAACATATAATACATTTATTTTTATAGCACGATATCTGTATTCTATAAGTTTCCTTCCGCTCAGAACAGAGTTTCCTCCGCTCAGAAAAAACAGATGAGAATGTTTGCTGAAAGCTCAATAGCAACTTTGAAAAAAAAGGAAGTTGACAAAAACCAACACCAGATTTTAAAATTAGTCGCCTGGAGTAAGGTACAAGTAGCCAAAACTTGAAAACACTATGAAAATGACGTTTTTTGGTTCAAAAAGTCGCCTAATCTTTAAATTAGTTGCAAAAGTCAACGGTGGACACGTGTGTACATTAAAAACAGTAAAAGTAAAAATTTACCTGTAATATTTTCCCGACTGTTTAAAAACCGTAAATTTCACTTTCTGTATCCATAACCAGCAAGATATCACAGCAGAAGCATATGTTATTATAATTATTATTGCTCCTAATAGAGATATCTCACTTAGTCTATAGCAATAACCTTCTCGAAAGTCTACAACAACGACCGGAAAAACTTGGTATCTTAAAAAGCATATTTCATCCGTATTTCATCAGGCCTCCCGCTCAACGTTTCAAGATTTGTGAAACGAAATAAAACATCAAAAGAAAAGAGGGTTACTATACTTATCGGACACGAAAACTCACCACTTCCGTTTTAATGAAACTCGCCAATTCTGCAGCTAGCTAGCAGACCCCCCCCCCACACACACACACAGACACACACACTAATATTAACTTCGCGTTTTAGAAATATTTTATGTGCATTATACACACACACACACATATATATAATATAAAATAGCTTAACTTACGTAATATGGAATCCCAAGTGAAATATGAGTTGAAAGCACTTAATAACAGATATAATACGTAACCATGAAATTAAAAATGAAAATCCAGAGGCTATAAATAAATTTAAAACAGGGCCATCAAAGCCAAAAAGTGGGAAAGCATGCCATGTGCAATCACGTGGGCTTAAGCCTAGCTGATATACTCATGCAAAGAATTGGATATGGAGTGGAAAATTGAAATGGAGTACTCCATTATCAAGTACTCACCGTACTCACATTTCAATTAAATAAAAACAAAAATAGTTAGGTTTCTGCAGGCCACCTGAAAAAAGAAGTCGCTTTACGTGACCTGGGGGTACGACCTAACTAAAAGAAAAAACAGGCATGGATGCTATACTAACATGAATGTGGAAGAACAGTCAAGACTATAAATCGCTGCCAACCGAGAAAAATAATCGACAAAAATAACTAGATCCAAGGAGGAAAAAGTAGGAGGAAGAAATACAGACAAAATGCTGCCAAAACCATGTTAAAATATCAAGAAAATCAGAAAAAGGAAGGGAAAAAAGTTAAAAATAAAAATAAATAAATAAATAAATAAATAAAATATAAAATAAAAATATTGTCATTAATAACAACTATTATGATAATTGTTATAATAGTAATATTACATAGGTTATTTGTGCTAATATTATACTATGCAGTAAAGGTAAAATTTCACTTACAATATTAGGCTTTTAATGGGTACAGAGGAGTAAGAAATGAGATTTAAAATTTACCTCAAAAAGAAAAAGTACCCGTAATCAATAATTCTACATTGTATTTTTTTTTAAATATACAAATATATATTTTATGATTTTCATTGATTTTTTTTTAATTTATTAGAAGAGACCAACTACCAACCCCAACCTCACCATCCAATATGCTAATTTGGGCATATAGTTTTATTTATTACATTGTGGATATATTATTGATTTTAAAAATCTACCTGGATATTTGTAATTGAGATCTGATTTATATAGGTAGGTTAAGTTATGGGCCTTAAAACTATTGGTACATAGAGACTCTATTCTATATTTATGATTGGATATTATGTTTCTAAAAACAGAAGTGTGCATGCAAGAAGTAAAATGAGTAAAGGCATTAACATGAAAATTAAAATCATCTCTTTTATTAAAAATATTGAATGATAGACTCTTATCATCATTAATTTTAAGTTGTAAGTCTTAAGAAGTTTATTAATTTATTATCAGAAGGATTTTTTTTATAAATTCTAGGGCTGAAGGTTAAGCTATTGGAAAATTGTCAGAATCATTATAATTATTATCAGTGGGCTATTGTAATTATGTCATCTATGTACCTATATATTACAAGAGAATTACTGTACTTTTTTTCATATATATATATAGGCTATCTTGCACATCTCAGATTAAAATAGACAAGCAAGTTTTTATTTTCTTTCTTCACATGCATAAAACATTCATTTGTACTTCGTATAAATAATCTGAATTAATATAGCCAAATCCGCGATTACAGTTCTTATCTGCAGCCCTGAGAAGTAAGTTGACCTTCAGTAGATGTATTGACCTCTTGCTTCTATAGTATCATACTTGAAGCCATAAAAGGGTGCGGGAATAGAACATTTGATTCGAGAGTAATTGAAACAGATAGAAAGAAATGAAATAAAATTCCTAAAATAAATTTCCCCATTTCGTACTTTTTGACTATTACATGTAAATACTGGTTCGGTGCTGAATTTCTAACAAAATAACTGCAGGAGCTCTAATTTGTTTTAATGTAAATTTGATCATTAATTACCTAATTTATATTTAAAAATTAAGTAATCTTTTGTTTTATCACTGCTATCTTTAATATAATAAAAATATATCAATAGAAGCAATTATGTAGGCTGTTAAAAATTTTAATTTAATCTAAAATTCTCTGAAAACAAAGACGACAGGAGCTGAGCTCTCATGCAAATTAAACCCTGACTGGTTTTCCTGTAATACTCTCTAACATATTTCTGCACACTAATTCGTTAGATTTTAAAAGGGTCTTAACGCAGAAAAAAGTCTCCAAATATGTTTCTCAGGGAAAGTTTAGCAAAATTGTAAAAAATTAATATAAATTATAAAAATTTTAAGATTAAAATTCATATTTCTGTATATAGTGGGGGTTGTATACTGTCAGATACAGACTGGAGGTTACACTGTCGGTGTAGTAAACATTTTTATAGCATACTGAACTCGTTTGTATTATTTTAGTTTTTAGTACTAAAATATTTGAAGGCACAGTATGAACTTCTCTCCTTACACCCCACCCTTTCCCCCTCAAAAAAAAAAAGTCTTAACAGTGACTCTGCCTTTGGGAGCCCGGAACTTATATCCCCTAACACTTCTACACAGTATGAATGTGAAACGATATTACTTAATTAAAATAACGAAATTTTATGCCAACACTACGAAATACATACAGTCCCATTACTGCCAAATAGTGCTGGCCCGGTACATTTTAAGCAGTACCGCGCCTTTAACTTTTCTGTGCATGTCATAGACACATGACAGTTCGCCGTTACTAGTTATGCACTGGCGCATATGCACTTTTCAGACACTGTTACTCCAGTGACTTCCAGACGATGGCAAGCTACCTTGCTCCCGGTATACGGCACTTTGAAAGCACGACGGGTACCCGGCCGTCATTTTGCGGGCAGTAGTGTGTTTGCTGGGATCTGTATAATTTAAAACTAGGGAGCAACTAGGTTGGCAGGCGGGGCAAGTGCCGCGGGCACTAAACGAGAAGGGGGCACCAAAACGAAATTACAAATCAAACCTGTGAACGGGAGGTTTTTAAGTCTACTTTTGGTTTTGTACAAATTTTTGCATGGTATCACATCTGCCGCTACGAAATTCGATGTTTATTTTACATCTTACGTTTAAAGTACTTGATCCCCCAAAACTACTGCACCCGCACTCAAAATTTACCAAATCATAAAACCGTAATATGGAGAACTACGTCTCTCCTTCTTCTTCGTCTCTCCTTTCGTTCCATTTTCGGGAAGCAAGCAAAGCGAAAGAAAAAGCTCAACAATTGTCATCACTAAAGGCATCATGATTGAACAAGATCAGTAGACCAAAATAAAGCCGTTACAGACAGTGAGGTAAACAGTCAGACAAAACCAAACAGCCATATATGTGGAGCTGACATAAAGACAGAAGAAAATGCTGAAAATGAAGACTTTCATGGATTTATAGAAGTGTGATTACTGTGCTTATGAACTTTTTATTAAGAAACTTTTTCATAATTCTGTAATTGGGATCACTTATCTGAAATTCGGGGGAAGGGTGGGGGCGACATCAAACATGTTTTGCCCCCGTCGACAAATATCGTAGCTACGTCCTTGCTTAAAACACATACGTAGTTGCAAATAGATTCTTTAAGACACTTTTTGATACTGCCTGAGCATGCGCGTACTCTCTCCGACCAATGAGTTCGGGTTCGGATTCCGTTCTTTTAATTTTAATGCAAGGAATGTCCGTTTGTTGTCGTTTTCTATAAGATATATGTCTTAAAGCTGTAGTGGTACAAAGCTGGGTTCGAATTCCATTCTTTTCATTTCAATGTCATGGGTAGATTTTTGTTCCGGTTTTCTATTAGGCATCATAAGGCGCTTTATGACACTGTCTAAGAATGTGTGTATTCTCGACCCTAGCTCACTCATAGTTTGCTGGACGAATGATTAACGAGAAAATCTGTTTCTAAACGGGAATGGCAGCAGGTTTTTGCCATTGAGCTTTTTGCCGCACTATCTTAAAGTTATCTTATATTTTTTATTTATGATTTTGAATAAGTGGTAAGTAAACCTTGTCTTTAGACGAGTCATATGATGTGCGTTAGATAGAAGGGGAAGGAAATTGTTTATTTAGGGACTTTCCGTATTCATTTACGGAAACGAAGAGAATTCTCTCCTATTTAAAAAAATGTGCAGCATGTAGTTGATAATTGGAGCTCAAACTGTCATTTATTATTGGAAATAGTTCTTACGGTGTTACGATTTCAACCATTTGCCGCACAGTTCGTCTTCTGAACATGGAAGTGACAGGGTTTGCAAATGGCATCCAATTACATTCCAAACGTGTTCGATTGGAAAGAGATCAGGAGAGAACGGTGGCCAGGGAAGCATCTGTACACCTTGCAGAGCACGTCGGCTGATGCTAGCAGTGTGCGGTCAGGCGTTACTGTCCGTAGCACACGTTTATACTTCATGACAATAATGACATTTCGTCCAGGATTCTTGGGATATTTATTGGAATTGGGGATAATGGGTTTTCTTTCACTCCAAGATATTGATAGATTTTCTTTCACACCAAGTGAAATTGATATAGTTTCCCCACAAAAAATCTTACCGGAAGACATCCATCTGCAACTCCCAGTCCCCCTGAGCTCTTAACATTCACGTTGTTAAATACTCTGTTTTCGGCATATTAACAAAAGCGACACTTCAATCACTAGTTAATGCTTTTAAAATTGTTCCAACCAGAATAATGTACGGAACATTTAAATGAAATAAATTTCCCATTTAATATAATACTGTTTACTAAATGTTTAATTTCAATAAGCACTGAGTACCCTCTTTCTCTCGATGAAATGTTCAAAAGCACTAAGTTTTTCCTGAGAGAAAATTAGTCTAGAACTTCAAATAACATTATGGAAGTACTATTATAAATTATTTTTCTTAGTAGACTTTATGCAAAAAGAAAAAACAAAATCCTTCAGAAAGAAAATTGGTTTAGAGCTGCCATTAATAAACCATATCTCTGTATATCTTTTATTAAACCATATCACTGAGCTCAATGAAAACAGTTATTGCAAAATGAATAAATGAACATGAAACGAAATACAACACGCGCAAACTTATGAAAAGGATACAAACATCACAGCAATATGTTTCTACAACTCGTGCCATAAACACGGAACCAATTCAGCATAAATAAACAAGCGTCTCGCAGATTTCAGGAGCAAATTGTTAATTCAGCACTTCAGTTGAATTGAATTCAGATGAGCTAATGCTGAATGATTTCCCTTTTGGTTTTAAAACATACATTCTTTTGTTCGTGAAGAGCCCTAACTAATACTACGAACGTCGTTATTTATTTACACATTTTATAAGCTTGTATAAAAATGAAAACACACATTTTCAATTACTTCAGCCTTTTAGCAATCATTTTTCAGGTAACTTGATATTAAATAAACACTTATTTTCTAATTTTAATTAAATATTTTGCTTACTCTACAGCAGTTATAAAATTTAATATTCTACTTTATGTATAAATTGAAGGTGAAATAATTCTGAATCATATGCACAGTGAATAAATGCTTTCTCATAAGACTGTATTTTATTTTATTTTATTTCTCAAAACCGGCTCCGCGGTGAAAATTTCACTAGGATAAACTCTTAATAACATTTCTGTATTTGTATTACAAGCATATTGTAAACATTGCAAGTGCTTTTAGTACTGTTCAAATAGTCTTAAATTATTAATTTTACGGAAATTTTGATAAATAAGTTTCATGGTGTTTTGTAAATTCTTTAAAAAAATTAATTCTACAATGAAGTACAGCGGGAAATAAATACAGGCGTGGTTAGAGTTTTAATGTAAATACGTAAGTGCATATAGTTACAATTGACCCAGGAGTGGAGACAATTGTAAAAGTTTCATGGGGCGATTGTAACGTGTAAGTTTTTATTATTGAAAGTGCAAATCTATTTGAAGTAATTTTTCTAATCGTATTTCTTACAGTTAGAATGATGCAGAAAAATTATATTATCCAATGATTTTTATATTGAGAGAAATTTCTGAATAGTACATAAAATTTATTATGGTAAATAATTAAATGTTTTTAAAGTGAAGTTCAGTAGAACATAAGAAATGCATTTAAACAAATCATTAATTTTATTAAGAAAAACTATACAGAAAATGGAATTTGGGCATTCATATTGACATTCACCCTTTGAACACTACATTTGTTTGTTTTTTTTACAGATGATACATTGTACTCATTCTTTATTTGTTTTCTGTTTTGGAAATTGTCCATGCAACAATACAAAAATATTCTTCATTTAAAGAATTGCTGCCATCGTAAACTAGTTTCTTTTGCTTACAAAACTGGCTACAACCAAGTTTCTCTTAGTAATATCTCCAGTGTTTGTTTCTCTGGAGTGCTTGTGAAGACAGCACTGTTTCCCTTCCTCGTCATACCTTGCTTCTTCATATTTTTATTAGATTCCGCCTTTGGAGCATCCTAATCCCCAACATCAGTGTTGGCACTTACATGTTTGGAATCGAAGACTCTAAGTGATCCATTTTCAGTTATCTGATTGATCTGTTACTTAACATAGAGTGAACTCCCGAGTCATCAAACACAGCAGTGTGAAAAAATTAAATAACTAATTGATTATTCCACATAAGCTAAAAAAATGTAGTAGAAAACGGCTTTGCGCGATCCTTTCGATTAATACAGTGAAAGGAGAGCGCAGTAGAACGGTGATGCATATGCATGTATCAGGAACATGACGTCAGAGGTGACGTGAAGAAATGCAAAATGAGTGGACCCAGCAAACACACACAGGTTCTCTGAACGTCTATTAACGTTCAGAAGACGTTTTCTGAACGTTAATAGACTTTCAGAGAACCTGTGTGTGTTTGCTGGGGAGTCAGCACGCGCACTTCAAGACAACTAATTGAAGTTATCTTCTCTCTATGTGTGTCTGTTCTGTGTTGCTATTGGCCAAGGGTTTGTTTTTATGAACGACAACGCTCAGCCACCCAGGTCCCATGCTGTTCAGTAGCTTCTAGAAAGTGAAGATATCCACAGAATGTATTGCCAGCGTGCTCACTTGATTTAAATCCCACTGACCACGATCTCTTGTTACAATTGACACCTTGAAGCCATTCTGAAGTTACCACTCGATTACAGTGAAATGTGTTGCAGTATGAACTTGAGGTCTTACACAGAAAAATAAGGATAAAAGTATAAGGCATTGATAATTCAATTACGTAATTGTGTTTCACATAGCGGACACAGTAAGCAAAAGCCTAACGAAACCACTTTTTTCTCGGCTCCCCCCTTCCGAAAAAAAGAAGAAACCTTATGCATCATAACATGCAGATTTCTGACTTTTTCAACTGATTTATTGTCTGTTCTAATTGACCCGTGTTACTTTAGAAGCCAGTCTCTCCTACTGTGAATTCTTTCACACAGAAAATTATTTAAAATTTTTATTTAAGGCAATTTGCTTTTAAATTAACTTCTCATAACATGCATTTTAATAAAGTAATTCTTAAATCATCGAGCAAATCTCATCAATCACAGTTACATCGTCCATTATTCCCATTTAAGAAGTGGATTTGAAAGGCAAATTCTATACAGCATAATTAAGCTTGCCAAAGTGAACGCAGTGAAGTGTGTACGATTTAAATACTCATCCGGAATAAAATAATCTTATTTTATAGCAAATAATATGCTTTCTAACTGGTGTTTTTAGTTAGAATTAGTATGAGATATGTCACATAAACGGTACTCAGTAGGATATGCCCCATGTTTCTTTTAGATTTTGGTAGCTTAAAGTAAATTCGGCGAAAGCTGAGAGAGATTAATCAGTTGGTGTGGGGAACGAATAATGCGCTTTAGAGATGATATGTCATAAATATTGCGTTTATACAGCAACCTGACAAGTGTTTACAATTTATTAACAGTATTGTTGTTCAAAATTGCATTGAATCCTAAATACCTTAAACTGTGTTAGGATAAATGCTTTCTCCCACGCTTAACTCTGAAAAGTCAGTTATTATTGATATAGACCAGTGGTGCGCAAACTATTTTCATCTGCGATCCCCTAATTTGTGTAAAATTTTGTCGCGACCCCTGGATAGACAGTAGACATTTTCTTTAATTGAAAACGAAGTTAAATTGAAATTCTTTCTGGGAGTTGCTCTTACAGGGTGTTTTTAAAAGAGTGTCGTGACGTCATCGATTGAAATAACGCGTTTTTAAAATAGCGCACCAAACTTATAAACCACCATAAAAATGTTATAAAAGTTGTAACATCTTAAAAATCAGTTAATGAATCAACACATAATTGTACTAAACAATGCTTTATTTATGCATATGGATATAAATATTTTTTAATGAAAAATACTTTAAAGAAACTTTACATCATAAAAAGTCATGTGAAATATGTGCTTGCAAAGAGCTCATGATTGTTTTTCTATGTTCGGATCTTGGAAATCGCAAGTCGTAAGTCATCCTCTGGATCCAATCGAGATCGATGTTTTGTTTTAATGGAAAATAATTTTGAAGATCACTATGCATGATCAATTTGCAGATCACTATACATGATAACGTGGTTTTGAAGCCCCGTGATAGCGATCGCGAATATCGCGCTCGTAAAATAATAATTATCAGTTTCTAATCTTGTATTATTTCAGTTCTTTGAAATGAATAATTGCAGGTTTTTCATAAATTTGAATCTCTTTGAATTTGGCGACCCCCAAAAATTATCTCGCGACCCCCGGTTTGCGCACCGCTGATATAGACGATTGCAATTGTTTTTGACTACCATTTTAAGAATACTTAGTCACTTGCAAACAGCCCATCTCACAAGAGACTTGACTCAGTCGGTCTCTTCAGGAATAAACATTTTGAAAAAGAATACTCTTCTATTCATAAAATGGCGGTCGGGAACTTTCTTTTTGCTTTCGTACTTTTTGAACCCAATAAGAAATACCAACTCTGCATAAATCCAGTATGTTTATTTCAATAGAAGAAATCGTGGCGTCAGATAACCACTTCAAGTGCCTTAAAGATTAATGAAAAATGTCCTTGTTTAGGGGAGGGGGGGAATGGAACACACGAACATTCGAACGGGGAACAAGAACGGAGAAGTATCTTACTTAACAGCTTTTCGAATGGAAAGACACCTTTTATGAGAAAGCGTAAAAACATTTTTTCATACCTCAAAAGAAAGGAGAGATACTTGTTCTGGTAAAGGAGAAAGAAATTTTTCATGACAGGAAATAAATGACAGGTAACGCTCAATAATCAAAACATACGAAAGGATAATAACTGATTTCTTTGAAGCGGAATTTAGAAAAACGGAGATGTCCGACAACTTTGGTGCTAGACAATGTTTATTATTTCGTCAATCGTTATAAACTAAGGTTTAATTATCTGCCACCATGCAGTTAATGCACATTAAAAACTTCTATGGTATTTGAAAATATTAACAAATCGTCGAAAAATAGCCTTTTTAAGTATGGATATTATGAAATACTTTCTCTTTAAAATGGAAAATATTACAACATATGTGCATCATAGAAATGGAAACATGTCTAAAAGCCTTCAGTTTATTTCTTCCGGTGAATTTTCGTTCATCTCTTTCTGAAGTGCTTTGATGCTTTGAAAAGATTTTGAAAATATTCTGCGACACCTGACAAATATTACGCACAGAAAACACTTTTCTGCACTGGAGATGTAATCTATTTTATTTATAAAAAGTCTCAGCTCTTTAGCATAATAATTTTATATGAAGTTTAAATTCTGTTAAGTGATGTCGAGTGAATGAAATTTTATGTCATAAAAAATAGTTAAATTATTTACCTTCAATTAGTATTCGATAGAATAAGTATTTTCACCTAGAAAGAAAAAAGATTTTAAAATGTTTGCTAAATAAGAGATACTTTTTATTAACATAATGTGAAATGGGGTTTAAGATTTTTTTTTGTTATAAAGAGTTAAAAAAACATAAAATCTTTTGTTAATGTTGTTAATAGATGTAAATCTTCTCTGAAATATTATTTATAATAATGATATATTTCATACAAGATTACTGCAAGAAAAAAAAAACGAATTACAAAAAAGAATTAGGGTTTTATTAACAAATTTATTGGAAACATTTATTAATTTGCCAGGAGAGGACAGCTCGCGTCACTGAATGTGTCGCTTAGAGCTACATATACGTCCTTCCAGGAATTTCCCGCCACAATTTGGAACCTCATCAGAAGGTGGGGGGGCTTCTGAATATTGGCACCCCTCGGAAACTGCTAGCGACCGCCGAGAGGACTTTCGGAACCACGGATTTAACGTGCACGTACACCGCGGTCTTTAGTGGTACGCCGGTATCGAACCCGCAACCTTCCGGTTACGAGTCCAACGCCTTAACCACTGGGCTACCACGGCCTTATTGGAAACATTTAAATTAAGATAAATTTCTTAAATTCAAAGAAGGTAATACGCCGTTGACTCACTCGCATATGTCAAAGTGTGTGTTTTTAACATGGCGGGGAAGTTTCATAAATTTCAAATGCTGTCGAATTTTTTTAATAGTTCATATTTGTTTACTAAGCACATTATGACTGACAGCTATTGCGCAATTATTTAAACAGACATTAAATGAGTTCATAAGGAATAACATCGATTAGAAAAATCACCAAATTTACACTACATTCTCATTGGACCGTTCCTCTCCTCTGCACGCAATCGAAGCATAGATTAATAAAAAAAACACTGCATCTTTCAAAGCATACAATCCAAACAGAAAATGCACTTATCTATAAGAAATTACTAGATTCTATCCAGTGATACACACGAAGAATTATCTTGTGACTGCCTGACGATAATTCTTGTGAGAGACGTTTGCGAGATACGTTAAAAAAAATCCATAAATCGGTCAATTTGAATTAAAATGTGTTCTATTGTATGGCAATTGGTTTCAGCACCGATTTGCAGAGATGAGGCCCAGGGAAAAAGCATCATTGTCGGGAGGGGGGGGGGCTTACGAAAACTTTCTTATACCCTACAAAGCAACTTTCATATCACACTAAACAATATATTATAACAGCATAAATATGATTATTTAATCAAGATGCAAAATGAAATGAAATAGTTTTGTAATAATAATATTATGTAGGATAATATTTCAACTATATTATTTAATTTTCAATTGTTAATTTCATTCCGTATTTTTCAGGCAACATGCTCCACAATATTCTTGTTATTTATTTTCCTAATGTTTATATAAGAGCATTATAATGGGATAGATCTTTACTTCACCCCACTTAGGAAGCTAATTCCTTTTATGTGTTCCAACTGAAAATCATCTTTATGGTTTCCTCGCGATCAGCGTACATCAATACACAATCCACACCTAAATGATAAGTTACTTGAATAATTGCCTGAGACTATACCGTTTAACTAAAAACAATTGTGGATATGATGCAATCGCCATGAATTAGTAATAGAGAAATTATTTTCTTTCATAAAATTTGTTTATGTGTCTCTTACTTTTAATTAAAATCAAAATTTGCATATTTTTAAACTTAAAGTGTAATTTGGGGTCCCCTTTTTGTTGGGGGCCCGTGTGCATGCCCTAAATGCCCTGTTGGAAATCAGTCCCTGTGGTCCAGCGAATTCAAGAGCCTCAGAGTTTTTAAGGAATTCCATTTATTATGAACTAAGAGCATGCAAATATTTTTATTCTATCAAATGAATTTTCATGCTCAAGCTTTCATTAAAAAGAACTACTATTGACATGAACTCTTTTAATAATTGAATCTTCCACGAAAACTCACAAACGAAAAATGAACTGGAAGATATATATAACTTTAAGACAAGCATGATTGTTAATAACATAGCTGTAATGTATTATCACCATAAACTTAACACTTAAGCTATTATTTTTATAACTATCAATTTTCAACATTTATGAGATTAAATAGTTGTTGTGAAAATTGGATTTCCAGGAAAACAATTCGCAAATTTTGGCCATTGTATATTAAAGAATGTATAGATTTTTAAGATAATTACATGCGTTGTTAATTCTTAAGTGGAGAAACCATATATAGGGTATCTCAAAAAGGTGGTAACACGCTTTAATTATTTATCTATTACAGTTAAGTGAGCAATATAAATTGAAAAAAGTCTTCAAAATAAGGAAGGAAAAAAGGCAACGTTGAGAAAAAAATCTCCTTAATTTTCAAAAAATTAAACATTTTTAATTTATATACAACCTTCGCACAAAAAAATCCCATTTAGTAAAATGGACACCATTCCCTAATGAGGTGATGTACAAAATTTAAGCCTTTCATCATAAAATTTATCAGAGATATGCTTATACAAAGATAATCGGGGGCTATACATAAATTTGAATGTAAACGCTCTATTATAATAAACTCTCCTTTTAAGCCTTCTACTACCTAAAATTCATTCTTAAAACCCTTTACTCTATTTACTTTAATTCATTCTTAAAAACAAAAGCCTGAAATTAAAAAACGAGCGACATTTAATCTAAAAATCATCCGATTTTTTATATGTCAAAAACAGCCATATGTGGCCAATGGTAAAAAAAGAACTTCGGTTGTATCACTTTTACATTACATTATATAGCATACCAAGCCATCCTAACATGATTAAAATGTCTTTCAGCATTAACAAATTATGTTGCAAAGCCGATTTAAATCCAGGACAGGGAAAATAACATTAAAAAATACATATCAAATCTTTAAGAAATTCTTCTTTTAACATAAAAAGTCAGAATATTAAGAATTCCTTAAGAAAACTCAAAAACGAGAGCAATTTATCATTTTCGCATATGTTCCCGATGTTCTATATCATTTTTGCAGCTACCGGTGCCTCAAATGTTTTGTTTCTTTCTTCAACAAGGACATATTTCTCGAAAATATCTTATTTCAGAAAATAAACTTATATTTTCGACATTTTTAACAATATCAATTAAATAGTATCAGTTCCAAAAATAAATGTAAGGGTATGCCATATGAAATCGAATTTAATAGAAAATAAAAGAGGAATCATTTTCGTATCATAAAATAAAAATAATAAAGAAATAAAATAAAAACAGTAATATTTCTTTGTTTAGAAGTTTCTTTTAAATATTTCTCCGATCTCAAAATTTTTTTCTATTGTATTTAGATAACATATTTTGACGATGTGTTGTGTTAGGAAATGTAATTAGTTTCACAGCATCTATTATAGATTTCGACGATATCTTTAAAATACCATTTTTGCCTATGTTTCATTTAAGTTTTTTAAACACAACTAATTCTAAACTTTCCCGGAAAATGCAGCTCTTGCAAAAAGAGCTTTTATAAATTTGTAAAAGCATTTAATTTTACAATATTTCTTATATTTATTACCGTCGGTACAGGTTGAGAAAATAAAACTAAATTATTACTAAATTATTAAATAATGCACTTACACAAAAGTATTATATATTAGGTTGTAACGAAAGTTTCCCGCCACCGCAAACATCGTCAGCACACAGTTCTCGTTGGCGTATTGGCTCATATTTTGTCAAACGATTTTTGGCATTTGAAAGAAAGAGGTTTACTTTATAACACTGTGTTGTGAAATCTGTAAAAAATATAGTTATCATTAAGTATAAGGTGTCTCAAATGGAACTATCACTCTAGAGGATTAGAACTATCATTTACTTCCAGTTGTGTTGCAAAAAGTCAGCTACATAATATCAACGAATTATGAGTACAGCTTTAAGTACTATTGTTGTAACATGTGACACTGCGCAGGTTTGGTTCCGAAAGTTCAAAAACAGTTATCTAAGGAGTTAGAAGCTAGTTTTTCACGCAGATATGGCGGAAAACTTTCGTTACAACCTGATATATATTATATATATGTATGTAATGTATAAAAAGGTAGTTTGGGTTTTACTAGTCTCGGTATCGTTCATTAAGCGAGTACTTTCACTGTAAGCTTTGCTTTCCTGTCATACACGCCACGCGCTCTTGAAGTTATGCTTTTATTATTTAATTAATTGCCAGACACCAGGTCGCCGATACTGGGGTTCTTTCCAGTGTACGCGTGTGCAGACGCCTTTGTAACCTCGGATGCACGTCATGTGAAATAATGTAAGTGATTCGATTAGAGATGAGAGAAAGGCGGAGTTATGTCCTACTGCCCCACGTGGTATCATGAGCGTAAATACGGTTGCACCTCTAAAATCGGGAGATTTCTGCCACTGGAACTGCTTAATCAATCCACGAGGATTTTCGTACCCATCTCCCCTCCCCTCTTCTCACTCTACATTGTAATGTAACAGATAATGTTCAATAAACCGTTTTACTCGCCCTAAATCTGAAAATTTACTGGAATATCTGACGTTGTATATATATATAGCGAGAGAGAGAGAAAGGCGATTATTTGAAATCGCTTTAGGCACAGACTGACTCTTTTGGGGGTCCCTCGTCAAGAGATTGAAGGCTCCTTACTGGAGAATTTAGAGGGAATAGAATATTATAATATGTAATATTTGACGATTAGACTTGCGTACCTAAGCACCACATTTAACTATTTTAAAGCTTTGGTCTCCTTGAGCCGGAGGGATTCTGGGATCCTCCGCTGCGCCAACTGCACAAGGCGTAAGATTACTGGGAAATAAATAATCAAATTTCTCCGATGTATAGCAAATTATATAGCATATCTATTTCTGGGAGCCTATCCAGAAGGTCCCATGGGCCGGGGGCCCACGGCAATCACCGACCATCCAACCTGCTAAGGTAACAGCGCCACAAGGTAAAATAATGAATGGATTTGGCTGTTTATTGCCTTCTATTTCAAAAAATCAAGCATTATACTATGTTAAAAAGCAAAACGACAGATGAGGGAAATAATGAAAGAGTTTTGGCGGTACCATTTCCTTAAGTCACGTGACATTCTTGTTTCAGTATACGGTTGCAATTGCTCTCTCCACCTATTCCTTCTTTATGGTTGGAACTTCGCTCTCATCGAAAAAGTCATTTCTTGAATGTCAATTATTCTTTTCAGCTTTGTCTCACATTAAGTTGAAATCCAAATTTAATTCGCTGCCGCTAAAGCGTCGTTTTTGACATGTACTGTGTATAGAATATCACATATTTGAAGATTTCTTTAAAAAACAGAATGATAGAGGTAGAGAGAGATAGACGGAGACAGACAGAAGAACGTAATATAAAAAATATTAAGATGACAAAGGTTAATGTTTTATAAATACGATACCAGAAGTAAGAAGGCAAATCAAAGCATATCTTAACACACATTATAAAAGGCGCCGATGAAGAGTTAAAGACCAAAAGGGAAAAGCAACGCTAATAACAGAGGGGGAATCTCTACCGATTGCAACGATGAACCAGGGGCCAATTTGCCGAGTTGGGGTCCCTGGGCAAAAGCTGCACTGGGGTCCACTCTTTCGAAAACGTTTTCAAAATTTACAAATTTTAAAAGACTTGAAGAAAAATTTGGTGGGCCCATTTTTGTTGGAGTCCTGGGCGTTTGCCTCGAATGCCCTCCCCGAAATCAGGCCCTAAAAACAGCTTAATGTTTCCTTGTTAATCAAACTGCCAGCTTAAGTGAAATAACACAGAATGAAACACTCTCTAATAACACTACTCAACAGCCATTTTGCCTCTGGGATGTGATACATCAATTAGTATGTATTTTGGTGTGTAGAATCCAAATCTACCTTTCAAAATGCTCTAGCACATAAGATTTTTGAGTTTTTAAGGATTTTTATTTCTTTTTTCTTAATTTCACTACTTTCCGTTCTTTTATTTTAATGTTTAATTTTTAATTTTTTTTTTCGGAAGTTTGGTACAAGAGTGCTATAAGATCAACAAATTGTCGCTTGATGTCAGATGTTACACAGGCAAGTGTTATTCATTAGATGGACAGATTATCCAGTAGTGCGAAATAAACATTATGACCTAGTGAATGTTGAAACATGCATGGTGCAATTACTATCGTAGTCAGGGGTGTAGTGGGGCCGGAACGCACCGGAACGACGTTCCGGTACTTTTTTGCGAGCCGGAACGGCGTTCCGGAATTCAAATGAGATTATTATTATTATTATATTGTAGATTTTAACTTATTTTCTGAAAAGAGAAAAAAAAATCTTGTATAGTCATCTTGCACTAACAATGTACCAGTTTCAATTCAATGGATACCGTCGAAGTTGAAATCATCCCAATGAACTGATAGCAGAGTACACTCGACTAGGAATTCAATCCCTTGCCCCTTCCAACTAATAAAAAACCTAAACACGCATTATTGAAATCAACAGTAAAATTTCAATACTAATTGATGCATTGACCACTCTCAGTAACAAACTACTTCCATTATATATTTAAAATATGAGATGGACAATCATGTGATTGTGACCAACCAATTCTCACCTTCTTACATATAGCCGAACTTCTAAGTCAGGAAGCTTAGACTATAGAAGAAAGCTAAAAATACTTAGAGAAACACTGATTTCATGATAAATATCTCTGAGAATATTTTGCCGGACTTGCCAGAGATGGAGCAAGTATTATGCCCGAGTGTTATTTTGCCGGACTTGCCAGAGATGGAGCAAGTATTATGCCCGAGTGTTGTGCAGCGTTTGTTTTAGAAATTTCCACGGTAGTTTGGCATTGTTTAAATCATCGTCCGAAACTTTAAGCTGGAGAAGCAATCAGCAATGTCCATGGAGTCAGATATTTTCAAATATTCGTGGACAAACTTTAATCTTCGTACGGTTGATTTCCTAAGAACCAAATAGAAATTCAAGCATGTGCAGCTAGCCTCGAAACAGAAAATCAATCGAGTTTGAAAAGTAAGAGGAATTGCCAGTTCTCTTCAAAGAATTGTTTCTGCAGTCTCTCTCTGGTAAAACTATAAAGTTTTTTTAAAAATTAGTTCAAGTCGAATAGTTGAGACCAAAACTGGACAAACAGAATCATTCATTTTCCGATGTCTACTCTCATCAAAACAATTTCTCACAGATGTGGCGCTCTTGCACAACGTTTTATTTAAACTTTTTGTTCTATCTGAGTCTTTTGAAGAAAAGAAACAACACTATCATGGGTGCAAATAAGAAAATAAGTAGAACCATAAGAGTCTTAGAATTAATGTCGACAACAAAAAGAACACAGATGTTAAACGCGGTAGTAGCAATGCAGGAAATGAAATTTAGAACTGTCAACCAGACTAAGGGGTTTTAGCCTCCCCAAGACATTGTTAAAAGGTAACAATCTGCTTTATTATACACTTTGGATAGGTAAAAGAACATTTTTAAAATAGATTATCCCCTCCCAAATGTATTCACATTGGCTTAGACTAAAATTTTACTCATTATTGTACATTTTCTTTGAGTCAATTAAGCTTTTTCAAAGTTAAAATAACCTCCTATATTGGTTACTGACAAAAAAAGGCCGAGGCGTTTTTATGAAAGGTTATTATAAGCTTGTGTTCTCACTTCCCAATGCCCCCCCTTCCTTCCCCCACGAAGTCGTACGTTCCGGGAAAAAATTTTTTAGCACTACAACACTGATCGTAGTTATCCCAGCCTAAGAGTGTATTGAGAGTTTTTTTTTAATAAGTGAGTGTTTCTATTGAGAGGTATTTTTATTTTAAAATTTGAATTATACATATATTTAAAACTTACATTTACTAAAAATAACTAGTAAATATAGTTTTTGTCTTAACCACCCCGACAACTTATGTTATGTCTGTGAGAAATTCACCCCAAAAGCCCTCCAAAACCATTACTGATTTGATTAAGAAGGCCTATAAATTATATTTTGATAGCCCTCTTGAAATCAAGATAAAATTTTTGCGCCTCATATTCGTGCATAACATGTACTTACTACTTTAACCAAGTTACTGAAAGGAAAATACCGAGTTATGCAATTTTCAATTCCTATGGTGTAAAGTTAGCCTAAGGATCATTTTTCAGCCTATAAATTCTCTTTCAAGAATATTGCAGGGCATTCTCTATCAAAACTAGACATAAAATAAAGTATAAAATGTATCTTCAGTGCATTTGCCGGTGACATAATGAAAGGTTGCATGTTCCTGCCTGTAATCTGCAACTCATTGAATCAGAAACAATGCCAAGTGAATCTGAAGAATCTGTAGAAAATATTCCCCTCATTCTCAAGACTTTTCGCCTCAGCTCTTTAATCAAAAGGAGTTGAACAATTTGGTTCGCGATCTAAAACTTTCAAAACAGCAAGCTGAACTTTTGGGGTGGAGACTGCAACAACGAAACCTTCTAGCTCCAGGTACAAAAATTTCCTGTTTGAGATTAAGATGTACTTCATTCGCTCAATATTTTGACATGCAGAATTCAATGTGTGTATGTAGGGATGTCAATGGTCTGCTGATGCAGCTAGGTGTACAACATAACCATCAGGAATAGTCACTCTTTATTGACTCTAGGAAAACCAGATTGAAAGCAGTACTACTGCATAATGGCAATACTTTTCCATCTGTGCCTTTGGCTCATGCAGTAGACCGGAAAGAATCTTATGAAACTGTGGGCACTATACAGGTAAGTGGTTTATAAGGAAATCACATGTAACTGAAAAGGAAAATGTGAAAAATACTCCGCTGGTTGAGCCCAATAAAATCTTTTTGCCTCCGATTCATGTCAAGTTGTATTTTATGAAGAACTTTGTTAAAGCTCTGGATAAATGAGGTCAGGTCTTCAATCATTTGAAAGAAAAGTTTCTCAAACTGAATGAAGCAAAGTTAAAAGAAAGTATATCTATTGGACCACAATAGAAAAATTGTTCATCGATTTAGCGGCTTGATCCTCATTCAAACCAAGTGGGAAGGGCATTTTGGACAGGAAAAAAGATGATATCTATCTTGGCTTGTGTATACATAAATATCAATGTATACATATAAAATAATATTGAAGTATGAAGCTCTTAACATGAATTTCTTGTTAGTTTCAATTCTATAATATTTTGCCAGTATTGCTTCTGATTTTCCTGTGCCTCTTGGAAATGTGACGTGATAGACATAAATTGATTTTACCAGTGAATTCAGCACCCCAAAATTAAGTAAATCCACCCATTTAAAAACCAGAGGCAGAAAAAAAGATTAAATTTGTTGACTAGTGCAATTTGTCTTGTAAGTACATATTCAGATTACTGGAGATGTAATAGATAGTAAAGAATTTATAAACACAAGGACTTCTC
Organism: Cheiracanthium punctorium; assembly: GCA_038373885.1. Classification (NCBI taxonomy): domain Eukaryota; kingdom Metazoa; phylum Arthropoda; class Arachnida; order Araneae; family Cheiracanthiidae; genus Cheiracanthium; species Cheiracanthium punctorium. The sequence goes on from JAWZYV010013297.1 coordinate 1,465,094, forward strand.
ACAATTTTAGCTGCTTGGTAAAAGTTTTAAAGCACGTAATTTTATTAGTAATACTATAAATTCACTCTAAAATTTATCGGAAATAAATGATTTTACGCTTTTACTTCTCTAATGCGTAGAAAATACTATTTACGTTTACTGCTGGAAATGTGCATTCCCAGCATTATAATATTACCCACAGATGTATCTGCATAATTGCACCCTAATGTTGATGCTAAATATTGTTTAAACACAGATGGTTTGATAATATGCAAATATTAGTTGGATACCCAATCGATTATAATTTGAATCAGGGAAGATATACTTACTATCATGATTGATTTCCATAAATGTGAAACGTACATTAAAGCAAGATTTTTATTTTCAGTAAATTTTGACTTTTTTAATGCATTTCTTTTAGATTACAGAAATATTTAGCTGATTTAATCAGTATTGAAAGGAAATTATGATTTATCCCTTTTCACAAAACGAAAGCCTAGCCTGTAAAAGTTGTGAAAAATTTAGGTCACTTAAAATTTAAATAAAAATGAGGACATTCAATGGATCCTATAAGAATACCACTAACATGGAGAGGCTTAGACGTTGGTAGTATAAATTTTGGTGAAATATTGATGGGTTTTCAATGAATTTTGTTAGAGTAAAATACAAAAATTTAGCACCCAACTCTCGAGAAATTAAAAAAAAAATGCAATGAAAGGTTCGATACGTGGTTATTTACCAATAATGTCAAGAATCGCCGTCGATGGTAGCGCCGTGGTAACATTTTGCTCTGCAAGATCTAGTTGCGGAATAAAAATGGCAGAATATTTTCATTTTATTTTATATTTTCTTTCAGAATGAGACTACCCCAAAATTCCTTGTTTTGTAAAATTTGGAAATGTTTTTATTTTCTTATTTTATATATTACCCGCTTAGGATTCCAAAAAAGTTTTAGTTTTGTTTTTACGATAATTAGAAGATAAGTATACAAGAAATGATGAACCGTTTGTATAGTACTTTGTACAGTATTCAAATCTTTAAACGCGTTTTCTGAAGAAGTGTATTTTTCGTAAATTGTCTTTACCACAATCTCACTACGTGATTTTAAGACATTGACTTGAAATTTTGCCTGGATATTTTGAACATTACCAGCTGCGCTATGAAGCAGAATATAACATTTCTGTGTTTATGTATTGATTTCACGACGATTTTTTTCTTCAAAATATGCTTCTTTTAGAAAACAATTTGAGTGTTCATACAAAAATTGAAATATTTTCATAACTATTAGAGCTTTTGCGTATCTTTCGGTTCATAACACATATAAATATGTTAGTTATGTACTGTATAAATATTATTAAAAAATATTTGCAAGAATTAATTACAGGTGTGGCGTAAATGCAATTAAGTGTCGCAACTCTGAAAAAATGATTGTGACCTCGTTAGATTTTAATAATCCGTGTAAAAAGCCACTTCAGTGGAGAATATTCAGAATTCTTTAAGAAAACACTTAATTACTATCTGCTTACCTGATTTATAGGAATCTCCGTAAAATTAAGTTCAAACAATGTCATTAAAAATAAGGCAATACAAATGTGAGCATGTGTCAATGTCCCAAAATCATTTGGATCGCTTGAATTGAAACAGAGAGGGCGAGGGTAAGGAAGAGCTTAATTTTGCAGTAAATTCAATCTTAAGTAAGTTAAAACTGTTTTTAACCCCCTCTTCAAATGATATTTAAGTGATTTTATACGGACTTTCCAAAAGTCTCCAAAGTGAAGGGTAGAAAGAGAAATTAAGTGCTAATTTATTCCTTCAGTAGAGAAACAGTTATTGATTTCTTCCTCACCCTTACCACTCCTCACCAAGATTTTAGAACTTCTCTTACTTTTCTATGAGTTCCCTCAAAAGTTTTGCAGTCGTCATTTAAAATACTTGATGCTGTTTCTCGTCTTGCAATAAAACGTCTAAGTGGTGCTCTAAACATTGCACTTGCTAAATTATTTACTATCTCCAAGTGCAAGGCCTTCGTTGTGAAACAACAAAAATCTATAAAAGCACAAATTTTATATATTTACCGATGTCTAGAAATTTTTTTCTCACAAGAAAACAGCAGAAATCAAGTTATGTTTTTACAAATTCTCTGGATATAGTCACCCTCGTACCTTGTAAATAAGACATGTGTTCCGGTGCAAACATGGAGGTTAACCTTCTATGCAATTAAATATTCTTTTTCTAATTATATTTCATGCAGACACATTCTACAATTTACTCCTTATGTGATAGTATTATGTAAGCACTTGCATGAAAATAAAGAAAATAGAATGGATTGCTTAACATTAGCTGTGTATTTATGTTTAGTTGGCAGAACCATTGATATTTTTACATTTCTCTCAAGTCTTTATTTTTAATTTCCCTTTAGTATTCCATCATGATCTAAAAAGGAACGCTTTATTGGTAATTTATTAATATTAGAATTAGGAATATTTATTTCCGAGCACTGTTTATCTGTTACAAATGATATCCTTGAAAAATTTCTCACAGTTAATCATGAGAAAATCCACTGCTTGTCGATGTTTCAAATGTAGATGTATCACATATATGGATGTCTAGTATTAGGAAAATTCTCGCACCAAGCCACTACTCATAGTATATTTTTTAAAGTAGGCTGTAGTATATTTAAGAACTTATTTGTTGGCTCCCTCAGTCCTCAAACAGTCCTCAAAATGTCTGATGTTTTCGCAGCCAATTGATGGGTTTAAGTGATAGGTTCCCATCCCATTCACTTACTTCCTTAATGAGAGAGACATGAGTCTTGTAAAATAGCAGGATGATTTTTCGTCAAATAACAATAGTTTAATGCATAATAGCGCAACAACAGGAGTATTTGGCGCTATTTCTGGTCCAACAAAGTAGTTGTTGTGTTGTTTCCATTGACTTCTTTAAATTGAAATCCTTAACAGCCTCCCCTGAAATTTTCTTAGTTCTTCTATCTCCTTTTCTAACAATTCGAACACTTTTCTTAAGTTTCTTTATTTTCTATTTTATGAATCAAAAAGTTGTCTTAATTTTTCTGTTCTAATCACTAACTTTTTTTTTTTAAATTTTTAACAGCGTCTACATATCTTGCTATCGATAACATTCACGATTTTGAGCTTTATCTCTCCTTTTACCTTTTCAATTTTATTTCTCATTCCTTATTACCCTTGCTTTGAGCCTGAGAGTTTCAGGAATCTGTCTTCTTTTCCCACCATCGCTCTACTCTCTCCACCATTCAGTTCCTCTTTTGATACCAGTTTTGAAACCTACGGCTTCGCAAATCGAATACACTTTGAGCTAGATTGAGCCCAAACAAAGCATTATTTAATACATTTTATCTACAACTCTCTCAACAATATAAGCTTAATTTTCAGTTCACCGCTAAATACAAATATTTCCTTCCGCAGTCATAATAGCTTTCTCAGAGAGATCAAACTCAGTATTACTGAACTTACGTACTTCCGTACGAATTACATTTTAAAAAATTGTTTTAATTTTTAATGTATTTCCTACGTCAGACGAGCAGTAAACACGAATCCAAGCTCATTAGTTTCACTTTCTATGGCACCTTCTATATAAAACGTACTGTAATCACAAATCCACGCACTTTTGCTGCATTTAATGGACTCTTTAATTCAACAGGATACTGATAAAACTGCTCAACGGCCATGCACATGTCGGAAATATCTGTTCTCGTCTTATCTCTGAAATGAAAAGCAACTCTAGAGATCAGTACTTAGGAGAGTCTATCACCCAACCATGTGTGTGAAGGGAGAGCGTGCGGCGGGAGCTTGCCAAGGTGTTGTGTGCGCGGAGGCAATCTCGTGCCGCCACACGTCTCCCAATCTCCCTTACGGGGCAGTCGGAGTCTGACGAACCATGTTCCAAGCGTAACGGAATGTTGCCACTCGTTGTAGACTTCGTTGCTGATTTTGAAACAGCCGGCAGCCAACATGGAAGAGGTCGGTGCTGGCGCCATCTGTCGCTGAAGGCGAGAAGGAGAATGCGCGTTCGTTGTATGGGTCATCAGTGAAGGGAGCGTGCGGCGGAAGCCGGTTTCGAACCCTTGAAATCCGCGTGGTAGATTGCAGCGTTTTTCAGCTGAGCCAAAACGTACCCATTTGATCGGAGTTCAATTTCCAAGGTGTTGAGTGCCCGGAGGCAGTCTCGTGCCGCCACATGTGTTACTTAAATTCCCCCCGCCTTTCCCCTGCCTGTTGGATTTTAAGCCAATGACATTGAAAGCATTCGAAAGCAGCGTATTCTCATTTGCTATCTTTGTAGTAGTTGCTTTCTTTCAGCATTATTATTTAAATAGAAATACAGCCTTCTGAGAATATTTGGAAGTCTTTCAATTTCGAAATAATAAAGAATCTATGAGAAAGTATAAGTTTTGAATCATTAATCAAGAAACATTGTCACTCTATAGCAGGGAATCTGATACAGAAATACATCGATGTTTCGTTTCAAAATGATAAATCTTTAAGATAGAAATTTTTGTTTCAGCTTTATTTGCCAAATTCAGTTTTAAATATGCGTAAATTTTCCGAAGGTACACATAATCTATACAGAATAAATCTACGTCAAAATCTTTGACTTTTGAATTATTCTGTTTAATTTATTCTGTGATTTGTATCTATTCATTAAGCACGCGAGATTTGCCTTTTCATTTCTTCATTTTCTTTTATCTCTTATATTTTTGACCAGTTTCTTTAAATGTGGGAGATATCCGGTGTTTCGGTTTGTTTGATTAGTGCGGCACTTTCTTCAATTTTAAATTTAGTCGTACACTTCCAATAGGAATTTTTTTTAATGACATGAACTTATTTCTGACGTCTTAGGTTTTTTAAGGAAATATATATTAAGAAAAATAAAATTTTCGAGTGATCCTGAATATGAAACTTTCCAGCGATATATTGAACCCCGGCCTTTGAAAAGTCATTTGCAAAATATTATCATTTTTTAAGCAAAATGCACTATGAAACATGTAACTTGTTTAAATAATGTAACGAATTGAGTCAACAAGCAAATTCCTGAAATCCAACTCCACTTGGAACCGAATAAAAACTAATAAACAGAGGATTTAAAAATAGCCTCATAGTCTCTCTGATTTCCTGATTTAAACCTCCTGGTTTTCGCTTACAAGGTCGTCTTCGAAAACATGTTTATGAGACTTGTTCATGTAATATAAATGATCCATCTCAAACAACAGATAATTGATAGCTGCAATAATGATGAAATAAAACTATTTTTTGAAATATTATTAGACGATCCTTTTATATATTAGGGTTATTGTAAAAAATTAGATATTTCTTTGTTATTTATATTTCTAATATTTGTGACGAAATTAGTTTCTTATCAGTGGTCTTTATCAGTGGTCTATCAATGTGTACATATTGATGCGGAAAACTTTGCTTAGTTTTCGGGTTCCTAGCTTATTACTTCAGTGTACATGGAAAGCTCTGGTAAACAGCCCAGTTTCAGATTGCAACACAAATTTTGCTGATTGTAGAAATTCGATAAACAATCTCCAATACACACTTCACAGAAATAAACAGTTAGTAGCTCGTTTTTTAACAGCCAGCTTATTATAGAAGTTTTATAAGATGCTGTATTTCGCCTACACCAAAATTCTGCCACAGGCTGAAGTTCAGTGGGAATTCTCAAGGAAAACTCTCAATGGCTTATCAGCTTACAACAATGTGTTTACAAACGGCCTTCAAAAATTTTGTGTAGATCTCAAAAAAATCGTCTGAATGGTGTTGAAAAAACTTAATTCAGCGGTAAGATTGAAAAATTCCATGCCTGGTCTAGACAACCCCTTACTAAAAGCGTTTACCTTAATCAGTAGCGAATATTTATCTAAATAAAATATTGAAACATTCTTTGCATCGACAATGAACCCTCAGAATAGCGAATTGCATTTTCCCCCCCACACACACACATATTCGCATAATACTTATAAATACAAGAGCTGATTCCCGAGAATGACAGTTGTTGCATGAGTCTGACTTTGCCAACCTTGCTTTCAGACTCCGGCTACCAATTTCAGTAGCTGAGCATTTTTTAAATGAAAAACATTACAAAAGAAATAACGGGGAAAATACTTCACCGAAACCATTGAATATTAATTAATATTTTTTTTCATACTTTTGAGGGCATTATAATCTACACACTATCATGAGAAACGTCTTTAACTATCTTCGTTGTGGTAAGTCCTGTAATAAGTTATTGTTCTCTGAGGATAAATGTAGTTATCTGTGCAGCTATCTCGTTGAGCTGAGGTTGAAGAATGGATTCTTACGTCTCTTCCAAACTACCCTTTTAAAATTCATCCATAAATTCTACTGAATATACTCGATATTGTATAGTTAATGAAGAGAAAATGGCTGAAAATAATGAGTCTGTGCTTCAAGCAATGTAAAGTTTAGAATAAAGCATTGCAGGTAATTCTGTAAATAAAACTTTAACAATCTATAATCTGACAAAAATATTTATCGTTCAAAGTTTATATCATGAATATAGTAGCTCTGAACGTTAGCCTTTTACACGTTAGGTAAATAAATAATATAGCTAATAGTTTTGCTTGCAAAATATTGTACAGACCGGCAAATAAATAAATGGAATTGAGAGAAAGTTTTGAGAATTTCCTGCAGAGTTTGTGTCAGTGGATGGACCAGAGTCCATTAAATGGACTTTTATTAAGACTTTTTTTTTTATTTACAAGGAAAATATAAATTCTCGTTTCAGCTTCTTACTGGCCATACAAAACACCAAGACACATAAGATAAACGGTGTGCCCGCTTAAGTCCGATGTCAGCCCGATAATTTCTGATTGATAAGAGCTGTAGTCATAAAAGTGGGTTCAAGGTATAATAAAGTTGCCATGCGCTACGGAAAAAAACCTATTACAGCGCTACCTGGTGGCTAAATTTGGAGTTAGCGTTCTTATGTCAAAAAAGGTACGAGATAAGGGGGGAAAAGTCAATTACAATGTTGTTCAGCATCACCAATTTACTAAGAAACGTCATGTTGAGTACATTAATGTTAAAAATTGAAGGCGTAAAATGCAAGACATAAAAACGTATTATCGACCCTTTAGCCAGCGTGTCACTGGTCAAACTGTACAACTTCCAGCGGGAGTTGCAGACCAGCCTCAAGATGTGAATTATTGCTGATGGAAAACACTTTTAGTCTGAAGAATAAATGAGTTTAATGTCAGGTTGGTGGAATTTCTGAAAATTCGACCGAACAAAAATGCGTTTTATGTCTAACATCCATAGCATAATTGTGCTAATGAGAATCATATGTATATTAAGGAATTTTTTTCTTACTAAATCGATGATGCTGAATAACTTTGTAATTGACCTTTTTCCCGTATCTCGAATCTTTTTTGAGATAAGAACGCTAACTCCAAATTTAGCCGCCAGGTGGCGCTGTAAGCATTTTCTTTGCAAAGCGCTTGGCCACTTTACTATACCTAGACCCTATTTTTATGACTACAGCTCTTGCTGTTTAGAAATTATCGGGGTGACAAAGTATCGGGCTGGCACTCTGTATACAAACTGTCAAGTGCTAAGACTTCTTTACTTTTAACAGTTACATACTATCCCCTAGAGCTTAGATGGAGACAAAAATAATTATATAGGGAAAGTTGGGGCACAATTAAACACTGCCGACCTTGAAGACCTCAAGTAATGTAATGTACTAGAAATGTAAAAACATAAAAAAACAGTCTAGATAATTAATTACTAATAAATTTGTTTTGTTAACAATGTTGTGCTAACATTAGTTATGGGACCAGTTTACGTTTAAGGACTTTTTTTTCCAAGAATCGAACTCTTTAAGATGGTCGGAAAACGAAATCGCGATTGAGAGACAAAGTCAAAGTTATATGCCTATAACGGTTCTGCGTAAATATTCTTAGTAAGAAATTTTAAGAGATTAAAGAACATTTCAAACCGAAACTGTCAATACCTAAAGTAGGACACTACTTTCATATTTATTAGCTACTTATACCTTAGGATTATGCAAAAAAAATATCATGACGTAATTTGTAAATGACAAAGGTTTTTAAGAATATGAAAAGAAAAGTGGAAAAGCAAAATATAACCTTTATCTTGCAAAGTTGATTTTAATTGAAAATATTTCGGTTGATATTATTGCATAGTAATAGAATGATACACAAAAATAAAGGCTACTTCTATAGAAATTGTAAAATTCGACAAATAAAATAATACGAATCTTTCAGCACAGAAATTTTAAAATGGAACGAATTCCAGTAAAAAATAGTTCGTATGATGTTGTTTTCAAAGAAGAACCTGATAAAACTCATTGTATGTGGTAAAAAGGGATAGAAATACAGAAACTAGTATGTTTTAAGTATTTCCGATTCCCAAATAACACATATTTTGAATTCAACAACTTTTCGTATAAAAGTAAATTTAGAGTAATAACTTTTATTATTAATAAGAATGTAGGGTAAACCAGAGAGTAATTGCCCATTGACAGAGATTGCCTACTTTAAGAAAAACACTGTTTAAAGGTTATTTTTGAGTGTTTTTTATTTGATGTTCAACTAGTTTTGCATGTATATGATAAAAAAAAAATATTTTAGTTTTTAATGGAAATCTGTGATAAATTTTGATTTTTATTTGGTCATTTTAGATGAGTACAAACACTTAACCTAATCATTAGTTGGGAAATAGCTATTTGGTTTACTCTACTTACAGCGCATTCTATTAAACAGAACAAGACATCTGAAATTGAAAAATTCATATAATGTGTTCGAAGCCGAAATTTTATTCAGTATAAGGAAAGAAATTGAAGACCATCGACTGCCAAATTCTTACAGTATTTTAATTACTGGCATAGAGAGTATAACGAAAAAAAAAATTTTATTAGAATATGTAAAAAATAGTTAGAAAAAATTGAAAAATAATAACAATAATGAAGCAGATTCGACACAAAGTTGATTCAATTACCATTAAATAAAGTTACGCAAAAAAATAAATAAATGAAATATTATAAAATCACATAGTGGAAATAAAGGTTTTCATTTGCGTAATATCCTCAATTCGTCATGCAGTCTCAGTACAGTATTCAGGTGGGGGAATGAAATCAAAACAGATAATTCACCCGTTAGGACTCAACATCTAACTCAAAACGCGAAGTCCTATAAGAAAGCTAGTGAACTGGATATAAACTATCAAAATATAGGGTAATGTGTTTGGGAAAACATAAATGCTGAATTATGCAGATGGTTCACGAATCAGTGTTGAAAATAGATGAATGCACAGCGGAAAAATTAAGTTGAATAATCCATAGTGGTGCCCTAAGTCATATGACCTGAAATAAAAAATGTATTTGCTGTATCAGATAAGATCAGTGAACAAACAGTTACATTTGCAAATGCTGTGAAACTAATCTCTCAAGCTTTTGGCGAATTTTATTTCTCAGTAGGAGCTAGTATAATAAAACTAGAGAATGTTTTGTAAGTGACACAAATCTACGTAAATATAATTAGACTTTTGAATGTTCATTACTTGCAATTCAAAATTTTTGTTGTTTATATCCGTTTCAGGCACTTAGGAAAACAAAACGACCTTCTCTCAGTGATGCCTTTTTTGATCGCGCATCACAAAATGACTGAAGTAAATGAAGTGAAATTTGGTTCATGATAGGTGGTCTTCTGAGAAGCCAGATGTTCAATGACTTTTTTCTTAAAGCCTGGCATTTGTAATGAATAAATAGATAAGTGGTCACAAAACTTTATCTATTAGCGTTGAATTTCTTTAAAATATTGATTAGACCTTTGATTCTGCGAAAATCGGTTCACAAAATGTTTAATATTTGCCGGGGCGTATAGACAGCTGAAACGAATGATATGAAATTTAGCATCAATATAATAAGTGTTCACTTAACATACTCTACAAGAGCGTCAAATTATATTTCCCTTTTTTATAGACTTCGAAATATTGTGAAAATTGAGTACAAACGTTTGTTCTTGTATTTCTGAAAAATAGCTCAAGATAATAAAATGAAATTCGTTTACATTATCGATAAGGACTGAAACAAAGTTTCAAAAATTCAACACCAATTTTTCCCCCCTTTTTTTGGGAGTTGGATGTAGGGAGGCTCTGTAGTAAAGCAAAACTAACTCGCTGAAGAAAACAGTTAATAGAAATACGAAACTACTTGAGTTACTCCACTTTGGACCCATGGAAGTTTAAACGGAAAAAATATGTGTCTGATGATTATTCCCGTTGCATTCAAATAAATTTTCTGTCACCAATACATGAATCATTTGATAAGCAAATTTAAAATGCAGCACATAGTTAAATTGAAAATGAAATGTACAAGATCAGAAAACTCCAATAATGAATACTTCAATGAAACAACAGAAATATATTTAAAAGAACTGGGCATCGATCATCAGAGAATAGTATCAAGCAACAACACTGAAAACGGTGTACTTAAGAATTAAATTCGATCATTAATTTAAACGACAAAAGCATTACTCGTAAATGCAGAATTGTCGAAAACATTTTGGACAGAAACAGCCGCAACTGCAGCATGATTTTAATATCGATTACCGACAAAGACAACAGAAACATCGCTATATGAATTGCGGAATGGATTCAGGCCAAATGTATACCCTTTATATTTAAAAATAATTGGAAACAAAGTTTATACTTCTATCCACAAATAGAAAAGACAAAACTTGCCTTAGAAGGCCATTGAAAAACTTCTTTAGTAGATAGAAAAATAAAGTTCACCAACACGGCATAGCGGGCGCATTCGACTGCCAAAAAGAGGGTGTGGTTGATTGACAATTGATGTTTACTGCGGGGCAGACACAGAAAAGCGTGGGTGAGAGGAAATACGATTTTTGTATTATTTTATCTATTAACAATGAGGGAAACTTCTAAAAAACGATTTTTACACAAGGTGGATGTTAGGAGATTATATCAAGTCTCTGTTAGGGGCAGCTATCAGTGCCGTACCATAAAACTACCTTTAATAAGGCGTATAAAGGCAAGAATACTTTTCTGCGTTAAAGGGGGCGAGTATTTTTGGAGAGAGACAGGAGTTGAATGAGGGTGGGACCAGGGGCATAGCCAAGGAGAAATTTTTACCATACAAAATGTATATTCTTCACTACATTATCACACGCACGTATACATATATATGAGTTGTAGTAGTCGTAACCCCCACCATGAAAAATTTCTGGCTACGCCCCTGGTGGGTACGTTTGCCTTTCCGCCTTGCACAGGGAAAACAACGTAGATATATGAAAGTGCTGGGTGGGGGGATGGTTTAATTCCTTAATGCAGAAATTTTCTGTGTAAATACATTTTTCATGGCATAGAAGGCGCTATCAGGAGATTTATTTTATTTTATAGAGTGATTTTTTTTAACATTAAGGAAATATATGTCTTCACAAGAAAATATTACATTTTAAAAAAACCTTTTGGTATTAATATTTTTCCTGCTGATATAAGAAGATTATATTTATTTTTTCAAGATTACTTTTAATTGTTATACTGTATTACTTCTGTATATAGATGTGCTGCCTATGTTGTTATTTTTATTATTCTCGTGCCCATGAATAGATTCCACTATCAATGAAAGTTGGTGCCACTGCCCCCGAGGGGTTGGACTTCTCCTGGCTGGATCCTAATTTTGGACCCATTCCACATGAGGGACCAACCACCGCCTGAAATTGACACCTCCAAAGATATCGTTTGAACATGGAGGACATTGGAATCACGACGGATTTTACACGCACCAGCTCTCATTAGCGTACACGGTCCCACAGCAGTCCAGCCGAGAGAGGCGTTCACCCTCCGAAGCACTGGTAAGACGAATGCTGCTTCACTTTCCGTGTTCTTATGGAAGTTTAGTGACTAGCCCAGACAGCACAGCAAACTTGCAGCAAGCTTGATTTATCAAGCCAATAAGCTTGAATTAAGCTTGAAAATTCCAGGCGTGTAAGCTTGATGCAAGCTTGAATCAAGTGTTCTAGTTTACACTTGCCCAGCTTGCATTAAGCTTTACATTTCAAGCTTGAATCAAGCTTAAAAAATTTTCCAAAAAAAAAAAAATTCTAAATACACGGGGCGCTCGCTGGCGAAGGGGCCCTCACACTTTATTTTTCCGCGCATTTCCCCCCCTCTATGCTGTAATTTTAAGTTATTTTAATCTGTTTCCATCGAGTGTCCGTGGCTGGAATAGAACCCGGGACCTTTTCGGTTCGTAGCCGAGCGCGTTATCCATTCAGTCACCGGAGCCTATGCAGCTATGACTAAAGTTTGAAGTGAATTATTAAGCGGTTTTCTAGCCAGATTGATAAGTGGGCGATATGTTATTTGTTTTTTTTTATTTTTCCATGGGATGCATCAAAATTAAAATAATTTTATGTGTGATTTAGAGACTCTACTAATAGGGAAATAAACATAATATAAACTTAAGAGCAACACATGTTTTAAAACTTTCGCAACACTCATTAGCAATACTGCCGCTGTCCAAAATCGAGACAAACGACTGATTTTGAAATCAATTTCGTAGTATAATTGTATTTTATTTTTTAAGAATTTCCATATTAAGATTTATATATTAAGAATTTCCATATTTGGAAATATAGAATGGGTTTACTTACTAAACACAAATTTTGTGCTAAGTAATCTGGAATCAAAGAAACAGATAGTTAAACGTTACTTCGAAATGCTATATCACAGTTGCTAACATAACATGTATCGAATACAAACACTTTAGTGATTTCTGTAAATATTTCTTATACTAACAAATAATTGAAAAATTTTGCTATTTTTTAACGCTGAAAATTCTCTTTACAAATGTGGTTAGTTATTTTCCTACATATTGGTATGCTATATCGATATAGAGCATTTCGAAGAATTAAAAATAAATTTAAATTAATTTATACAAATGTAAATTTGAATTATTTTTATTGTTCATACTTTATAATTAAAAAAATTATTTAAATTCTGAATTTTATTTTTTTATCCTTTGTAATTTTATTTTAAAACTGCAAAAGTGTAAGATGTAAGATTTTTGGGCCCTAAAATCTGTAGGCCCTGGGCAGTTGCCCCGTTTGCCTTGCCGGTAATATGGCACTGGTAATAAAATAAACACATCTTTTACGAACTTTCAGCAAATTTGAGGACGCTAGACAATTAATGTCCATTCTCTTTCACATATGGCGCCATCAACGCTCCTTTAAAAAGGAAAAATCAAGCGAGTAGCAATTGCCAAGCTTAAATCAAGCTGTATTTAAGCTTGACAATTCAACTTGACTCCTGCAAGCTTGCTGCCAGCTTAGAATGAGTTGAACTGTCAAGCTTGTATTAAAGCGTCAAATTCAAAGAAATGTCAAGCTTGATTTAAGCTTATGTGCTGTCTGGGAGATCACTGCAGGACAGCGCTGTGTGATTTATTGGAGAAATTATAATTAAAGGAGAAATTATAATTAGAACTCCCAAATTGATGAGTTAAATTTAACTTAAATATACATTAAAGAAGCAACCTCTATAGATACATTATGAAAGAAATTTTAACACAACAAATTTCATACTTTGCAACTAGAAATCTATTTTAAAAGGAAGCATGTCACTTCTTACCGTGGAATACTTAAGTACTCAGGTAACTGAAAATAGACTACACGCTATATTTTAGATGCTTTTTACGCATAAAGTATACCTGAGCTTGATTATAAAAAAATCACTAATACCTCTTACCAGAAAATTTTATTTGACCTGAGTGACACACTCTAAAGAAAACTTCACTGAGGACAATCATCTTAGAGCTGACAATTTGCTTTAAAAAATGTGCGTTTCAAATAATCGAAGCAATATATTCTTTTTCAACTTACGCCTTCAGTGATTTTCATTTTCGTTTGACAGTTTTGAAAGAAGGTAGGAAGTCAATCTGCCTTTTTCATTTAGCAAATTTCTATTTTTAAAATATACTGCATTTTTTGAAACAGTAGAATATACACAATAGTTTACGTGAAACCGTCATGAGAAATTTGAGTAAAATCGAATGCCTTTATGAGAAGGTGTACGAAACAGAAAGAGTTATATCGTTTAAAAATACAGGGTGGTACAAGGGTCCACTCGTCTGAATCTGCTAAAATTAGTAAGCCACACTTTGGCAGGAAAGTGAAAATGATGGATAACGTAAGAGTGAATAAAAAATTGCCATTCATATCAAATTGAAATGTAAGAAAACCATAATGTATAAATAGCGAAAAGTGCGGGAAGAATGTATTAGTTAATAGAGGAACATAAAAAAGGTGTAATTATTATTATTATACTAATGATAGTGGATACATAAAGTGAACATTAGAAGAAAAATGGCACAATCAACACATTTAAAAAAAAATAAGTAAATAACAACATATTCAACTCATGTGAGAGAGTGCAAGTATACCGTACTAAATGGAAATACCATATGCAACGCATGCCAGTGACAAGATTCCATGGAGCTACCTTTGACTATACCCCGAAGGGTAGAAGAGACCGAGGACGTCCGAGAAAGCGGTGGATTGACCAATGAAGCCGGAACAGGCAAACTGCATATTCCTCTAAGTTGATGATGAAGAAAATAACGCAGCAGCAAAACACAATTTTTTAACACAGTAGCAGATACAGTAAACACACATAAGTAAAAGAAATGGGGGATATGGCATAAATTGTATAGATGTATAAATCACTAAATGAACTGTAAATGACCATCCGAATCTGAGACTGCGCCATCCGAAATCAATGATTTTGTGCCAGACACGAGATCGCCGCCGCGGTACGCTAAACCTAGCAATTGAAGACCGGGCAAGTGGGTATCTTTTGTCCAGTCTAATAACCCCTGAAACTACAACATTCAAGTTCTTGAGAATGATACCAGTTCCCACCATACGCTTCCTTCATTGATCCCGAACAAGTGAACGCACGTGTACCTCTCGTCTTCAACGACAGATGGCGCCTGCAGTAATCCCATTCATTGCAGATTCAAGGTGTGCAACGCACGGCAGCAAAAACGACAAATCTTGGGACAACAAAAGTCAAAAACACGAGGCACTCGATTCAAAGGATACAAGGAGTGGCAACAAAAGTATGCAAAGCGCGGCAAATCTTTGAAGAGTCTCCAGCTTGAGGAGAGGGTGGCGAACACGAGATATGCCTGTAGTACGCAAAATGTCGTCGATTGAAGACCGGTCACCTTTTGTCCGGTTGGATAAAGCCTAAAGCTACCACGCGGAAGTTCTTGTGTTCGATGCCAGCTCTCGACACGTATTCCTTTCTGTTTCAAATCATGGCCAACAAGCCCAAGGGGGTACGCATGCGTATTACTTCGGAATTTGTGCCACCCGCTCTCGCAAAAAACCGATTTGATTTCCTTTTGCTTTGCCAGCCTAAAAGATAGAACGTTTAAGTTCTTTATTTATCCAATAGTAATAAGTGTTCAGTTGATCTAATGAATGGTTTACATATGAATATATGTTGATAATGTTAAATAAAGTGAATATATGCAGGGTAAGGGAAATCAAATCAGTTTATTTGAGTTGAAGCTGGAACGCAAACAGACGAACAACGCTTGATCTCAATGCCGTGAACCGAATAAATAAAATGTGAAAAGTTATTGAATTTGTGTCAATTTTTAATCATAAAATTAATAATTACGAAATATTGTCAGACCATACTTAGGCAGCCGGGAAGACTGAATATTTTAGTAGATTTTTGGTAGCAAATCAATTCAGCATCGATTTCTGTAGATTACTTCCTGAAATGGGCTTCGGATCCGGAAATGTATCGGAAACGTGGAAGAAGTGAAGTTGGAAATTCAAAAATTATATGATCACGTCTGAGTAAAAATATGTGTATTAAGGTCATTCTCGAAAAAATATTACAAATCATGTCTCTTGCATTCAATGGTATTCAATTCTCTTTTTTTTGTTGTTGTTGTTACAACTTTAGTGTAAAGCTTTTGAAAAAGAATATAGTCTTAGCACATTATTCTGGTTGGTTTTGAAATTAAAAACCATTGATATAGCGACCGAAATATTTACATAACATTAAGTAATTTTTCACAACCCCTTGTCTCTCTGCAAAAATTATAAAACAAACTGTGATAAAGTTATAAAAAATAAAACGAGTTTCTGTTAATGAGGAATCTGCCTCTTTCGTACACTATAAATAACTAAATTTATTCAGCAACTTCTTTTCTTCTGCTAATTATATTTTGTCTCCCAGGATTTTCTTTTCTTAAATGTTCACTGTGTTACAAAAATTTTCACAGCGGAAATTCCCAACATACGGCTGTGCCTTATTAAATAGCTACCTTATGTTGCCATTAATTTTTCAACGGCTGCCAACTGCATTTGAATGCTTAATTTTGTTACTAACAACGAGAAAAGCGTATCAACTTTGATATATTTTATTAGTAGAACTAGTTTCTAACTAATTATAAGTTGCAGATTTTTTAAAACTCCCATTGAATTGCGAAATTTCAACACTTTCTGAGAATGAGCCATTAGCATACGTGATACAAAAATATACCGAAATAACAAAGATCTAAAAAATCAAACGGAATTTTTTAAGCGCGTAAAATTGAAAATGGCTTGAGTACACACACACACGCACGCGAAGTATAAACTTCTGATATTTGTGTAAGGTATTTTAAGCAAAATTTTGTGGAAAGAACAGCTTGCACATAAATCCCTGGTAATGAAGAAATAAGACAATTGTGGCTGATATTACAAGCAATTTTGAGTTTTTGCAATACAAGAAAATCCTGTCATATATTACAGAGTCGTATCCATCTTGCAGCCAAAATGCATCACAACAAAGCTATTCCAGTTGATATTATGGGACAAGTCAGGAACTTTGTATTGTATAAAAAATATCAATTTAAAAACACTAAAAATTACTAAAAGACTGAAAAATAGGCAATGTAATTAAAAAGAATGAAATTATTATTGGCTCACTTTACTTTCATTTAGGATTGTAACAGTTAGTAATTAAATTAATGAGTAAAAAGGCGAAAAATCTTTATGGTGAAAGGAGCCATATAGCCTTACCTTCAAAACCAACACACCTTTTTTTGAGGGGGGGGGCTGTCTTTTAAATTGTGCACTTTACGACGTGTCAAATGCCACAATTTTCTTATCTAAAAAAAGAACATAATTCAGTTAATTCTCATAATCCGTATGTATGACATTTCTGTGCAATAAACAACGTTTTTTGTATGTATGGGAATCATACAAAAAAGTTATCCAATATTTCATAGAGATGTTTAATGAATGGTAGCGATCTCTGAACAATATAACTGACAAATATGGTGTGTAAGAATGTATGGTACTGAACACTGGCGCATCCTGGGTGGGGTAACTTTGTTTCAAAATCTTCAGATTTTCAACATTCCTTCCGAAAATCAGAAGAAACTTCCCTTTTCTTCTCTTCAATTTGATGTATGCCCCCCATAAAAGTTTGGTCTTAATGTACGCTGCTCCTTTTAGTATCGAAATACGAAAAATCTAAACCTTGGTAATACACTCATGTCCATAAATTAAGGATAATGAAGTTCAGGCAAAGAAAGAGAAAGAAGCAAAACAAATTTGACTTATTTGTAAAGTCTATTTATTAAACAAAAAGTAAAGAGCAAAAAAGATGCTATATGTCTGACATAATTAATAAAAATTGCAAGTTTTACTCCCTTGACCAAATTTAAAAAAAGAACCTATTTACAAAAACCACTATAACATGGTTAGTAGGATGGTTAATACGGAGTATGTCTCCCGGAAAATGCAATACAGGCCTGACAACGCCTAGGCATGCTGAGTATCAAATGATCAATCTGATCTTGGGGAATATTACACCACTCATCAAGCAATGCACTCCGAAGTTCCGGTAGACAGGTGGGAGGGGTTGACGGGCTGCAATTCGTCGGCCAAGCATATCCCACACATGCTCTATTGGATTCAAGTCCGGTGAGTATGCTGGCCAATGCATACGGGTGATATCCTCCGATTGAAGGCATTCGTCTACAATGTTTGCACGGTGAGGACGGGCGTTGTCATCCATAAACACAAATTCAGCACCCATGGCGCCCCGAAACAAACGTACATGTTGTTCCAGAATGACATCCCGATAGATGTGGCCTGTCATCGTTACACTCTGAACATGCAGGTCAGTTCTGGAACCAAGAATAATTCCTCCCCAAACGAGCCATCCTGCACCACCGTAACGGTGTCTTTCAATGGTGTTCTCTTGGTGGTAACGGGTACCTGGCGCTCTCCAGATGAATGTCCGGCGAGAATCAAACTCCAAACTAAACCTGAACTCGTCGGAAAACATCACACAAGACCACTGTTGCGGTGTCCACAATGCATGCTCTCTACTCCAGGTTAATCGCAGGCGACAGTGAGTTGCGGTAAGTGGAACACATCTGACAGGCCTACGAGCATATAGACCAATGTGCCCTAAGCGTCTGTACACGGTCTGCCTTGAAACTGTCGTACCGGTAGCTGAAGAGAGCTGACGAGACAGGTCTGATGCTGTACTCCGTCTGTTTCTTTTGGCAGTAACTGCCAAATAGCGGTCCTCATTCGGCGTTGTAACTCGGGGGCGACCTGTGCTGTAACGTCTACTCACATTACCATCATCTTGGAATCGTTGCCAAAGCCTGGAGATGACACTCTGGTCGATTGAAAGTTCCTTGGATACTTCCAGCTGGGTACGTCACCATTCCAGTCGTCCGGTAATTCTGCCACGTAAAACATCATCCAAATGCCTCCTTTGTGCCATAACTATGCGGTTTTTGCACTGAAAGGCTTTCACAGCGCTTGTGAACAATTTTACTTCTTTGCCACCATTCCTTATATACCCCTCTCTTACACTCTCGTGATTGTGACGTACCATCCACGCCATCTGGTGGTTTCCTGTAATTTGCATATTCTTCTTCAAGATGTGTGTGATCATTCCACAGGTGAAATTTTTATTTTAGAGATCACTTTCTGTGTGATTCTGAATTATCCTTAATTTATGGACATGAGTGTATCCTTAGTTTTAGTTGTCTTAAAAAAAAAAAAAATGTTTAAAATTATATTTATTCTACAGCGTATTCTACCTCTCAGTATGTACTTAAACTATTCGAGCGGTAAATTGAAAACTTATTTTTCTTAAACTTTGAAATTTCAAATATAAAACGGTCTTTTTTTACTTGATCAATCGCTTTCTTTTCCTCATTTATCACATATTTGAAATTTCACTGCTCTACTGTGAAAACTCAGCAGTGAGGTTTGTGTCAATATTTACACAATATTAACTAGACAATGGCAATGTTAACTCAGAGAAAATATTTTGAAAACTACTAGAGAGAATAGAACCAAATATTATTTCGCGATGTCTTGAAATACACTAATTCTTTAAGGGAAATTAAGTTGAAAATTAATGTTATGTATTTTCTACAACTTTTTTGAAATAACATTCATAACATTCATAAATTCATAATATGAAAAAAAGGATATTCGTAGAAAGAAATGTTATTGTTATCTTTCGGTTACTATGAATCATTGTGAAATAAAATTCGAAAAGTGTCAATATTTTGGAGCTATGGCTTAAAGTCTGAAACTTGACTAACATAAAATTTAATATTTTTCAGTATTGTTCGACTTACTGTATATTCTTCGAAAATGAATGAAAATATGCAGCTTGATATTTTATTCGCATGCAGGGCCGTATCCAGAAAAAAATTTCGGGGGGGGGAGGGGGGGGCAAGAGGTGAAAAAGGCAAAATTTTTCACAAAATGGATTCATTTTTATTTTTTTGTTAACAAAATTTTAAATTTCGGGGGGGGGGACTGGATCCCCTGGTCCTCCCCCTGGGTACGCCCTCGTTCGCATGCTAAATTTAAATATAAAGCGAAAATTCATAGCCAGCATTCACTTTTGAAAACTTGGGTTCTGTTTTACTATGTAGATGACCGCCTAAAACAAAATCTATTGCACAAGGTAATGAAGAATGCATAGCAAAGTGGCACATTTTTAAAAGTTCTTCGCTAGAACGGAAGGTGCCTCTCAAATTTACACTTTCATTTTAGGTCGTGCACTTTTAGAAGTCCTTAAAAATGGTCTTTATCATATGCCGAAGTTTATTCGTTTTCGTATTATTCTTTTATCATTTGTTTCATGTAAAAGCATTTGCGGATTTTCAATATTTTTAGTTTTGTATCAGACTTTTTTTTTTATTAATGTGCTTCAGCAGTATTTAACATTTTTGGAAAAGTGTATGATTTGATACGTCGTCCTTTCTCAAAATTTAGAGTTGTTATAAGTCCGGCAGTGTGCCTTATGTGAGAACGGTCAATAAAATTTAATTTAAAAAATCTATGAATTTTTTATTGTTATTTTTGTCACGAATGAACACTCAAGAACACGTATGAATTATAACTAATCAACATTTCAGAGAAAAAAAAAATTTGTCAAGTATAGGATGAATAAGCTTAAGCCCACAGCGTTAAAGCTATATATTAAAAAAAATCAAATATTAGTTAAAAATTCGATATTTTTACTCTCTGAAAAAAAGAGGATCTTTTCAAAATATCTGTTCAAGTGTTTTATTTGAATACTCTTTTATAAAGAACAACGTGGTCAAGTACACTGAAATACTAGATGTCCCAAATATTTAAACTGCGCAAAAGGATAAAAAATCTCATTTCAAGTATCTTATTTTAAACATATTCTGAAGTATCTTATTTTAAACACATACTCTTTTATTATAACTGAAAAGGTTTATTTTACGTAAATATTCTAATTTTTAAATGTTAATTCCAATATTATTCGATAATTATCATTTTAATCTCTAACATTAAAAAATATATTTCTCTTACGTACAATGCATATATTTTAATAGACATTTTAAATACTTATCTGTCGATAATAGTGTTCAATCAGCTTTAATTAATTGTATCTATTTTTATATTTATTTTCTTCAGTTTTCATTGGAGTGATCACAATATTACTAATCATATATATCCATGAAAAACAAATAAGTAAAGCAACACAGGGGAGATGGCAACAAAGGTTATTTGTAAAATTTAACCTGGGTGCAATTCGTACAGATTACAATAGATAAAATATAAGCTAAACTGGAGAAAAACTTTCAGAAGTTCAGATTTTTAATTTTCATTTTGTTAATGTTCTATGCTGACGGCTCGTCCAAAAGTTTTTCAACACCCTCCCTTCATGTCCAAATAAAAAAAATCAAAGCAACGCGCATGCTATTCAAAAAGAATCATAAAAATCATATTGATAAGGGAGGCACATTTTGCATTTATCATCATAGACATATTTTTCTGTGCATTATGAGAACCTCATTAATTAATCATATCACAATCTTAACATGAATTTATTAAAGTTTAAACCCGCGAGAAACAAACATTATGTCGATACTAATCCTGTTATTTATGATATCTTGCTATGATTTAAGTCCTGATTAATGAGAAACGACCGACGAAAAATGATAAAGTCAAAACACTGTGTCAAGTGTGATTGGAAACAAGCGTTAATCAAACGTTTGATTATTTAAATGGGCGAACTTATTGGAAAAACAGATGAAGTGAATATACGTATTAAGGAAATAATAAAAGATTTACGCAATAATTAATGGATTTTGTGCACCTATTATTTTTAGAATAATCACTTGAAGACAAACACCTGTCAAAGTAGAAAAAAAACTATTCGCAATTTTCATGACATATTCGACAAGATGGTACAGTATTCTGAACAAGATAGACAAAGCATTATTACCCCAGGAAAACTTATATTTTTGAATGAATGAAGGACAAAACAAAAATTTAAGAAAAGTGAATGTATTTTAAATTAATAAACACATATAAATATTTGATTATTACTATATATTTTTTAAATTGGAGTATATATTTTTATATATCCCCAGACAAATGAAATGCCTAGTAAACTTCACATTACGTAACGATCTTACTTTAACCCATTTATGCCTAGTGTCCCTTTTTTGGGATGGCATTTTCGCTAGTAGTCGAAAACGTTATTTATTTTTCCTAGCCTTTATTCATGAGTACTGAGCCTCAACTCTACAAAATATTTTAACATGACCAAGTAGGATGCTGATATTTCGATTTTTATGTATAATGATTTTAAAAGAAATCATCCCTTATTCAAGAAGTTGAGATCAGAAATATATCTATTATTTCTGTTATCAGTAAAAATCAAAGAAAGTCGCAAAAATATCCAGGCACAAATGGGTTAACGGGAATAGTTAAAAATCTGAAACAGGCTCATGGAGTATTAGTAACTATTTTTTGGGAGCTGTCTCTCTCTAAATTTTCTTTGATGACATGAATATATACAAACGTATGCTTCTGTTTAAGCCTTAAAATCGGGATCATTTTTAACTCTTTTTAAATTGCACGGTTCCCTGGATTCGTTTCAGGGAAGAAATTATTTACTTAATATTTGTTTTCGTAACCAGTGACATGAATGCGAATAAGTCGAAGTCGGTAGAAGCCCCTAAAGAATAAAATAAAATTACTTTAAACAATTACAATATTATCTGGAAATATTATTTGAATTCATGACGAAAGAGAAATTTGCCGAAATCGCTGAAGTAAAATTAAAAATGGAAATCCAGAGTTATGATTAATTTTCACTACACTGCTCTGAAAGTCTTCCTCTTGCATGAATAAATAAGAGTAAATCTGTAAGGTTTAAAACCTTCAATTAATTACACATAATTTCATATACTTATTTCTACATAATCAAGGGTTTTCTTATATTATTTCATTATTTAGCTACTGCAGAGCCCTAAAGGTTAAAAAAAAAAACCAATGATGTGAAGATGTATTAAACCCAACTTAATCTGCAAAAAAATTAGAAAATTCCCTTAAATTCAAGTACGCAGAGAAACAAATTACTGCACTAAACTATTAACCATTAATAAATTCATATCATTAAATTTTCCTCAAGAGATGGTGGAAAATAACTTTCACTGATGTAAAAACACAGGATATTACATTTCTGCGTGCAAAATTTAGGCCATTCGTAAAAATGTGTTGTTATATAAAAGCTTCCCTGAGACAAATTTTGTCAGTTTTTTGAAAAGAAAACTAATTTTATTTTGATTTATTGCCTGACGTGGAAATTTCGACAATAAATTTTCCAACTTTAATATCCCCACGAGAAATGTTTATTTTGCATGCTTCGAGAGAACGGAGCAGCGAAAAAAACTGAAGCGTCCTTCGAGAATGCCCGGATAAAATACAGTTTTCGCACTTCTTTCAAATAAATACTTCTTTGAGTTTAGTTATAGTTGTTATCAGTTATTGTACATTATATATATATATATAAGTATTGTTATTTTCTATCAAGACCACGTCTTTGGGGAAAAGATGCGCATTTACTTTTCTGTCTATGAAAAATTTACATATAAATGTGAACTTACGAAAAGAAAATTGCATGAGGGCGCGCGCACACATATATGCATTTATGATGTTCAAAAACTATATTTCGATACTTTTTTCTATCATTTATGGATCCCTACGTTAAGTTACATGATCATTCAAATGATTGTTCTAAATATCTATTTTTCTAAAGATCAATTATAACATATACGGGATGAGACAGTAAGTTGAACTTGCGTTAGTTCTTATAGAAGTTCGTTAATGGGTCATTTTCAAAAGTGGGTGCAATTTAGAAACTTAAGAAGCAAAATAAAATTTCAAAAAGTAAGTAGTTTTTTCCACAACTTAAAACATACGTTGTTTCTAAACATTATTTGAGTATTATTCATACATTTTTTCTTTTGTTTAATTTCTTTTAGGTTTTTTCATTATCAGACTTGATGAAATTTGTCATGTCTATTACCGGACATTTTCTTTGAAATTTGTAAACTTATTTTTTAGCAAAACTTATGCAAAGTGATATATTACATAAGTGTAGAGCCATTATGTCCATATAATATGGTCTTTCCCATTTAAAAGTATCTTTCATTTTTTTTTGGTAATTTTTTGTTTTTCATGTCTGTTACTTATTATAGTCACAGACATGACATTTCAAAGAACAAAAATTCGTGACTCTAAATATTCCACATGAAAAGAGCATGAAAAGAGAAAATAATTTAGACTAATAATCTAATGGTCTAAATTAATCAACTGAATTAACAAATAAATAAATATATTTTGGGCAAATAATGAGGGTAACAGACACGATATGCAATAAAAATACTTATCACAAATAGGCTTTTGCTTTTTAAGTCAAAAACCCAAGAAGTCTGTTTATATTAATTTTTCGACCATGCTGTAATGGTAAACAGGTGTCGCTATTCTCAAATTTAAATTTTGTTGTTCATACAGTTGTAAATAATGTAGTAACAGACGTGACATCAATGTCCGGACAGCTATATTTAACTATCAAAAGTCTTGTACTTTTCTTAAAATCCTTAAAACAACCTTTTCATTATGCAATTTCATCTATTACACAATATTAAAACATGTCATCGCAGAAATTTTAGTTTTTGGGCAGTCATTCTGCTTAACACGTTTTATGTTCTATGATTCGGACAGCTATATTTCAATATCTTCTTCTTTTCGGACAGCTATAATGTTAAATAGTATGTTTTTTAATCTATTGTTTTAGTACTAGAGACTGTCTGATAAAAACCATGATAAAAAGAAAAATCTCTCTCTCTCTCATTTAATTTTTCTTATACCTTGTATATATATATATATTGCACGCGGACAGCAAATGACACCGGATTTTGAAAATGACTAATAAGTCAGCTCGTATGTGATAACGGGTCAGGGAAAAAAAAAAAAAAAAAAAGGGAAAAAGCGGAAATTCAACAACCATGTTGAGATGATTTCCCTGCTAAAGCCATTAAATGTTGTTACTATTTATAAGGATTGGAAGAAAAGGAAAAATACAAACGCATAATACTGAGTACAATTAAAGAGAGAAACGGCATTTTTACTGTAATAGCTCATCAAAGATAATTTACTGTAATAGCTTATTTTTAAGTTTCTATATTTTTTCTATTATTTAGCTTCAAGTTATTCTTAAGTTTTGAGCTCAAAAGGTTTTGGGGGAGCTTTTCAACACATTAAATCAAGATAAATATTAATAATAACTATTTAATATATAACTATCTAATCTTTTTTCAGCAAGTATTGTTTCATCTGTTGTACCACGCACACGTATTCGATGTGATGTGCTTTCCTACATGTTTTCAAGATGTTGAGCCCTGATCACTGCAACAGTGAACACGGACAGCTCAAAAACAATACCTCAATTGGCTGGACTACTTCTTTTAGTGGTACCTTAAGATATTGGTGTATGAAACC
This sequence comes from Cheiracanthium punctorium, assembly GCA_038373885.1. Classification (NCBI taxonomy): domain Eukaryota; kingdom Metazoa; phylum Arthropoda; class Arachnida; order Araneae; family Cheiracanthiidae; genus Cheiracanthium; species Cheiracanthium punctorium. The sequence goes on from JAWZYV010013297.1 coordinate 1,490,499, forward strand.
CCTGTTAACAGAGCTGAGAATTTGTAGCACAGATCGTGGCAATCTGGGATAAGCCCCGTATTGTCGAAAAGATTAGATCTTGCAAGCACAGAAGTGAGGCCTGCAAGCTCAGGCCTGCAGAAGTGAGACCTGCTAATTTTAAATTCCTTCTTAGATGAAAATCACTGTCTTTCTCTTCTTATTTCTTACTTTTTTGCTGTACGGAAAATAATAAAGATTCGCATCTTTTCGTGACCTTCCTTTCTCCTGTTTCGTGTTGTCAGGACCGTGTGAATTACCTAAATGGACGAGCCAAGAAAACGTTTCTGACGATGCAATGCTATGCGACTACCCACTGTCTAGGTGTACTCTTATCTTTCCCGAAAGTTTGCAAACGCTGTGCGGAAACACTTTGCATTGAATATTGCAGTACGATTCGACTGTTAATAATCCAAGAAATGCATCAAAATCATTCCTTTTAATAGGACAATTTCCTGTCAGAATATGAAAGGCAGAAAGAAAATTTTAATAGAGAATGAAGCTTAAATTGCGCTTATTTAATTCGATACTATGAAAACTAATTCTATTCACGACTCCGATTTATCAAAGATTCTAGAATATTCTCTTAGAAAGTAGACAGGCTGACAGCATTCCAATACTAAATTAGAAAAGTAGTTGAGTCTGGAAAATAAGGCTGTTAGGCAAGGAAATTAAAGAAAAAAATACTTCTCACTCATTAGTTTCATTCCCGAAAACCCTCATAACATAAATTGCATTGAGGTGAACGTCTAGTATTTCAAAGTGTTTAAGACTATACTACTGCCTTTATGCTCTCTTAGAATTCGAAGGTGAGGTAGATTTGTAATTACAGTGAAGGCTTTAAGAATTCCTAAAACTGCTTTTCCTGGAACTTAGTTGAAATTTATCACGCCTAAATGGTCTTCGTTAAATTCACTTGTGTTTAGGGTAAAGGGAGTGAAAACATTCAGAAACAAAGGCGAATCTCGTGACTAGAGAAGATTATTGCTTCGTTTGTGAGAGAGGAAAAGAAGGAATCCCTCCAAGAAAACAGAGTAATCCATTACTTTTGCACAAAAGGCAAATAAAATGACTTCTATTCTAGTTTTCAAGCAAAGCGATTTTAGAGAGCTGCATCGTTCGTGACATGTATATCTATAGCTGACAAGTACTGCAAGCTGTATTAGCGGCAAGCTAAGAAGTTTTACAACGCTAGTCGTATGGTTGGGAATGTCATATAAATTTTGTTTAAGCACTCCGCAAATACTAGAAATATCCTTTATTTTTGAAAAAGATATATTTATGTAGATGTCTCTACACATACAGGCTCGCTAAAAGCACAATGTAAATTAAATTGAAATTATTTTTCTAGAAATGCAAAAAATAATGCAGTGCAATAAATTTGGAGTCGCATATCAATAATACCATAAAATTTACATTTGCGTTTGGTGTTAAAAATAACGTATGGATAAAATTTCATTCTGTATGAAAAGTAATTTGAACTTAACTGCATATTAAAGGTCTGTAAATGGCCGTACAGGCGTTGTAGCACATTTTATCGCACTATGATGGCCTCCCATTTGGTACCCTCCACAGATGGCCTGCACTTTCGGCAACCTCCCCCCCCCCAAACACCCTGGCCAAGGCTTGATGGGCCGTGCCACGGCGTTTGTGAAAGAAAAAAAGTTTGTAAATATGTACTAGATGTAAGTTGCTTAGTATTTCATATTTACGATTTAGATTCTCTATAAATGATTTCTTTACATGCGCAGTTCGATATCATGGGATATTTTCTGAATTCTAACTTATTCTCAGCTTTTGTGCAACCATTTTTTTAAAGATATATTTAGATTTTTTTTCTCTTTTAAAATTTTACACATCATTTTAGTTAAGTTTTGGCATTCAAATCTCTGTTTGAGTTTGTGGATTAAGGCCGATTGACTGCAATAGGGTCCTAGGCCTACAGGGGGAATACCCCGTGGGGAACTTTCTATGGAATCCAAGCCTGTATTTACGCTAGGTTTTGGAGAAAAACACGGACTACACCGAAAGGCTAGGTCGACAGGCGCGACAGGGGATTGAACCTGGCCCTTCCAACCTTCTAGTTTCGAGAGCAGAACCTCTCAGTCACTGGTGGGGCTAAAATATCTGAGACACTTCATGAGAGAAAGAGGTTTTATTCTTCTAGAATAATTAAATAAATAAAACAAGAAATAAAGCAATTGGTACTATGAAGCTTGAATCTGCAGTGTAACTCATGATCACAAAATAAAGTTATTTAACTCTATTTAATTATTAGAGCATGGTAAATTACTTTCAACAAGGAATTTCTGAAGTCCAACAAATTTAAAGATGTTTAATAATCTAAACGAATTTGAAATTCAGTGTGGGTCAGTTAAAAATAAATCGGAATAAATGATTCTTCAGGAATAACGTGAAAAAAATAGGGATACAATTATTTATCTTAAAGATTCATAAAATCTTGACCATGCAATGAAGAACATGTGCTTGAAAAGCCATCAATCGAGTAATGAAATCTTGCATTTTATATCACCCATAATTAACATATTAATAAGAGATGTTATTAAATTTTTTGCGTAATGAAATTTTTTATTCACTGTCCATTGACTCATGCGTAAATTGAATTTTCAGTTATTTTTCGTAAAACATTATTAGATCAATTTTTAGATCCAATAATACATACTATTAATTCAAAAAGGCAATTTACAATCAATTTTGGTTGAATCAAGCAAACATTTTTTAAATCAAGAAAATGAAACTTCTAAAAGCTTGTTAAATTCTACAAAAAAAACTTTTACCGTGCCTAAACAGACAAAGAGAGATACATATGTTTAATTTGCTTTAACCTTCTCACTCCGGCGGTTCAACAGTTGTACCAAAAAATAAATGTGACTGAAGAACGGCGCTGGTACAATTGCCGTACCCAAAACTTCTTTCCCCTCTTGTGTCGGGAAATCCATTCACCCTTTATGGAAGATGGATAAGGAATTTCTGGAGGCGGGAATTTCTTTTCTTATACTCCAGGATAGTAAGCTGGGTTTGTAGATGATTGACTGGGGAGAAAGTGACAGTCAATTGACCGGGGGGCTGCATCCACATTTACATTTTGTTTGAGGACTTGTGTAGTCAGTAATATCTGCCCCCACCTGTCAAACAAAAAGCGTAAGGCGTGCTCTTCAACTCAAAAGTAGGGGAAGGAAATCTTACAGATTCTGCCGTTTTGTGGGTCAAAAATGCTCCACAGTAAGCCGCGGCGAAAAGGTTAAGAAGAATTATAAGACTTATTAACAATCACTGATTACTGAGATCTTGATGTCGAAAATATATCCGTGTTTAATTATTTTGAATAGCATAGTTTCTATAATATTGCATTTAGTCTATTTCTGATTTCAAATATATTTTCATTTTTTTCTCTTCCGTATTTACTGAAGACTTCGACGGAAAGTCAAATGAGCGTGACTTAATCTCAGGTTCTGGTAGAGAATGTAGATTCACTGCCAAGCGTAACTTAAATGCGTAAAAGCGTAACTTAAATACTACACCAAGCGTAACCTTAAATGCGCGATGGTTGCTACGCGACACGTCTTCTCCCCAACGCTTTCAACAGCTACTCGCAAAAAAACATAGTTAAATGGTTCCAAAGCCAAAAAAGTGCACCCGTTGCCAACTCTCGAGTTAACTACCAGCGACATGGCAGTCGATCGAGTCGCACATCGCTCTCTACACAGATAAAGTAATTTTTTTACATAGCTGTCTGTGCGGTGTTGGGCGATTCGATCGACCGCCATGTTGCTGGTAGTTAACTCGAGAGATGGCAACGGGTGTGTTCTTTCAGTGTTGAGCACTATATAAAGTTGTTCTTCTATAATTATATGAAAATGGTTGCGCATTAAACAGGTTAAAATAAAAATTTTATTGAAAAAAGTATATTCTTCCGATATAATCTATTTCCCTTTACATGTTTAATAATAAGAATTTTCTCCTTTTCTCTTGTACGAAAAAGGAAAACTATCAATACTGCTGACTTATTTATTTTTTAAAGAAGACCATTCTATTTGTGTTTGTGTAATTATGGCAACGCTACGCTAGGGAGATCTGCCATTGGTGGGGGTGTCTTGGTAGGAGGGCCTCATAAGGGGTTCTAACGCGTATTCACGTTATATCTGCAGAAAACCTACCAAAAATCCAGACCATTTAATCGACAACTGCTCGATGGGACCCGTACCCGGGACCTTCATACTTCGGTCGTCTAGCATTTTCAGTGGCATAAGCACTGTGCTATGGTGAGGCGGAATGCATTTATGAAATAGGATTTTGTCAAAATTCGATGTGGACAAAATCTGATGTGGACAACACATGACTTCCTTGCACGTCTATTAAATCAAAAATATTTTTGGAGCACTTCATCTAAACTTATTTTGTTTGAAGGAAATAAAATATCAGTAATACGTAGTAAGGTTTAGCGATTTCTAGCCAAATATTTCGATATCGCCAAGTTGAGTTCAATTTGAAAGATTTCCTTCTGATACTTTATTTCGCGACATTTCACCAAAAGCCGACAAGCTTGAGATAGTTTGCGAGATTTTGGGGATAGCCAAAGTAGTAATTGACCACAGACTTTCAATGAATTGAATGCATCCATACACCTTAATGTATTTAAAGTCATTTGGCTGACCCTGTAAATAAACTACCCAGTCGATTGAACCAAAAAAGATATTGAAAACAGTTAGATATAACAATAGTTCTAAATACAAAAGTTCAAAATTCTACGGGTTAAAGTTTTAGAGTTATACAAAATACGAAATAATTTTGGCGCCAAATTTGGCGATATTTCGGTGAAACTCGCCAAGGTCGACGACAAATGGCGAGATTTTGGTCATGGACAAAACTTTGACAGGCTATCGCCAAATTTGGCGATATTTCGAAAACTCGCCATGAACGATAACAAATGGCGATATTTTGGGCATGGATAAAGTGACTGACTATCGCCAAATTTGCCGATATTTTGGGCACGGACCAAACAATGACTCTCTACAGTTGTATTATATTGAACATGTCCATAGACATTAGAGTATTGAAATTCTTTTCGATGGTTCTGTAAATAAACTCTCCAGTAGATTGAAACCAAAAATCGAGATGCCCAACTAGATGTTACAACAATCTTATATGTGAAATTTCAACATCCTACGACTAATAGTTTTTGAGATTTGAGAGTTAAATACATACACACGTACACTAAAAGTCGCCAAGCTTGGCGAGTTTTGGCTTAGTTCTTGAGGGGGGCACGTGACCGCGGTCGGACCATTACCTAACTTGTATGGTAGGACGGTATTTTGCTTGAAATGGATGAATGCCCCTAAAATTGCCATTGACCGTAATGTATTCGAAATCTTTTGAGAGTTCCTATAGCAGAACTATAAATGATAAAGGCACTTCTTTTAATGTATAAATTCATTTTGTAACTCTTAACAGCATATATCACTTCTGAGTCGTTTGAAATAGCCCAATACCTATACGCTTTAATGGATTTCGGCCCATAGAGCGTAATGTATTTAGAATCTTTTGGACGGTCCTGTAGATAAACTATCCGGTCGAATTGAACCTAAAGGGGAGGTGCACAACTAGATGTTACAGCAATCCTAAATATAAAGTTTCAACATTCTACACCCTTGTGCAAATTAATTGAAACAAAGTATTTTTTTCCTTTCTTTTTAAAATCCTCCATATTATTCTTCAACAATAGGGCAAAAGCAAATCGTATGTATTCGGTACTAAGATGCGGATAATCACTCAGACTCGAAGTAACGAATTGCTACTTTTCGGTTGATATCGTTACTCGATCGGAAGCTGTTTCGGATCGAACAGCTTCGAACTTCGAATACAGACTGCCAGGCGAGTCGAACTAAGGGAGAAACGGGTTCCATCGGATCGCGGTTTCAAGGGGGAAAATGACTTTCGAGTGTGCATTTCGGATCGACCAGGTTCGAACTTCGAATACAAGACTGCCGGAGGGAGAAAATGAGTTTCGGTATTTGAGTAGTAGTATGTTCCGGTTGCATTTCGTTTGTGCCCAGCCGAATGGTATCGTTTTGATGAGGTTTGGAAGAATCCGTATGTTCCGTTACAGTTATGGAGATGGATATAGTATGGGTCGTACAATGGGGGGATAGGATCCGGTGTATAGTATGTTCTTATGCGCAGTTGAACTTTTTTTTGCGGGGGGGGGGGAGGGGGTGTTCTTATACAGTTGGCTCTCTATTTAACGACGCTCTACTTAACGACGATCTCTATTTAAAGACGATATTCCAAAGTCCCGACCGCTCCAACATAAAAAAATCTCTATTTAGAGACGATGCTGTTTCTGTTTAACGACGATTTTTCTTCTACATGATAAACTTTTTTTTTTTTAAACTTCTTATCTGCAACTGGGGAACCTTCTGCGGGCGAACAAGTTTGGTTTCAATAACAGAATAGGACTTTCCTTGATGTTTGCAATGTTTGAATTAGACTTGTTGCAATGAAAGAAAGGGGGAGGGTAATTCGGGTAATTTACATTCTCATTGGATAGGGCGTATTTTTGTTAAGGTGTTGCTACAAGGTATGCATTTTTATTTTGTTGGCCATTGTCGGACAGATGGTTTGCGAGTTATAGCCATTTGAAGTTCGCCAATTTGGGCGACCAAGGTATAAAATGTTAAAACACAAATTTTAATTATAACTGAAAGTAAATCGCGCCAAAGGACATCTATTGGCCCACATAGCCCACGTACCAAGCGGCTAAGTCGTCGGGTATATAGAACTGGACATACGGGAGGCGCCGTTTACATTGTCATTGGAGAGGGCGGTAGGGGGCGGTATTTTGATCTAATCAAACCTGGTTTTAACTATGTTCCAATTGAGATAAAATTATGAAACTTGGTGGGTGTTTAGGTCTTTTCAAGACAAATCTTTTGATACTTTGTTGGACATTGTCGGACCTATAGTTTGCGAGTTATAGCCATTTGAATTTCGCCAATGTTGGCTAAAATGGCAGTGTACACACTTTCATTTTATTTTATCGAAAAAAAAAACGGGCTCTTTTCTGAACACGCGAACGTCCACTGGTGTTCTGAACACCGGAACAGACCCTGCAAGGCCGCCGGAACCATAGATGGGAAGATATGGGTGGATCTTACCCTTTATAGGCCTAAAGTGACGGAGACGCCGAGATCTCTTTACTGCGACGAACACTATTTTTAAACATCCTCAAACGAAGATGTTTTGGGGTTGTTTTGCTTACAATGGGGTTGGTTCTTTGCAGCCTGTTGACGGTATCATACGTTCGGACCAATATATTACTATTTTGAATAGCAAGGTTATTCCAGAGGTGAAGAAACGATACCTTGATGGAACAGGGATTTTTCAGCAGGATTTAGCCCCGTGCAATACGTTCAAATGCAGAAATTCCTGTCTGAGAAACAAATTGCGATATTGAAATGGTCTGGGAACTCTCCTGACATCAACCCAATAGAGAATCTCTGGGCTGTATGCAAGAATCGCCTATTAAATATGGATTGTACAACTATGGAGAAGCTAATCATGGCACTAATTCATGTGTGGTACAAGGACACAAATATTACAAATGATTGTAAAAAATTGGTGGAATCCATGCCGAATCGTGTCCAAATGCAAATAAAGAGTCGAGTGGATCATATTATGTACTAAAAATGTTTTATTTTGTATAAATTTAAATAAAATAGCATTTTTCTTAGTTTCCTCAAATTTTTGAGTTTGTTTCAATTAATTTGCACAAGGGTGTACGTCAAATAGTTTTTGAGATATGCGAGTTTAATGAATTTCGGCTCCATAGAGCGTAATGTATTTCGAATCTTTTGGGCGGTCCTGTATATAAACTATCCTGTCGATTGAGACCAAAAGGGTAGGTGCACAACTAGATCATAGAACAATGCTAAATATAAAATTTCAACATTCTACGACCAATAGTTTTTGAGATACGCGAGTTACACACATACATACATACATGCGTACGTATGTATGTATGTATGTAAGAATTTTTTCGATGCATCTCATCCTAAGCTAGCATGGACGATCATAAAAACGCGTCTGCAACTCATTTTGACCCGCGACGAGTCTATTTTGTCCAGTTTTTCCTTACCGTCTGTACGTACGTACGTGTGTACGACGCGTTTATATGATCGTGCATGCTAGCTTACGATGAGATGCATCGAAAACATTTTTAAAAGTAAATTTAGAGGTAGTCAAAATCGGTTTTTTCTCGTCGAAATTTGGCCCCCGAAATATTTTGGGATCACATTACTACAAGGAAGTAAAAAGGAAATATAACTAGTGAAATCTCAGTTTCTTTGCTTGCTTCAGTTATGTAGTCCTTCTAAAAGTCAGAACAATAAGAAATAATTAATAAAGATTTTTCCAGAATATTTTCGGATTCTTCTCTTGAAACATATCTTAGAAAATTCTCTCCGAGTGAACAAATCTAGAATTATTATGTACCACAAGAAAACCTTTCCAGAATACTAATGCAACAAAAGATTAAAAATATAAAATAAAATTTTCTCTATAACTCCATCAGAAACGTGGAGAGACAGGTCATTGTAACCGTTTTTCTAAACAACATAAAAGTTTCATATTTCTCGCCCGTCCTTCCTTTTAACTTGTTCTGAACACATAAAACACTCGAGCTCATCTTTGATTCAGAATTTCCCAGCTGCTTTCGAAGGTGTGCCTAACTTTGTGTTCGAAATATCAGTATAATACTGAATAAATAACCCAAAGAATAGCACGGAATATGCTGGTAAAAATTGGAAAATAATCGCTCGATTTCAAACAAAAGAGTGATTTTGAGTTATTGTAGAATTTGTCGCTGGTTACATAAACGCCAGCTGCTTGAATCCACATTAAATAAAGGGCATTCAAACACGAATCATACTTATATAATTTTAAGATTAAATAAAAATATGTAGTGCACTTAAGCTAAAGATAATTTTATTTACTCACGGTTCAATTTTTTAAAGTTTAATTTAAGATAAAAGGAATGACTTGCATTATCTTTTGAAGTGCATTAAAGTAAATTTTAAGTATTTTTAGGTGTCGTGCTCAAAATACATAAAATATATTTTTATTAGCTTTATTCATAAATATCCTATGTAAATCGAACTTAATAAAAGCTGCGGTATGTTAGGAATACGAAACTTTATACGTTAGTTATTATGCAACTATTTGATTAACTATATTTTATAAAAATTATGCATCTTTCTCTATATATGAATACATGCACACGTTTTTTTTTTTTTTTTGGAGTGTTCCCAGAAACCACAAACACGCCAATTCATATATTTCAGCGATGGTTCGCAGCTCTATCAATGCTTTTATTTGTGGTTTGCATTTGATAACAGTCTCAAGCAGTATAGAAAACAAAAATCACTCAAAGGAAAATTTATTTCAAAAGATGAAATAATTAAAACTTAGTAAAACATCACCTAAAAGATACTCATCAATCTGGACACGTGTTTCGGACGAAACATTTTCGACTACTTCTTCAGCAAAAGACTGGGACTGGGAACTAAAATAATAAATCGTTGAGGACTAGGGGTCTTGTTTACGAGACTGAATCTATGCGATGAAGACATAGTGTAGATTGCCAGGGCCGTCATCTGCACCCATGGCACCATTTGAATAGGCTTGTCATAGACAAGATATCATTATTTGGTAATATATGATTGCATACATATTTTTGATTAAAGTTGTACTGAAAATATTGTTAATATATCTATAGCTTCATCTTTTTATCTCGCATATGTTCTCAAAACTTTTCAGTTCTAAAATGCTTATGATTTATAAGAATCTTATGTTTCTCCATGCCGACTGAATTTTTTGAGTAAGATTTCTCCGATCTTTCTTTGGGTGTCACAAAAGTATTCGTATATATTACAATCTGAGACCGGTTATTATTTAAAGTGCATTTGAATGACACTTTTCCCGTTTATCATGTATTAAGCAATATTTTAAAAATTATTATAGAAGTTTAAAATGGTTTTTCACTGCACTTTACCTATTCAGTATCTCATTATGTATTGGTCTGATAATTTTTGTTCGTCGGTCAGTGATCTAATGACCGTGAATGTGCATGTACTTTCGTGAAATTTTATTTTTCTATTGGCAACACAATAAAGTTGCCAATTTAAACTAAGACTGGCGCCTATAGCTTTCGTACAAGGAATCTGAACGAAGTAGTCATTTCGCTCAAGAAGTTCAAATTCAAAACCCAAAAATTTGCTACCTTAACAGTAACTCATTAAAATGCTCTCGTGTCATTTTAAGCTGTATTTAATTATTCACTGTATCAGACACGTTTGAAGTTTTTCTCGAATCCACTTATGTGGAACTACTATTTGGGTGAACCATTACTTAGGTTGCGCATCGCGAAGCAGGGCCAAGCAAAAGAAAAACGGTATGGAGGTTTACTTCAGAGGCAAAATTTGTTGTTCGTAAACCGAATGATCTTGATTTCCAAGGAACTGTGCAGTTAACGGGACTATCGATAGCGGTGGGAACTACACTCATGTCCATAAATTAAGGATAATTCAGAATCACACAGAAATTGATCTCTAAAATAAAAATTTCACCTGTGGAATGATCACACACATCTTGAAGAAGAATATGCAAATTACAGGAAACCACCAGATGGCGTGGATGGTACGTCACAATGACGAGAGTGTAAGAGAGGGGTATATAAGGAATGGTGGCAAAGAAGTAAAATTGTTCACAAGCGCTGTGAAAGCCTTTCAGTGCAAAAACCGCATAGTTATGGCACAAAGGAGGCATTTGGATGATGTTTTACGTGGCAGAATTATCGGACGACTGGAATGTGGACGTACCCAGCTGGAAGTATCCGAGGAACTTGGAATCGCCCAGAGTGTCATCTCCAGGCTTTGGCAACGATTCCAAGATGATGGTAATGTGAGTAGACGTTACAGCACAGGTCGCCCCCGAGTTACAACGCCGAATGAGGACCGCTATTTGGCAGTTACTGCCAAAAGAAACAGACGGAGTACAGCATCAGACCTGTCTCGTCAGCTCTCTTCAGCTACCGGTAGGACAGTTTCAAGGCAGACCGTGTACAGACGCTTAGGGCACATTGGTCTATATGCTCGTAGGCCTGTCAGATGTGTTCCACTTACCGCAACTCACTGTCGCCTGCGATTAACCTGGAGTAGAGAGCATGCATTGTGGACACCGCAACAGTGGTCTTGTGTGATGTTTTCCGACGAGTCCAGGTTTAGTTTGGAGTCTGATTCTCGCCGGACATTCATCTGGAGAGCGCCAGGTACCCGTTACCACCAAGAGAACACCATTGAAAGACACCGTTACGGTGGTGCAGGATGGCTCGTTTGGGGAGGAATTATTCTTGGTTCCAGAACTGACCTGCATGTTCAGAGTGTAACGATGACAGGCCACATCTATCGGGATGTCATTCTGGAACAACATGTACGTTTGTTTCGGGGCGCCATGGGTGCTGAATTTGTGTTTATGGATGACAACGCCCGTCCTCACCGTGCAAACATTGTAGACGAATGCCTTCAATCGGAGGATATCACCCGTATGCATTGGCCAGCATACTCACCGGACTTGAATCCAATAGAGCATGTGTGGGATATGCTTGGCCGACGAATTGCAGCCCGTCGACCCCCTCCCACCTGTCTACCGGAACATCGGAGTGCATTGCTTGATGAGTGGTGTAATATTCCCCAAAATCAGATTGATCATTTGATACTCAGCATGCCTAGGCGTTTTCAGGCCTGTATTGCATCGTCCGGGAGACATACTCCGTATTAACCATCCTACTAACCATGTTATACTGTTTTTTGTAAATGGGTTCTTTTTTGAAATTTGGTCAAGGGAGTAAAACTTGCAATTTTTATTAATTATGTCAAACATATAGCATCTTTTTTGCTCTTTACTTTTTGTTTAATAAATAGACTTTACAAATAAGTCAAATTTGTTTTGCTTCTTTCTCTTTCTTTGCCTGAACTTCATTATCCTTAATTTATGGACATGAGTGTATTAGTTAATTTATGTGCTCGACTAATTATTTAGACTGAATTTATTAGACTGAATAATCAGTTATTCCAGTTAAAATATTTTTTCGAGGAAAGTAAAAAGAATTTTTAATGTAAAAAATGTTTAAGTTTAGAGTTACTTAGCTTTTGCATGCTGTTAATGCGCGAGTTTGAAACTGTCCAGTTTCAATTTAATAAGAACGTGTATTTAATAACATTTTTTTATGCATTCCTTCTTTCAATGAACAAAACGTCAAAAAAAATGCTGCTTTAAACAATTTTATAAGAACCTGAAAATGCCATTATTTTCTTTCTCACACTGCAATACATCATAAAGATTTAGCCCTACTTTAGAGGTGGCATCATTACTTCAGTGTTAGAAGAAACCAATGTACATTTTCCGATAGTAATAAATAGCTTTTTGTGTCTCTCAAAGCAAATCATTCAACTCTGTCAAGGCTTATCACAGCTTACACTTGCGGTAATTTGACGAATCAAGAGTATACCTTCTTTTACTTCATATTTACGCCAAAAGAATTTCTTTTCTTGATTATTCTTGCGAAAATCATGAACGGTTGATTTAACTTATCTTTAACATACTTGACAGGAATTCCTAGGCGTGCGTGGTTCATACGAGGATATATTTCTAAAAAAATGATACTACTCTACGTATTATTGTATTATGGAAGTTAGCTTAAAACCACAGAATGGATGCACGTAGAAAGTGATTTTTCAGCTATATCAGATATACCAGAATCAATTAATGAAGTAAAATTGTTCTTTTTTAAAACATATTTCCATGTAAAAATGAAAAGAATGATTCGTAACTTTTCAAATCTTTTCAAATAAAGTTGAATCTCCTATTCAATTAAATGTATCCGTTAATAAAAATTTAAATATATTTAGATTCTGTAAATAAAGTTAGAGTAATATATGTTACAATATGAAAACATATTTCCATGTAAAAATGAAAAGAATGATTCGTAACTTTTCAAATCTTTTCAAATAAAGTTGAATCTCCTATTCAATTAAATGTATCCGTTAATAAAAATTTAAATATATTTAGATTCTGTAAATAAAGTTAGAGTAATATATGTTGCAATATGAAAACATACACATTTAAATATGCATATTTTACATACAAATCTTTTTGATTACACTACCACAAATTAAAATTATGGTTCCGATTTCCAAAATTGCGTAGCTCAAGGATACTAAAACTATCCGCTCTCCGTGTGGACATTTTGAGCTTATAGATTAGCAAAAATTATTGAAATGTTTAATTAAACCAATAATTAAATGGCGATTTTAACCGAGTAATTAAACAAATAAATGATAATTTTTCACTAAAATGAGATATCAAATCTATGAAATAAGAAAAATACTGTTTTATCATGCATTTCGTAATTAAGGTGTGTTCAGGCAGTCAGTTTTGCGATCCGAGCTCTCTGAGTACAGTGATCCGTGACCTAAAAGTCATATATGGATCGCGCATTGTTCCAGCATCGTCTCTATCTAGTCATTGCTTTATGTCCCACTATATCATAATATAGGGATATTACAATGCGGCCCCGAAATGTAGTCACAACTGTAGCGATGGTTGACACAGTGACTCTTCAGACACAGCACGACCGCAGTTCCAAATGCCTCAACATTACAGAACAGATTAGCGTTACATAGTCTTCAAATTCGGGAAGTTTACCACTGAGTGATGTCACTTTTTAGTCACATTAGTGACTGTAATCGCTCTGTTACGGTACAGAACAGTTACAGCGGGAACTGTCGTCACCGTTGTGATTACATTGCGGGGCCACATTATGGCAGTACTGTGGCCGGGCTTGAGGATTGTAGGGTGACTAGAAAGTGACATCTCTAGAAACTGCGTTTGATCCATAAGTGAATGTAATTTTCCGGTTTCAGATGTTCACTGTGCTATTAGGGAAGAAAAGTAGAAAGACAGAGAGAAAACAGAGAAGAGGGAAAGAGCGAGTAGACTAGAAAAGATAAATGATAAAAGAAGAGATGTGATAGCGAAAAGAAAGAATATGAACGAGCTTGAAAGAAGGAGAGATAGCTTATTTAAAGAACCCGGCCAAACGGGCCTCAAAGAAGATTAAATGTGCTTATGAATTCAGTTTCTCTACCTGTCCAACACCTGAGATCTATCTGTAGAAAGTGTGCATTGATTGCCACGAAATATAATACAGATATGAACACTATGGAAACTTTTGTTAGCATTGGATATTTTTACAGGGACAAGTTAATTCCAATCCATTAAAGACTGTGTTTTCATTGCTTAAATTGCATTATAGGGATGTTATCTGTTTAAAACAAAAACTAATGCGTGTTTCTGAACTTTATAAAAAGAATTTATTACCTTCAAAAATAGTGTAATTATTTCTTGTATCCCTTACTGGCATTTGGACAGTATCGAATAAAATGAGGTCGATTTTTTTTTGTAGCAAAGTTTTATGAAATACTAAAATTTTATAACGAAAATTATTAGACGCTCCATAGCCTATCCTGCTTTAAGATTGGTTCTGCATATGCATACAAACGAATAAATATATATCTTTTGCAGTTAAGTGCATTTTTTTTTGTTTTGGCCTGAAATACTACAGTTTAGACATGTTTTACAGAATAACGGTTTGGTTTTTCCACTTAAGCTCAGAAGATAAACAAACAAAAAAAAAAAGAAAAAAAAGGAAAACGTATCATATAAAAATGTTTAATCATTTTTTTATGGTTTAAGCATATATTTTGATTTTTTTTTCTTTAATCCTATTTTACAACAACCATTAAGCGTTGCGTTAAGTTAAGTAATCACAAACTGAAAAAAGAGTGGCTTGTACAAGCATTATGTTCAAGACGGATAATTCTTTATCTGCCACAATAAATTCCTTAGTTTGTTTTCTGAGTTAATGTTCTCAGAATATTTCTCCTGAAAACACATAATAAAGCTAGTCTAATTCATTAGCTATTAAATGCTGTTAAGACATTATTAATCTAGCGGTGAAGATGACAGTTTGAAAGTGCTTAGAAATACTTTTAACTTGTTAATTAATCAGCTATATGCATGATAGAAAATATTCAAACTCATTTCCGTTTCAAATACCAGTTATGCATAAAGTGTTTTGGGTTCAACATTAAAATGGGTCACTTGTTGAACTTAGTTTTTGTTTTGATTGAATCATTGTTGAATAGTAGAAGCTATTTTTTTCTGTCAATACTGCAACAGCAATACTTTGACAAAGCAGTGATATAAAATCTCAATATGCTCTTCCTTATAGATGAATAGTTTCCGATCAAACACGTTGTACAATTCATCTTGCCAAGCAGGATAATATATTGTTCTGTTCAAAGATTTTTTAATGCATTATTTATTGGACAATAAAACTGCTTATATGAGAGTTTTATCAAGGTTATTTGAAAAAAAAAAGTTCGTTAAAAAAAATGTACTGATTTGAATACTACGATTATTGTCCAAAAGCATATTAAAGGACTATTAAGTATGAATTCAACTTTAAAAGGTAAAATAACACTACTGAACGCATATAAAATATTAGCATTAAAAAAGAAGAAAATTAATAAATAATAATAATTAAAAAAACAGTCAGTCGTAGGACTACACGTCAAAAGTGAAAACTTCTTGTCAAGTTTTCTAAAATTTATATTTATGCAGTTAAACAGCTTTTCAAACATTGTATTATTAACAAAAAATATACATTTATAAACATTTATTAACATTTAATACACTATTAATACACACTACATTTAATACACTACTACATTTAATACAATATTTATAAACATTTATAAACATTTAATACACTATTACATTTAATACATTATTTATAAACATTTATAAACATTTATTAACATATTAAGAAAAATAAACATTTATAAACGTTTATTAACATTTTTATGCCTTTGAAATTTGTAAAAATTTTTTTGAATGTTTTTAAGGTTGTAAAGGTATTGCACATTTATTTATGATATTATCAAAATTTCACCTATTTTTGTACGTTTTTATACGTTTTAACGCAATCTTCACCGAATTAGCATTGGGAATTTTTGAATTTAATACATTTCGAATTTTGCGCTCAATTTGTGTGCACAGTTAAAATTAAAATAGGGAGAGGGAGTGCGCGCACAGTAAGAAACGTGACACAGCTGGTATATGCGTACGGTATACATCAGCGATACACATTTCTCTCCACGTGTTGGATTTTGTTCGATTTAATCAATAATTATGAAGTTACGTTCTAATGAACAGTAGTTCTATTTATTTGTAATAGAATTGATGATTTATAATACAAATCCGGATGCATTGTAGTATAACACTTAAAATTCAAATAATGTACAGTATATAATTATTAAGAGGCCTCCGTAGTCGGCTTGCGGAGATTCAAGTCCCAATGCTTTGCTATCGAGAAAAGTGCCTTAACGTCTAATCATGTTTCTCAGAAAGTATTAGGTATTTTTAAATGAAATTTTCCTGTGTGAATCTTAAGAACTATTCGCAAGGATTGCGCGAATCAGATGTGAGTTAATTTAGCCGAAAGAGATTTTATTGCAGTCTAGAATTTATGTTACTTACTGAAATATTTTTTGTAAAATGTCATAAATAGGAAGCTATTTTGTAGTCACAGGTGTTTGCTTTAGAAACATGTTAAAAATTTAATTGTTTGAATTAAAAACGTCAAACACTTTCCTGTTTGAAATCCTGTTTGAATCCTGTTTGAGGTTAATAAAAGTGCATCACATGTCCACGCGTCAGTCTTCTCTTTGTTGTTTCATTATATTGGAAAGAGCATTATAATCCATGCGCGAGCCTTATTTGTCTTCCTTGCTTCATTATGTTGGAAGTAACATAATCCATATGCCGACTCCATGTCTTTGCTGTTGAACTAATTAAAGAATTCAAAAAGAAATTGAAAAATACGACTCAGTATGATCCACACATTTCCTAAGTTTGAAATTAATAGCTCTGTAGGGCTAAAAATACTTGGGCTGAAATATAGGCAAAATCAGTTTGATTGAAACTGTTTAATCTTTCATGTAGTATATTTTATACAAAGTTCTTTTAAACAATAGAGAGGAAGAATACGAATGAAAGATAGACGAAGAAAGAAAAATATGCAATTTACTTTACCTATAATGTTTTAAGAAAATCGATATTGGATTTTCAAAAATAAATAAATTTATTGCATTACGCAGAAGTTCGAAAATTGACTTGGTTCTTAAATTAAGAGTTCGGCCATGTAAAAAATCTTTCTTCTCATGAAATGTAGCATCATTCTAAACATTCAAACATTGTAATCCATGATAATATGTATTTAATTCAAACAACAATAATTCATTATAAGAAGAATTAGCTGATCACGTAACGTGTTGTTGTTTCAATTTACATGAATTTAGTCATGTAGAGATTAAATTCTTAAAAGTGTAATTCGAGAAAAAAAAAAAAAACAGAAGGGGATGGTAAACGATGACAGTTGAAATCGACCAAAAATTTTTTTAAATCCAATTTTTTGTTTTCAAGAAACTGTTTAAAAGTACTGCCAAAAACTAATTCATTTTGTATGATTCAAAGGTTTCAAAAAGTTATAATGTATGCTGCTTGTATTATGTATAATCAGGAAATTAAAAAAACATTTTCTTAAATTATCAATTTTAGAGACTTTTATGTATAGAATATGCTCTATACACATTAATATTTTTACATACATATAAAGTAGAGGCTTGCCGGATCGTTTGTGTTTATATTTTAGAACCATAAAATTAATATTTACCTTGTAAACGCTGAGCTGCTTTAAAAGTTTAAATTAATCACTATCGAGTGAAAGACATTTTTTTTGTTGCGATTCTCGTCAACTGACCCATTGTACCCCATTATCTGACCCAGTGTACACCTTTATGGGGTACAGTGGGTCAACAAAAAGTACTTTAGAAAAATCGTTTTTAATTGTACAAAATTTTTTTCTTAGAATTGAAATGAAATTAATTTGGATAGCCAATACATCAGAAAACATAATGCATTAGTCTGATATTCTGTGTTTTAAATATTTTTAGTATTATATTGAAAATTCTAAAAATTGACCCACTGTATCCCCGTTTCCCTTAAGAATATATGAACGGATCATATGTTTTTTATATCCGCGTATACGGTTATGAAAATGGATAATTTATTGTCATATTCGCGGATACGGATCTTTTTCTTCAGATATTATTTTGGAAAATACATCCTCTTAAAGCGATAATTTCATAAGGTGTGTAACACAAAGTGTGAAAAAAACTACCACAATGATAACTGGCAGATCACTTGTACTGCATAAATTAAATATAATGTAGTGGTTAGAAATCACATTTTCAATAATCCTAACAAGGTTTTGAGCAATAAATTAACGAAACGGTACTACCAAACCAATTAGCTTTTCAAATTTACAGAATGTCTTGTAGTCTTATTAAAATAGTAATTCGAAAAAAAAACATTGTTGTTTTGGTATATAAATAAGACTAAGTATGTAAAAAAAAATTAAGGATGTTCCTTCACAAGCTGTATTAGATACTGTAGTGTACGATAAATCTCTTCCGGTTAAGAAAATGTCAGAAAAAAAAAATTGTATTGTAACATGATGGTGTTCTTATACTGGAATTCTATTCAAAATCTTTACTTATTATGTGTAAATACAATAAGCTAACTAAGGGAGAGGGGTGTCTAAGCCCTCTCTAGAAAGATTTTAGCTCCCTATATGAAAATTAGACTTTCTATAGCAGGAATAAGACATGGAGCCTTTTAGTGGTTGGGGGCGTAGATGAAGCCCACCACGTAGAAATATTCATATATTACCAATATGTCAATAGTAAATACATACAATAGCTTTAAATTTCTAATACTAATTTGAAGGACGGATTTTTGTACTTAACAAGAAGATTAAATTTGAAATAATAAACTGCAATTATTACGTTTTAAGTAATAAATTTCTGTTTAATCACAAAAAAATAATTAATAATATAGAATAACTAAGTGCAGTATACCGTCATTGACGGGTTAATATGTAATGGAAATTACCAAAAAGCCTGAATTTTCATTAGCATTGTTTGAATACAAAGAATGAAATTAGTATGGCAATAGTATAGAAAGCAAAATGATAACTTCTGTGTATTGTTAAAAGTTTACAAGTTAGATAGTAACAAAGTGAGGAGTACTATTGACAATAGAGAATTTCTTTTCTTTTTAACAATTAAAGTTTTATTCTGGCTAAATGAGCTTTTCAAGTCAAGTGGTCATTCCTAACCTGTAACTAAATTTTCTTTGATTCACTCTAGATATTTGAACACTAATCTCCCCAAAACATTTGCACAATTTTACAAAAATCTAAAAAAAACAAATAAACATTTTAAAAAGTTTTAAAATTTATTCAAATTTTTCAAAAATTCCGACATTTTTTATTTTAGTCGTTGATGATCATGTTGCTAAACTTCTCTTAATCCATTTTTAAATGATGTGAGAACAAAGGCTTATATGATTTTCGCAAAATCCCAAAACCTATGAAATATTTAAAACAGTTTTGGGATCTAGAGTTTAGCTTAATTTGTATCTAAAATAATTCCAAATTTCATTCTATTCCATTGCCATTTTTCAGGAATGGAACAAACATGTATTCAGTTTTCACAAAATTTCAAAATATATTAAAAAAAATTAAAGTACTTTGACGACTTTGAGTTTAAGCGATCACCTGTGACAATATTGATTTTTTTTAATTGTCCTAATTGGCATATAGGTAATCGACAAATATTTTCGCATTTTGAATAAATTCTCGCAAAATCTCCATATCCAATAAAAATTTAAAAAACATTCGACGCCTATAGTTTAAGTTTGGAAATCACCTATCATGTGACTAAATTTCATTTCATACGCCTTAGACGTTAATACGTGTTACCTAACAAATATTTACAATTTTAAACGGTATTCTCATAATCTCAGAATCTAATATTTTTTCAAATTTCAACATCTACTAATAAATTGAGCGACCACTTATCATGCCACCAAATTTTATTTCATTCGCTTTAGCCGTTATTATGTGATAATCGAACGAATATTTAAGAATTTTAAAATAATTTTTGCAAAATCTCAAAATCGTATCAATCTTTTTAATTCGATGTTTATATTCTAAGTTGAGTGACCACCTATCATGTCAGCGAATTTCATTTCATTAGCTTTAGTCCTTATTTCGTGATGCATGAACAAAGTTTCACGCAGTTTGAAACTTCTTTCGTGAAATCTCAAAATCTTATAACATTTTTTTAGAAATTAGATGCTTATATTTAAAGTTGAGTGACCACCTATGATGTCACCAAATTTTGTTTTATTCCCTTCAGTCATTTTTACGTGATGCGCGAGAACACAAATGTACGCAGTTTGAAATGATTTTCGCAAAATCTCAAAATCTTATCAAAATTAAATAGTATATATAAAGCCTATAGTGTAAGTTGAGTGACCTCTAATCATGTCACTAAATTTCGTTTCATTCGCTTTACCCATTTTTACGAGGTGCAAGAATAAAAGAAGCGTCACGGACAGAATGACAGAATGGCAGATAGACAAACTTTCTTTGACGTTCGTTGGATCTCCAGGTGCTTGAAACGGAGAGAAATCGCAAAATTTTTGAATTCCAAGTAATGTACAGACAAAAAAGTCCAATTTTACTTATATACATTTAATTTTTTTGATTTCTTTGACTTATCCTGAAAAGCCATTAAAAGATCCGTAGAAGATCGGCTGAAAGAAGGAGTATCCGGACCCGGATAACTTTTTCGCTCTGAGGAGATCCGGATCTTTTTTTCAAACATCTACGGATACGGATATGGATATCCGGCACAGCTCTATTATAAAATTGTCTGTAGTTTCTAAAAGCACCTTATAGAATAAGTTTGTGTATCAGATTTTGAATCGCGTTACATTAAGGTTCTGGGTTCGATTCCCAGCATTAGACTGGCTGTTGACCGTCCATTGGATGTCCCTTCTCAAATAGCCATCACGTTCGGCGACCCCCGGACAAGGCTTATGGTCATATTAACCAAACTTGTTAATGTAACCACCCGTCTCGAATTCAAATTTAATTAAAAAAAATTGTTGTAGTTCTCAAATTTGCAAGTTATTTTGTCAAACATAAATGGAACAATCACGCGTAATTTCATCTTCATAGAAAAAATATAGCAAAAATTGATTTTTAAACTCCACCAAAGAAAACTGATTATTAAGGTTGTTTTGAGTTACATATTTTTAGTCATGAAACAATTGCTTTCTTGTTTAGTGAAGTCAAATTGTGTCTACATTAAGCATTTAGAGGATCACACGATCAAATCAGTTGAAATCGATCACAAAATTATTTTAAACAATTTTTGTTTTCAAACTGTTTAAAAATATTCGTGAAGAAATTTTTTTAAAGATAATTTTAAGGTTTCAAAACAATCGTAAATGTATGTTGTCTCCATGAAAACTAAAAAATCCATACCCTATTTAAATCATTTATGAATATATTATGTCCTACACAAATTTAAGAAAATGCGAATGAATAATTTAAATGAATCCTGAAAAGCGAAAGATCTTAGTAAAAGTATGATTCGTTAATTATATTATAGAAATGGTATGTTAACATTAAATTAATAAATTCAAACGATCAAAGCTTATTTGCTTAAAAAATTACATTAAAGGTCATAGGAATACTATATCCGTCTTATTTTACTTTTAAAACACTTATATATTCATTTATTTAATGCCTTTTTATAGGTCTTGAAAGACTGTTACTGTAAAGAATGGGTATTTTTATGTTTATAAAACATTAAGATCGTCAAGGTAATAATGCAACACGTAAATCTTTCAATATTTTTTTAAATACTTTTATTTGTAAAATTCTGTTCAGGAAAGAAGAATTTGACTTAAAAAATATTAAAGTAACAGAGGTTATTTTGTGGTATTTCGGTGTATTAACGTAAACGAGAAAAAGGATGTTCAAATTCGAATATAATAAAAAAATTCTAGTAGTTCCTAACATACTTAAAATGAGAAGCTAAATAAAGCTCCGAAACACTTAAATTACATGCTTCAAATCGGGACACTCCGAATGGAGCTAAATTAGTTCCTTTTAAGCGGATAAAATAGAGAGAAAAGAGCTCCTTTCTGACCATTTTAGTTTCGCTCTGTTTCTTTAAAATTACTTTTTGTCTTCAAAAGGCGTTTCAAGAAATCTTTCTTTTTTTATATTATTTTACTCAAATTTTATTGTCATTTAAGCTAATATTTTTAAAATTTTTGTTTATAAATTAGCTGACCATGGATCTTTTGGAAAATACCAGAAGGTAAAAACATAAAAGACGATTTTCATACGGCTGAAAAATTAAGTTTCTAGGACTATTCTTAATTTTCAATTACTGAAAAGTACCTGTAATTTGCTTTACATTTTCAAGGTCTTTTCCTTAGGAATGTACAAAACCTAGAAATATTTATGAAATAAAAATTATAAAATTTACGAATAAATTCCTTGAAACTAAATAATCATATTCAAATATCAGAAATATTATTATTCTCTTATATAAATATACAGATTTCCATAAAAATTTTCAAACGATGTAAATTTGTAAAAATATTATTAATTGATCAAAAAGTAATATTGCACTGATTTTTAACTTTTAAAAGAAAAAAAAGATTCTTACATGATGTCAAGTAATCTTTCAACAGTAACTTTTTGGTTGCGCTCGATTAATGGCATATTTTGGTGCAGGGAAAAAAGTAACATGTACTTCCCCTGTAAAATATTTTCATCATTCAATCACTTGCCCACAAAACAGAAGCTTGTTTTTAACGTCATTCTTTTAGTGTCCTAAGTAATCTGATCTCCTTGATGACATTTTAACTGAATTTCTATGCATACATAAATGCATGTAAATATTTATTTTAATACCCGATTTTATTTATTTCTGAAGGAAAAAGAGCTGTTTTTTGCAGATAGTTTGTAAATTAAAAGAAAATGTTTTAATTTATTTATAAATCTCTATTAATACGTACATTTTCATTATTTCTTCTTTTTCTTTTTTTTGGGGAAGGTACTTCAGTGTGAGAATTTACATATCTGAGTAGACGCTTCGAATATTTCTTGGGGAGGGCTATTTAACTCACCCTTAAGAGCTTCATAACCTATTCTTACAATTAGAAGTGTAATTTTTCAATAGTCAGCTAAATTCTTTCTAGGGCAGGCCACCTTAGCCCTACTCAGCCAGTCTCATTTCTTAAGCAAGTTTCACAAACAAGGCTTTTCTCAACATGGGCTTACAAGGGTTTCATAACCAAGAACAACATGGGATCCATAACCAAGACTTTTCTCAACATGGGCAAACAAGGCTTTTTCATAAACATGGGCTTTTCTCAGACAATTTCATAAATGTAATGAACAATTCTGCAGTAACATTTTTATCAAGTGCAATCGGTGAAAGCGGAAAGTTTACTATCACTTCAACACTTCTTCCAAAGTGATTATTAACAGGTGAAAACGACGTTTCCGACGCCGCATTGCTGTGTGATTCTGAGCCGTCTCTGTACCCCCTACACCCCTGCAAGTTTGTCAGTCTGCCATTGAATCCCCCTGTATATATATATGTGTGTGTGTGTGTGTGCGCGTGTGTGTATATAGTTATATTTTTCGTATAAACTTTCCTTTGATTCGTATTTTTAAAGAAAGCTCGCATAATTATTCGAAAAATGAGCGCAAGAATTATCGTTTTATTTATATAACTTTGAATTTAATTGCATTGGAAATAGGAGTTAATTTTCCAACTCTGATTTTGTGAATAATTAATTTATTCTCCCGAAGAATTCCCATATTTGTGTAAAACTTGTTTCTTTAATTTTCAAGTCGAATATTAAAGGCCGCATTCGTGAACGCCAAACGAGTTACACTCGTGCAACGAGTTTCCATCTAAGGTGTTCGTAAAGGAAACTGAGTGCATTCAGTTTATAAACTAGAGCGTTTATAAACAGAACTGAGTGCATTTAGTTTCAAACTAAATGAACTGAGCAAGGAGCAGGTTCATCTAGTTGTTGAGAGGATACATATTTTCTTCACGTTGTTGTTATAAAAGGGCGTTTGTAGTTACGAAAAGTCTGTTGTTATGAAAGTACTTTACGTTTGCTGAAGCTGCTAGAAAAACTGCAACGAAGATACAAAATTTTTAAAAGGTAATCATTTTCTTGTATTTTTCATTTTAGTAAATTCAAAATTCATAATTTTAGTGTTGAGATTGATGTTGATTTAAACTTTCATTAGGGAAATTTCAACTTCTCTTGCTAAATACTTTTCAAAAAATGCAAGTTTAAGTTGAAATTTCTAAATTTTGATCCGTCCACTTCAATGATGGCCCCTCTGTTTCTTTTAAAAATCCGGTTGATTTCATATTGAGTATGTACTAAAACTCGCCTCAGGAAAATAACGGCAAACGTAAAATGTAAACAAACACGTCTCCTAGGCGACGAAACTAAATAAACTAAAACTGTGCCTAAAGGCAAAGGAAACTGATAGCCACTGATAGCACTAAACGCACGCATTCCAGTTTTCTTACGAAAACTTGTGCAACGAGTTCTTGGCTTACGGATGCACCATAAGTTGAGGAAAATAAGTGAATAAATCCTAAAAAGACGGGTTATAAAATTCCTAAGTACTTTCGACTATGTCCTCGGCCGTGAAAGGGTTAAGTTATGTGTTGCGCATTCGCGCGTTATCAATAAGCTGCACTATAATTCGTCTCTTAGAGAACGCTTATGTAGCTGGTGATTGAAAGGGGTTCAAGTGCTTTTGAGAGGGTGACGTTATTTCGCTCGTCTGCCGCTAGTCGATGATCGTCCTATATCCAAGGCCACGAGTAGAGGAACCGCAGAACATGGCGTTGGATGATTACGATTGCATAGAACCACGTCAAATCACATGATAGCTCCTCAACAGAAGATTCTATGTCGTATTTGAGTATTCTTAAATGAGTGTTTTTGCGATTTAAGCACGAATATGTCGAATTCGTATGTTTCTTCCTTAAAAGATTACTTTTCGTAATTTTGTAGCAAAAAAGGATTTAAATAGGCTGTTCAGAATTTAAATCAATAAAAAAGCGTTAAAATAGTTCTTATTTTAAGAACATTTTGTGTTAAATTTCGTAAAAAACATTTTAGGGCAAAAAGTAAATATACCCAAGTAGCATGAAAATTATGTTTTTCATAATTCGTTTGTTTTTTAAGTTTAGTCTTTAAAATTGTGTCATAAAAAATAAATAAAATGCAAAACATTTCAATTTTTTTTTTCATTCAAATAAAGAAAATAAAAGATGTATAATTTGCACATATTAATCTTTAATGGACGCAATTCAAATTTAAGTTGGTCATTTTTATATCAAAGCAGTATTTCTTATTTAATTAATAAGAAATACCACTAGGATATATTTTAACAATTAATTGTTGTTACAAAGTTAAAATGCTCAAACGTTATTTTTTGTCTCGCAATATCTTTAGGAACATATGGATTTTAATATTTCTTGTCTTCAAAATTAATGAGTTTCTTTCCTTAACTTTTAAGAAAGAACTTAAACGGGTCCTCTTCTAAGAAAGAATATTTGAAGATGTGAAACAACTTGTAAAAAAGCTTGAACTAAGCTTGTCATTGGCTGAAGTTAATTACTTAAATAGGATAAAAATTCTGAAATTTTCAGAACTGCTGATCTTAAGCTGTTTGTTATTATTATTTTTTAAAGCTGTAATAGAGAAAAATATTTAAAAATAGTTTAAATTTTAAATGACAGGGGGGAAATTATTTTATTTCATGTGCAGATGTGTCTTTAAATGCAAACTGGGGTGAGTTTTTCTAAGTACCTACAGAAAAAGAAAATATCAACAAACAACGCCTCAATCGCAAATTATCATAAAATTAATTAATTTTTGTGTCCTTAATAATTAAAATAAGCCAATAAGTCAAGCATCAACTACACTCATGTCCATAAATTAAGGATAATGAAGTTCAGGCAAAGAAAGAGAAAGAAGCAAAACAAATTTGACTTATTTGTAAAGTCTATTTATTAAACAAAAAGTAAAGAGCAAAAAAGATGCTATATGTTTGACATAATTAATAAAAATTGCAAGTTTTACTCCCTTGACCAAATTTCAAAAAAGAACCCATTTACAAAAAACAGTATAACATGGTTAGTAGGATGGTTAATACGGAGTATGTCTCCCGGACGATGCAATACAGGCCTGACAACGCCTAGGCATGCCGAGTATCAAATGATCAATCTGATCTGGGCGAATATTACACCACTCATCAAGCAATGCACTCCGAAGTTCCGGTAGACAGGTGGGAGGGGGTTGACGGGCTGCAATTCGTCGGCCAAGCATATCCCACACATGCTCTATTTGATTCAACTCCGGTGAGTATGCTGGCCAATGCATACGGGTGATATCCTCCGATTGAAAGCATTCGTCTACAATGTTTGCACGGTGAGGACGGGCGTTGTCATCCATAAACACAAATTCAGCACCCATGGCGCCCCGAAACAAACGTACATGTTGCTCCAGAATGACATCCCGATAGATGTGGCCTGCCATCGTTACACTCTGAACATGCAGGTCAGTTCTGGAACCAAGAATAGTTCCTCCCCAAACGAGCCATCCTGCACCACCGTAACGGTGTCTTTCAATGGTGTTCTCTTGGTGGTAACGGGTACCTGGCGCTCTCCAGATGAATGTCTGGCGAGAATCAGACTCCAAACTAAACCTGGACTCGTCGGAAAACATCACACAAGACCACTGTTGCGGTGTCCACAATGCATGCTCTCTACTCCAGGTTAATCGCAGGCGACAGTGAGTTGCGGTAAGTGGAACACATCTGACAGGCCTACGAGCATAAAGACCAATGTGCCCTAAGCGTCTGTACACGGTCTGCCTTGAAACTGTCGTACCGGTAGCTGAAGAGAGCTGACGAGACAGGTCTGATGCTGTACTCCGTCTGTTTCTTTTGGCAGTAACTGCCAAATAGCGGTCCTCATTCGGCGTTGTAACTCGGGGGCGACCTGTGCTGTAACGTCTACTCACATTACCATCATCTTGGAATCGTTGCCAAAGCCTGGAGATGACACTCTGGGCGATTCCAAGTTCCTCGGATACTTCCAGCTGGGTACGTCCACATTCCAGTCGTCCGATAATTCTGCCACGTAAAACATCATCCAAATGCCTCCTTTGTGCCATAACTATGCGGTTTTTGCACTGAAAGGCTTTCACAGCGCTTGTGAACAATTTTACTTCTTTGCCACCATTCCTTATATACCCCTCTCTTACACTCTCGTCATTGTGACGTACCATCCACGCCATCTGGTGGTTTCCTGTAATTTGCATATTCTTCTTCAAGATGTGTGTGATCATCCCACAGGTGAAATTTTTATTTTAGAGATGAATTTCTGTGTGATTCTGAATTATCCTTAATTTATGGACATGAGTGTATGTCACTGCTAAAAAAGATATGTTGCCTGTGCTTAGCTGAAAAAAAAAATCAGAAAACTAAGCCATATCCATTATTTTCTTCTACTACAACTTTATCACTGAGCTGTCTTTTTATCTTGCATCCATCACTTACGTTCATTTTTTCCGATTGAAAAGTGACTTTATAAAGGATTTTTATTTTCCTAAACATGTATACATATTGTTGAAATATCTATTAGGTTTGGTTAACATTCGATTCGCTAACCTTTATATAGCAATCAAGTCAAAATGGCTTATATCGTGCATCAGGGGTTTTAATTAACAAATTTTATCAATAGAGTCCGAACGTTGTTTTATTGTACTCATAGCCTTGGGCATGCAATCTCCAGAATCCATACTGACCGTCAAAAGTACCATATTTGAAGCTATTTCTATTTTGAAGCTATTTTACTGAGATTTTAAATCGGTCAGAGGTGGAAAAAAAACTCAGTCACTTCTTAAAATCAATATGTAAATATATGAAAATATTGGTGTATTTTCTGTATAATTTTAATTAATAAATCTAGAATAAACATTTATTTTTAGCTTCGATAAAAATTTAGAAAAACGAGGTTCATTGCAACTACGATTAAAATTTGAGCGAGCAAACGACAGGCTAAATCTACTATTTTGGTCCGTAATTGGCGGATTAGTGACAGAAAGCTGTGTACTTCCTAAGATTAAACAGTTTCTTCTGTTTAACAAGTAAGCATTTTCTGACCAACGTGACAAGGAAACTTAAGCTCTAATTAAATCCTACTTTTTCCCACTGTCAGATCATTGAATGGAAATAAGCATACAATCTTTTAGAGGCTTGTTTTTGTTCCGAAAATAAGGCTAATTGGTTCCGAAAATTCTAATTAACTATATAGAAAACATCAATTCTGTTAAAACATTAATAATAATGATAATTAGAAAACCCAGGAGAAAATTTAATGATTACAATATTTTTTATATCTCGTGATTCAACGTAGTTTTTTTTAATGTCACAACTTAGTTTTTACTTATTGTTTACCATTTATAGAGGCTGCTATTGCTTCTTATACTGTCTGGCAACTGCGAAGCTATGCCAGATCCTCCATGTAGGATGGCTATGGACAAAAGGGGACGGCTTCCATTGTAATGGGTCCAAGAGGGAGGAAGACCGAATTTGCTTGAGGTCGCCTAATTTTGAGACGATTCCTGATGAGAGACCTAGCACCTGAAATCGGCACCCCCAGAGCTATCGTTTGAGCATGGAGGACGTTGGAGCTACGAACATAATTTACGTGCACCAGCTCAAATTCGCGTACATGATTCCACAGTAGCCCGGCCGAGAAAGGTTTTCACCCTCCCAAGCACTGGCCCTGCCGGTGCTGCTTCGCTTTCCGTGCTCTTATGGTAACGGAGCTTAGCACTGCCGGGCACCAATTATAGAGGTAGTGAGAGAATGAGGCTAATTGAGAATTAATTTCAGATGCAAAAAATATAAGCATTTAGAGAAGATTT
This sequence comes from Cheiracanthium punctorium, assembly GCA_038373885.1. Taxonomy (NCBI): domain Eukaryota; kingdom Metazoa; phylum Arthropoda; class Arachnida; order Araneae; family Cheiracanthiidae; genus Cheiracanthium; species Cheiracanthium punctorium. The sequence continues at coordinate 1,519,632 of JAWZYV010013297.1, forward strand.
TTCGAATGTACATTGAATTCAAGTGAAGTGTATAAAAAATGTATATTTATTGTACGTAACAATATAAAGAATGCGTCTTGAAATCTGTGGGAAAACTACTTCTAAGGGAATACAAGTGTATATTCGCGGGAGGGGTGTGCATCGATTAAGTAGCCAATGTCCTTATTTGGTCTAGAGGTATTTTGAGTATACTCATAGTTTCAGAATTTTGTTCAGAATTAATAGGTTTGTTTTAGTCTGTAGTTTGAAAAATTACGTTATTTACATTAACACAATATAAAATAAACTAATTACGTTATTAACTTTAAATTTGATCAATATCCTTTTCAACTTGTTATCGAATGCAACTGTGAAAATAAATTGGGTCTAACGTGTATCGATGATTTGTTTACGAAAAGAATTAGTTTACTGAAAGTCTAAATTTTTATCATAAAATGAATTTTACTAAATCTTAACAAAGATTGTTAACACCATTAGTTCAATTAACTCTAGAAACATTGTTAATGCAAATTATCTTTCAACTTCGTAGGCTTTTGAAAGAGTTTTTCTCGCCTAGGTTTAACAAACTAATTTTTGTATAAGCACTGCCGGTTGAGCAGCTAAAATGTAAACAACATTTTCCTCTAAACAAATTTATTACTCAATATTCACCTTAAATTTATTGCATTCACTGTTTCAAAACATAAATTTAAGCACTCCATTCCTAAATGGGCTTTCTTGCATAATTTTAAAATCAACATATCTTAAAATAGCCTAACATGATACAGAGGATATACATTTGTTTCTTAAAATGTAACCACTAAGCTTGCGTTTATATTTAATTCTAGATTTTGAAATAATTTATGAAGCTTAGGTCCAAAGTATTTCTGCTTTGGGTATTTAAATGGATGAAAAATGTCTCTTTTGAATTAAACTGTACTTAACAATGTGCCCCTCAGGCATTTTAGGAGTTATATTGATTAACATCTTTTAAGATCTTTCATATATAAATAAACTTAAAATATATCACTCTAACTAAAGAATAAAGTAAGGAGACAAGCACCTTTTGCATTTACATTTTAGATTTCCTCAAAGACATACTTTTTTATGAATGAAGACTTAAAATAGTATAAAAGTCTCTTATGCTGAAACTTAGTCGTGATTTACTAACGTAGGATTATTTATCGTAGGATGAATACAGCAAAAGTTTTAAATTTATTTTACACAAAATATTCATTAACACGATATGGTGTGCTTGGATCCTTATTATTGTAACAAATCTTATAATGAACCATTTCTATTTTTCAAATTTATAATTTAATGTTGCCATTACATAACTAAAAAATTCAAATATCATGCATGTGTCTAAAAAAATAAAAACAATTTATGCAGAATCCGATGTGATCACTTTAAATATTTAAATCATCCATGTTTCAGCAGAAGAAAATAGTTTATTTCAATCTCGTGAAAAATGTCAAACTGTACGCAATCTGGAGTGTGTATTTAGAATTGTACAAATTGCGAATTTATTTTGATATGGTATAATTTTGAACAGGGTATGTCAATCTCAGACAATTTTAAATTTTTCACGTCACGTTTGTGACTGTCGTAAAGGAAATTGCAGTTCACTTTTATACTCCAAAGGAATAATATTATTTACGACTAGTGAATACGCGTTAGAACCCCTTAAAAATCCTCTCCCCAAGGTATTCCTCCTTCTGGGAGGTGCCCTAGTTGAACATAAATGTAAGAACTTGGGGTATACAAATTTAGCTTGCGTATTTTTTTACTAATTTTTATTCGCTTCAAACTTTTAGTATCTTACTGAAATTTTGACCATTTATGAATTAAAAGTCAGCATCTAGGATTAACGGTTAAGAAAATAAATGTCCGTCAACTCATAAGTGGATACGCTGTATAATCTTTTTTTTTTCTTTTTCTTTTTTTTTACCCACTCCGATGATAATTTTACTTTAATAGTCCATGAACTATACTTTTATTCAAAATTAAACTTTTTAAAGTATTGAAAAAAAATATTTGTATGACTTCAACAAATTTTAAGCATCTTATAAGAGGAAAAAGGGTCTTTATCATCGCTGACGTTCAGTGAAGTTCTGAGAATCCTTTAAAACAAAAATAATGACAATTTATTAGCTAAAGTTCTTAGATATATTGTCAGCAATGACAAATTTTATCCGCTGACGGATAATAAAAAAGATAAAGCAAGCGAATTAAAAATAATTTATTAAACAATCCTGACGCTCAGAAAAATGCAGAATAACGATAACATATTTATATTCATTAATAACGCGTATCGTTGTTTCTTTAAAGCCTAAAATATCGGCTAAAATTTTCTACATTTTCGCTCAGCTATTAAAGTATATGTGGCCCTTATAAATCATTTGCATAAGATGAATGTTACGAAATGTTAAAGAGGCACCTCATCCTTAATGGCTACAGTGACTCCTTTGGTTAACTCGACGATATTCCGTTGTTTTGACAATTTATATTCCCTGTTATCACCTAATGAGTTAAATCGAAAAAGGGGCTCGATCCATTAATACGCTGGCGGAGAAAAAAGCGAAGGTAATGAAAAATTGTGAATGATGATGTTTTGATCGCTTTATTTTGTTTACTGCTGACAAGAGCTTAATATCAGTGAAATAACATGTCACTGTATTCTCTCCTTAATGCTAAAAATCAATAAGTTGTGCATGACTTATGAATAATGCTTGTATTTATGATTACTGTTTTTTAATCGCATTTTCTTTTGTAGTCTTGTATTCAGTAGTCTTGTAATAGGGAGCAATTGTGACTTACTGTAACTTTCATATTTTCGAAAAATGAACATAAGTCTTAAAAGATATATTTTCAAGTTCTGCCTAAGGTAAAATTCTCCAGAGACGAAAGCTTTCCTTCACGCTCAGTCTTTCGCTTAGAAAATAATTTTACATGAGTAATCAAGGGCTATGGCAGTAGCCCATGATTACTCATGTAATCATGGCCATGTAATCATGCCATGAATTGCAGTAGTCGACCGCCCTCCCCAAGAGAAATTTCTGGGTACGTCACTGGGCTAGGGGATACAATTATTAGTTATTGCATCATCAAATTCCGTTTAGTAAACCTACGCACAGGAAAATGAGTTTATATTTCTCTGGTTTCAGAGTTTTTCAGAAATGGCCAGTACAGGAAGACTGAGTTAAAACACGTTATATCTGTATTTCGCTCCCCTATCCTCTCCTATAGTGTGTGTGTGCGTGTTTAATTTTATCTACAACTTTTCTGATACTTTTTGAAGTGGGTTTTCAGAAAAGATTTTCAAGGAAGTCTCGATCATTTTAACCGCATGAAACTGAAATCTTGTCTTCTATATTTCACTGCATCAAAATTTTTTAACCTCATAATTTTTATGTGATGTTATCACTAGTTTTCTATGAAAAAATATTGTTCTAGAATTCTTTTGGGGCCAGATTAAAATGACACCATTCTAACTTCAGGTGTAAAAGACTCCATGCCAAACACCAAACTGAAAAAGCTAAAGTCTGCACAGTCATTGGGCAAGCTTCATTTTACATTTTCCTAAGCTATAACAATGAATTTAGTATTTATGTCAAATATTTATAGTTTTCTGTTTTCGAAGTTAAAGTCTATCTGTTATAGAACGGTCTACATTATTTTTCTAATTTATAGGTGTTTGAGTTAAATTTCATAGCTTATGAGGAAGGGCGTTTCCAGAGAAAGATAATTTCTTTATGTATGAATATAAAGTGCTACCGTAAGACATCCCCGCTTATCAGATAAACAAAATTTTTATTGTTTTTTGTTTCTTTATAAAGAATGACTAATTAAAAAGCAATTGCTCCTGTTGTCTCTCTTGCTTCATGCTCAATGCTGCACAACAGTAGCTGGGTTAAAAACTGCTTTTTCAAAAAAAAAAAGAATTTTGATAAGTGTAAAAAAATATTTAGGATGGTAATGTGCCGATAAATGTAAACAAATCCAAGAGAATTTCTGATTAGATTATTACCATTCAAATAATTTCGAACTGTGCACAAACGAAGTATTAAAAGGGATCCTTACCATAAATTTTGCTATCAGAAATCAGTTTGTATGACAATCTTGTTGAAATGGTGTTTGGAAATAAGTTGTAATAAAGATGGCCAAAGCAACAAATGTCTATTATCAACAAAATCTGAATTTTCTCATCAACATGAGCTTGTTTAATAACAGAGATTTTCGTATTTATAGATATCACTAAATCTTTTCGTGTAGGTGATGTTAGCATTCTATTACTTCGTGTAATTTATTTATCAAGAGAGAAAGATGAACATTTTTTTCTTACATAAAAAATTGAATTATGTTTCCCTGTTGTTGATGTTAACTCAAAGCTGTACGAGGGTTATCTGCTTAGGGGGGTGCTTTGGTCAAAGGAATTTTTACTGGGTTCTAACACGTATTCATGTTACATCTGGAGAAAACAGCCTAAAATTCCAGATCACAAGATCGACAGTCGCATGGTAGTCCAGAATACTGGACATGCACACTTCTGCATCTACCGATGTTCAGTGTCTTTCTCACTCGGCTATTGAGCGTCTATATTTTCCTGTAAAATGAAGAAGAAAGAAATTATGGAAACGATAGTAATTCAGTTGTGTAATACTAGTAGCACAACTGATTTGTTCAAGAAAGAATATTTTTGAAATATGTTTTTGGGAAAAATAACTATTGATACCTCAAATAACGTCATGCTATTTCATTAAGTTATTATCTTTTGAACTGTAATTTATAAAAAATTGTCTCTCGTTATTTCTGACTGCGTTCGTCACTATAGCAGACAAGCAGGTGGAGGTGGCGTTTAATAGTGCTTTTGAGGGGCACTTCAATACAATCAAGGTATGAATTATTTGGCAATATTTTCAGAAAAAATAAGTTTATGTTTTAAACTAAAAGATATTTAGGGAAATCATTGCTTCATACCGGATCTAAAATGATATGGGATGTTACCGCTGAAAAACGATTTGAGAATCAGCAAAATTCCACCCCTTCGAAAGAGGACAGGCCGAGGTGATGATAAGAAAATTCACCAATCTGGTTCAGGTACATAAAGAAAGGGGTCTACTGCTGAGAATCCTTCATCTAGAAAAAAAAAAAGGAAACAGTTCAGAAAGCGTTTCAATTTCTTCTAGGTATAAAATTGATATCCTTTATAAATTTCGAAATTCTCATTGGAAGAAACGAAAGACTTGGATGAAATGTTACATTGAAAAAACTATTTATTTTAAGAATATGGATAAAAGAAAAGTTTTAACTTTAGAATACTAAATAAATGTTTTCATCACGCCTATTACCAACTAGATGTTAGAAATTCATCTTTACTTGGGATAGCCAGATAGCGATTATTGTAGATGGCGATCCTCTTGAAAGTAATGAAAAGAATTATTTAGATTTGTCTCACACGTCTTTCATAGTACAGCCAGGATTGCAAAAAATGATGCAAGTAATTGGGTAACTACCGATGAATTTACTAATAGAAACAATTCTTTAAAAAATTGTATTTCTGCATTTAATATGTTCCTAAATGATAAAAAGGTATCATCTTAGTAAAGTATGCATATCACTGTTTATTTGAAAGTCTTGTTCGATGATGAAAAGGATAAACACACATTTTTGATAGCTGGATTATTTTTAAAGAAGTAACAAATAATTAATGACAGGAAAAACAGGTTATAATTAAGTCCTAAATTTTAGATATTGTTAGGAGTCCTGGCCCTCTCTTCCTTATCGTAAGTATGATGTCACTATCTCCCATCACGCGACTTACTCATTAATACCTAGTGCTTGGTGAACCTGCGCAAGGGTGTCCTCATTGTCATACCCACCTTTCCACATTCGTCAATATTAAATACCTGTTATCCTTTTAAAACATTTTATCAAACTTTTTTTAACCGCTCTTATCCCAGACTTGACGACATTTCGGTTGAAATCCCTCACACAAATTTGTTTCAATTGCACATTGTTTTAACTGGTGTCTGGATGGAGAAACCCATCCAGAATAGATATACTGGTAACTTTTATCTACTTTTATGCCTAATCATTACAAATGTTGCCTTGTTTCTAGCAAGTGTACCTTTCAGCATGTATTTCTTTTTTGTCTTACCCCTTTTTGAAGTAAAACTTCTCTAGGAGAGACTAGGGAGTAACTCAGATTTTTTTTTCAGACGGAAGTAACGGTCACATGGTTTTGGAAAAGCGAAAGCTGCCTGCGTTCGAATCCAACCAGCAGGCGAAAACTACGGTTTAAGAACACGGTGATAGAAAAACATGAAGAAATGGAACCTGCCAAACTAGCAGACGAAAACTTCATTTTAAGAGCACGGAAACAGAATAATACTTCGAACAAAACTAGCAGAGGAAAACAAAGGTTTACGAATACGTCCATAGATAAACGCAATAATAGACCCTATGTGCATTCGATACCAACCAACAGAAGAAAAGACCAGTTAAGAACACAGTTAAAGAAAAATACCACAACATAGACATTCCCTCGATTCAAACCCTACGGAAAAACGTTTTAAGGAAACAGTGAAAGAATAATAGTTCAAAACGGACACTGCCTGGATGCTAACACGATAGCCAGACGGAACAACGGTTTAAGAATACGGGTATGTAACACCACAAAGAAACGGACCCTGGCTGCAATCAATCCCAAACAATAGACAGAACCTGCAGTTTAAAAACACGGATACAGAATAATAATTCAAACCCTATCAGCAGACGAAATCAACGCTTAAGAACACTGTGATAGAAAAACACAAAAAAATTACACTACCTGCATTCGAACCCAACAAACAGAGGAAAACATCAGTTAAAGAACACAGTTAAAGTATAATACTAGACTATGGACATTTCCCCCATTCAAACCCAACCTCCAGACGGAACAATAGCATAAGAAAGCAGTTAGTGAATAATACTACAACATGGGCACTTCCTGGATTCTAACCCAATTTCCAGACGGAAGAACGGTTTAAGAACACTGGTAATGAACACCACAAAGAAGCAAACCCCGGCTGCAAACGGATTAAGAACACAGTTAAAGGATAGTACATGGACACTCCCTGGATTCTAACCCAACCTCCAGACGGAACAACGGTCTAAGAACATGGGGATGAACACCACAAAGAAAATGAATCTGGCTGTAACTGAATACGACGTGAAAGAAGTTTTACTTCAATCGCGCGTAACGATTACACGCACACACTTTTTTTGATGTTCTGCATTATATACTTTACACATTGTCTGGCACTGCATATCCTTTCTGAATCTTGCACCATTAACCCTCATCCAAGCAACCAACTACAGCTATTATACAAATTTGTATAATAAACTTGATTTACTTGGTATTTTGCGATTTCATCTAATAAACTAAGGCAAAATTCTTAATGAACGGTGTCAGTATTCGAATAAAAACTAATTTTTATTTATCTCAGGTAAGAATACTAAAAAGTTTCAAATAAAACATTCTACAAATGGAGGAAAAAAGTGTAAATAATGTTAATTTTTATTCCTCATGTGAAAGACCTTGATGCGGTAATGATTAAGTATCTCATTTGTAAATATGATATTAAAATACGTTTTGTTTTTACTTCCCTCTAAACAATTTTTTAACAATGATTTACTATTGAAAATATACAGGGTGGTCCTAAATTATGTGTCAAAAAGGTGAATGCAGGTAGAGGGGACCAAGACGGTTCAGAATCACACAGCAATGTGGGGTCGGAAATGTCGTCTTCTTGTACCCGTTAATAATCACTTCGGAAGAAATGTTGGTCTCAATTCTTAATCAAGTTTCATAAACAATGAACATTTCTCCTAGAATTTCATCAATGAAACCAAACAGAATTTGCAAACTATCAGTTTTATTGCTTTCTGTAAAAAAGGCGTTCGTTTTTGACAAACGATGATCGGAAAGTTTACTGCTACTTCAACTCTTCCGAAGTGATTATTAACAGGTACATGAAGACGACATTTCCGACCCCGCATTGCTATGTGATTCTGAACCGACTTGGACCCCTCTACCTGCCTTAACATTTTTGACATATAATTTAGGACCACCCTATATTTATCGGAAAACGGGTAATTCCTATGATCGTAGCACATCTCTCAAACCAAAGCTTCAACTGAGCTTTTGCAAAAAAGTATTTAAAATACGTTATCATGATTTAGTATATATACATATGATTAAAAAAAATAAAATGATACCCTCAAAACCTTACTATATGCCACATCTATATAAATAAAACAGAGTGTAAACTGTCCGTTTGTCTGTCTGTCTGTCTGTGTCTCGCGTAGCTCCGAAACGGGGGATCGTAGACCTACCAAATTTTGTACGGAAATTCTTCAAGACTGGTCTCGACACATCTCGAAGCGATTTTTTCGAAATTCGAATTAGAAAATGTTTTATTTTATGTTTTGTCCGATTTTTAGCGATTTTTCTTGCGTAATACATAATAACGCGGGTAATTGCGCTCGCAAGAAAACGATATTTACATCATCGTATAGAGGAGAAAATTTTCTTTTAAAAACTATTTGTTCGGACTGTGTAACATAATTTGCAGATTTTGGGGAATTTTTAAAATAAAATTAAATTTGACGCTAACTTTCGAAAAATATTTTTAAAACTGCTGCATCTTGAATTCTATCTGTCATAACTGTTTTATATTTGGGCAAAAGATGGAGCACACAATTCGCCCACTTTTAAAAGAAGAACGGGGGAAAAATATTAATTAGGAAAATTTTTACGAATTTTTAAGTAAAGAAGGATTTTCATTTCAGTAGTACCTGCTTATGAGTTTCGGTTTGTTATCTTGCGGTTTGGTTGTCATGGATACAGTAACAATGATTAAAATTGCCAGTTGAAAAAAATAAATAAAAACGGGTCCCGCGAGCAGACGATTTCTTTGCTTGGCTCGATTTCCTTTTATAAATACTGGATTTATTTGCGAGAAGAAAAATTAAACTGCATAATCTAGAAAAACAATTTTAAAGCCTTTATAAATAGCGCAGTCTTATCTCTTATCTCTTTTCTTTTTGTAAATGGTTGCAAGAGAGGGTGACGTATTTTTAAAATTAAAAAAAAAATGTCCATTTCATGTAGTGTCTGAGGTATTTAACGCTGAAACGTGAACCTAAAAGACAGCATGCCTGAGGAAATAAGACATTTTGAAAGTGAGAAGTTCACTGCAAACGGTCCATTTTCACTTTTTTGATACCGAATGACGCTGACATAGTTTTTTTTTTGTATGTGTGTGTCATTATATTGCAATGATCTCAGGTTATTACATATATGACGCAAATTTTAAGTCAAGAGTGAAATAATTTTGCTTTTTCTAAATTCCACATCACTCGAATTAATTCGAATTACACATGTGAGGAAATTTTTCGTTTCCTACCGTGCGAAGAACGGGCACGCAGCTAGTTTCAAATAAAAAAAAATAGCTACACTTGTTCTCGTTCCACTTTATTTCGTGAATTTAAATCCCATGATCATGAAAATTCCTCTAATGTTTCATATAAAGAGTATGAAAATGGAATGACGTACTATGTTTTTGATTTAACGCCTCAAATGTTTTCTGAATGAGACACATGTGAGCGTAACAACATCTTCTAACTTATGAAAAGATTCAAAATTTTCAGAACCACTTTCCGAAATAGTAAACATCATTATGCGTATACTTTCAGCAAAGAAATATAATAGAAATTGATAAACTGAGCAGTTTTAACTGGTCTTTAGTTATAGATACCTTAATTCTTTGGAGGTTAGCATGAAAAAAAAAATCTAGTGATTAGTAAACATTTTGTGTGTGTTTCTGCGTGCGATGAATTACCGCATTAATTAATTTATTTTTAATTAAATTTGTGATGAGAGAGAGAGAGAGAGAGAGAGAGAAACAGACTGAGTTGTTTATATAAAAAGAACCTGTACTATGAACTCTGTTAAGAGTACGCGTAATTAGTACAAATTATTGAAATTGAGCGAAATGTATGTGAAAATATAAGATATTGAATACTTATGTATAGATAAATTAGAGTACTCAGTTGCATGCTATCGTATTTATGGTTACTGATTCACTTTATTTAGATGTTTAATAATTAAGTACATATTTAAATTAAAATATGTACACAATTATATGTAAAACACATAATTTTACTTCAAATTTACTCTTTACTATGCCTTATATTATTTATAATAATAAAAGGAAACCTAATTCCATGTTCAAAATAATCATTCTATATAGGACTGTATACTTATCAAGATAGTTATCTTTTGCACTTTCATGATCAGTATTTCTAGGAAAAATATTCATTTGTAAAATTTTCTTGCTTAAGTAGTCCATTTGGCATAACACTGTGGATAAAACTTTGAAAGGTAAAACGCTATTTTGCAATACAGTTCCATATAAAATATATTATTTTAAAACATTCATAAGATGGCATAAAAGTTTGTCTTGTAATTTCTATGGTTGTCACTTCTGAATTTTAGTTGTAACTACTCTTAAGAAAGTAATTTAAATTCAACGTGCAGGTAAAAGTAAAGCCAACGCATTGTGGTGGAATTCTTAAGAATTTCAATTTTCAAACTCATTCTTAAAAGTAAACAGCAACCAGGTGCATACGCACACGTGCTCTAAAATTATAGCAACTTTTTTTTACAAATTTATACTGTCGACATTTGCTTTAACGAACCCGTAGGGACCACTAAAATCGTTCGTAAAATCGTCCATGGGAGTGCACTCGGGACCACTGTCTAGTTCGAAACTTCGCAAGAGTTCGTAAAAAGGAGGTTCGTAAAAACAAGTGTCGACCGTAGCAGTTACCTTTAAAAGACAATACGTATCTTTACAACACAGTGCTGTAAAATACAAGCTGTAGCCTAAACGGGTTTGGCGCGCTGCCTAATGTATGAAAGAAGCCAAAGGGGAAAAAGGAAGCTTTCAGAAGAACGAAAAAATACCCTTGGAATTTAGTGATGACGGAGTGTTCATGTAGTTTAGGAGCTTATAAGAGTATTATATTTAAGCCGAAAAATATTTTATACTTAATATTTTATACTTTTTTATTGAACCCAAAGATACACCACCTTTCTGCACTTTCCACTCTAATATGCAGAGAAGGGGGACAGTGGATCAACTAAAAAAAATAAATATAATTCTAAATATATTTGAAAAACAGAATATCAAACTAATGCATTATGTTTTCTAATCTAATGGCTATCCTAATTAATTTTACTTCAGTTCTAAAAACGTTTTTATAGAATAAAATACATTTTTCTTAAGAACTACTTATTGACACACTGTACCCCATACATGGTGATCATTTGCGGATCACACTACCCTACTTTAATGGTTTGATTCATTCCCCTTTGATGCTTTTGAAGTCGGGCTGAACACCTGGAAAATTAAAAGACAAAAGTCAGGCTATGCATATCTCAGGGAAGGAAAATCCACCACGCATATATGTTCACAGCAATGCCAGGCCATAAAGCAACACTGCCACTTACCTAGGTTAACACATAGAACAGGTTGTTAATATGGAAAACACATATCACCAAAATCAGATACCTCATGGCGGCTGCTTCAAAAAACATCATTCTCATAGTACATTCGATAAAAGCTAAGCAAACAAAACTATTTTTTTTTATAAAACAATGATGTTAAGGTGGCTGAAATGGATGTAGATAAAATAAAAACTCGAGCAAAAACATTCTGGGTTAAACTAAAGTTATATTTACAGAAATTAATATTTACCCAAAAAAATATATAAAGTAAGTCATGCAAGCCCCTTTTTAAACAAACAAACAAACAAACAAACAAAGAACATCGTCTTCTACGTCTTCTGGCTCACGCAGAGCCGTTCTTTTCTGTCTCGCGATTTTCGAATCGCACTGCCGATGCCAGTCTTTCTACGGTGGAGTTGAGTTGTACAGTTACTTCTTCCTGACAATGATCAAGCTTGCAGCAACTTAAGCAGCCTCCGCATGGGGTTTCGTAGCAAAATTTCACATCAAACTCGCATGATACTTAGTAAATACTGGAATGGGAACGACAGATTTGAACTTAGTTTCTATTATTACTTAAACAACACCAATAGTGGCATTCTTGCCGAACTACAGGAATATGTCTATCCTGACCCACTTAATAACAAAAGGCTTAAGGTCATTCATTCTCACTAAATTCCCACCTCTTGAAGATAAACCATCAAATAAACACCTACAACGTGGCATCCACCACAATTAACATTACTTGGAAACTTTGATCACACAATCTACTAAACCTTAAATATCCTTCTATTGAGTAAATAAACACTTAAGGAAAACAAAGTCCCTTCACCCTGCTATATCATTTACACTTCTTACTGTACCTTTCTAATACTTAGACCCGGTATGTTTCTGGACTCAAGACAAGTCTGAATTTACACTACGAAAATTCAATCATACTGGAGTTAGTGCCCACGGTATTCCTACAAGACCATTCCATCAGTCACTTCGTCTGTCGTATTTCAACATTTTCTTAAAAGTTGAAATTGAACAAAATGTCAAGGTGTTCAGAAATTTCATTTTTTTAAATAATAAAATGAATTTCCTACCACTCATAAAAAATCTTCAACCTTCACCAACTTTATTTACTGTCAGTTCATTTAGCAGATGTGTTTCAATTTACATTACGCAAGTGTATCACACTTTCAGACGAGTTCATTTTCAAAATTTTATCTAAAAGCGAAAATAAGTTACAGCAATTTTCATGTAAATGCTCATTAACTTTCCATTAGCTTGACATAATGATGTCAGAAATTACAGCTACTGCTTTTTGATGAATAAATGCATTATTTCATCGTTAGTTAATGGAACAGCTTTTGATTTCAACAAGTTATTTAAATTGTTTTAGAGGTTCTCCTATAAAAAATTTTTAAGGGATAAAATCCGAAGTTAAATAGCAGCTTTTGGAAGTAATAAGAAAATGCTATGAACATATTTATTATTTATGTATAATATTTACGATGTAATCTTAGCATTTTCCTTCATTTGTTGAGTGTACTGCTTCCAGCAAAAAGGAATTGGCTCTATGCTTGGCTATTTTGGGTTTGCATATTCAAATAAAAAATATAATCGTTTCATACTTTGCTTCAAGAAGGATTTACCTCGGTTTGTCAGTTTCCGCAATGCTAGCTTGATAGGTGTGCGTCCCATGGCATGGGTGTCCATATGATTTAACTCAAGAGTCCTACCCCAGAAATATACTATCGCTCTTTCTATTCCATTGATTATGTAATACTTTGAAAAGCATTACTAAAATATTATTTCAGTTATTTTTTTATATTAATGCATAATTATATTTCTCTAAATATTGATATGCATGACCTGATAGTTCAATTTGCGCAAAATACACCTTGGAAAATGCAATGCATGTGAAGTAGCATGCTCATTTTTCTCTGTATATTTTCCTTTGTCATTCCGTAAGCAAAATTGTTATTTCCATACCATGTGCTTATATAGATATATAAATATATATTTGTTTACTGGAAATGTTAATGGTGGGCCGGGGCCATCGTGAATCTTCTACCGGTCCTGCATATGTACTTCGATGAGTAATCCAAAGAAGATTACGGACGTTTCTCATTGGTTGTATTCGGGCATTGGTTGTATTCAGTATACAGGGTGTCCCAAAACAATAGCCAGGGCTTTTAGTAATATTCATCACCGACATGTTGCATTTAAACTTTCGTTAAATTTTTTTTAATTTCTCACTGCTACCTTTCTAGCTTTCTCGTACCAGTTTAATGTCAAAATTTCAGAATTATCATGGCAGAAGATTATTTATTTATTTATTCTGCGGTGAACTTATTAAGCTCGATGAACTAATGAAAACTTTTGCGACTAAATGAAATATTTACATATTCGATCGCAATAGCTTTGTAGAATTACGTAAGAAGAAATGTCTTCATCGTAAGAATAAGCGCTGTAAAATAAGTGCCATACGGAAATTGAAAGTGGCTCGAGAATTTTTAGGATTCAATCCAATTTTATTCATTATAGAACAGATAATACAACCATTAGTGATCAGAGGAATTAATGGAAAAGGGTTCAGACAGTGCCTTGCCATTATGCTAGGACCGTTGAAGCATTCACGACTTACCATGTCATACCAGTTTTATCCGTAGAGTTCTGGACAGGCCACTGTACGGATACGAACCCTATCAAAAACTTGTAGGAGATAAGAAAGGGAGAAATCGTCCAAAAATTATCAAATAGAGATGATAACTAATTGAAATATTAATAAATGTTTGATATCACAATTCAGCACGCAAAGTGATCGAAAGTATGTTATTGAAGAGGGCAAAGGAAATGGCATCATATACTGACTGACAGTCGTTAATTCTTCTGTTTTTCCATAGTATGTAAATTATGTTTTTATCTGAAAATTTATAAAGGAAATGTATAATAAATAAGAATAAAATCCTTTATCCTATACAACCAGCGCCTTTCTAATACTTTTCTGTAACTAAAATACAGAAGTACCATTTTTGTGACTGTTCCTAATAATTTGGACTTCCGATTAATTCGAAATTTCGATACCCCTGATATACACTTTCCGTTTCCCTATTTCCTTCTAAAAAAGTCTCTTTGTGTGAACTTTCTATTAAGCAGAAACCTGCTCCCAATACATATATAAGGTAAATCGGGGAAGTCACCAAATAACAGGTTGCTTTGCTTAGTAGAAGCAAAATTGAAATGATAAGATAATGAAAAAAAATTATCATACTCTTTAAAAAATTGTGTATACATATTATTATATTACATTAATTTCGTTCCCTCAATGTTCCCTCATATATAACATGCAACACCACAATAATTAAGGACAAACAAGATAAGCATTGAGAGATTACCTGTGAATCAACAGTAACTGTAGAGAAAAAATAAATCTGTAAACAGTACTTTTTAATTACTCTGCTAAAACTAATAAGGGTACGGGTTTGAATGTTACCCTGAACATTTTATTCAGTGCAAATGATCACCATTCCATTCTTCGTACAACCGTTTCTTGCATTTGATGTACTGAATCCACGCACAATTGAAACCTTATTTATAGTAAAAGTATCTTTTATATACTGCAAAAATTTAATTTTGACCAATAATTGAATTATTATATTGAATTAAATTTGATTCGGAAGAAGAAGCTCGGTCCATGTTCATTTTGCAGTTTTGAGGCATTGTCTATATGATAAAATGATTATTACATTTGTTTAAAATTATTAGTAACGTTTAGAAAAGCAAAAGAAGGCATGTAAATCTGTTATACACATACATTATAGGCAATGTAAAACATTCTATAAAAATATTAAACACTACGCTAATTAAATTAACATAAAAATGATAATTATAATTATTAATTCAGTTTTTATTTTACACTACAGTATACAGTACTCAGAATAAAAAAAACAATTTTTTATTATTAAAAGTAGTTATTAATTTTTATAATTAAAAGAATGTATAAAAAATAGCAAAATAATCGCTGATGCCATAAACAGTTTATTAAAATAAATTTCAAAAATCTAAAGTCTCTTTATTTCACAAATAAGTTCGTTTAGATAACTCATAAAAAATTCAATCTCTCTATATATTTATAATATGCTTAAATAATATATATATATATATATATATATATATATATATATATATATATATATATATATATATATATATATATATATATATATAAAATATACTGCTTTCAGTATTCCTAAGGTTGAAAAATCACCACTTTGCTTTTTTAATATACCAAAAAGGTAAGATTTCTTCTAAAACATTTTACTTCATTAAATTAATGATAACGGCAGTTTGTAATCTAATTCTTATCTTAAAGAAAACTCTCATTAAAATAACAGATACCTGAAGGCTTAATATATATGTTTCACAAGTTTAGAAATCTCGAATAAGTATGGATAAACATTAAGAATTACGTATAAAAATAAATGGATATATAAAAGAAAATAATGTTTCTAGCTTTGTAACTTTATATTGTTTTTTTTCATACTATTATTATTATTCTAAATCAATTAAAACTTGTTTCCCCTAAAAAGTTATAAACAGCTCAGTTTTTCCTTTAATTTTCTTTCTTTCTTTTTTTTTTTTTTTTTTTTTGCTTTGTCATTAATCGAATGAAAGTGTCTATCCAAAATAACTTCGAGGTATAAATACAGAAAGTCATTTAGTATGCTTAATTTAATCGATTTTCTTTCTTTTAAGGGCATAATATGTAAGATATTCATACTTTTTTCATAATTACGTATTGAATATCGTTTCGTAAGTAAATTTTTTGGAATCTCATTCAAGTGCAGTAATTCAGTTCTAACAAAATATGCAAGCCGCTTTTTTACCATCGCCCCTTCTCTACAGTATACGCCGTTAACATGACATTCATTTGAGAAAACACAAGTAAAATTCTTTGCATAAATTTGAAAGAATAAGTGCATTACCTTAACTTTTCTCTACAACTTGGATATATATCCAATAGATATTTTCAAAGTACTTTTTTTCATCATAGTATCGATTTCGTACCCTTTTTGAATTATTCAAGTGCTTATTTGTCTTTTATCTGAAAAAAAACTTGGAGTAAAAGAGTTAATTATTAAAATCTTGACTGGATCATCTCTTTTGCAACTTTGCTTATTTCTTCTAAGGGGGAAAAATACATAATACAATGATTATTATTACTTTTTTTCTTTAAAATATAAGTTTTCATATCACTTCTCCCTTTCAAAGTAAGCAGTTTATTGCTAATCTGTTTTAAAAGTCCTAAAACAAATTGATATTTAAAAATAAATCCCCCTTTATTATTCGTAGAATAAACAGTGCTGAGAATCAATAGCCATTAATTTTGGTCAAAATGCTAAAACAATCCAATTATCTTTAAATTGGAAGCTTATTAATAAAGCCAATGATTACTTGACTAAAACGAATTTTGATACAGTCTTTAGGGCTGATGCATTCGCATATTTATTGATTTTTACTATCTGTATCACTGATCATTAAGATAAGAAGAGTGTGTGTGTACTTTGCTTTTCATATTTTAATTGCTTAATTTACGCGTTCCAATTTTAATTTTTAAATTAAAATATTATCCAAGCAGCAGTATTTTGACAAATACAAGGAAAAAATGTTGAACATTTCTTTAAAAAAATTGTGCTAAACACATGGCTTAAAGGTAGCAAAATAATTGCACATTTTGGTACACAAAGCTTAATACTTGACCGTCGAGATACATTAGTGAAGCAGATAAGGTAAACAACTGATAAAGTGACCACACTACTCACTATAAATACTCACACCTGAAACTATTAAATTAATGCGTTAAAAGTTTGAAACTAACATCACAATTCTTAATCCCGGATCAATCCAGTGTCATGTATTCAAATATATAGGGAGGATCTCGATCACGACCGATTGTGTTTGCAGGTGTCAAAGGACGTATCTTTGATAGCGGTTAAAGTATTCTAACCAATTTACGTCCATATTCACTGTCAACCTCGACCTCCGTTTTACAGCAAACTCTCGGTCGAACGCTCCAATAGTATTCCATTTGAATACCAAATGAATACCATTTAAGCGTTCGATCGAGAGTGTGCTAGCAAAATTTTTAAATAAAACTTGAAGTTTTTTAATAACTTTTAAATATCAGTCATTCGTTTTTGCTTTCGAAACACAACTTCTTTGTTCTAGGTCATACTTTACTTAATGTGAGTTTCTACGCCAGATGTACATAATCGTCTTGTTCCACTAAATATTGAAGCCGCTCCACCACTAAATATTGTGCATCCGCTAAATATTGTGCATCATTAACTAAAATATAAGTTGAACTAAATAAGTTGAACTAAACATTCAACTAAAAAGGAATAGTTGTTAATTGAATACAAATAAATGTCTAAGTAAAGTAGTTGCTAGTTGAAGGTCCAACAAATTAGTTTTAGTTTTCTGTTCAACTGAAACTAATTTAGTTGAGCGGAGTTAGATGAAACTACAAAAAAAACTAATAGTTGCTGGACTTTCAACTAACAATTAATAGTTTAGTTGTAGTTTTCAAACAACAATTCGCTATTATTCGCTATTTGAATTATATCGTAATTATTCGCTACTTAATTTTGGTAGCACTGAGCTGTAAGAAAAGTGGATCCATAAACTTGCCAACTCTGGTAGTTAAGATCAATAATTTTGGACCTTCAAACTGTAGGGCGTCCCTTATGTTGTCTTTGATTATTTTCTTTCTTTTTTAGGTTCGTAATTAAAAAAAATTCCGTGTAGACACTCGCGGATAAAGGGGGCTCTTCTGTATTATTATTATTTTATTTTTCGTATGAATCCATTGCGCAAATTACCAAACGAACAATAAGTACTATCAGCCATTTGAACAATATATCATTAATGTATTATAGTGTAAAAAAAATTAAGCATGTAAAAAATGAATTTACTGATTTTTCGCTTGCTGTTTGAAGTAGTTTTTCGAAAACTTCTATTTTAGAAGCGTATGTCTGGCCGCAGAAGCAGTTGCAAAGACTCAGAAATATTTAGCTGAATTCAAAAAATCAAGCTTAGTTGAATATCAGATCTAGATTTATTCACGGGAAATTTCTTTAACAGCTTGACACACGCAAAATTATCTTCATAAAATTATGAAGAAACAAAGAAGATATATTTAAAAAAGCCCTTCTAGCTCAATTGCTGCCCAATTGACGTTTTCATTAGCTTTAGAACTGTTAATTTTGAAAACCCGGAAATAAAAAATGCACCAGAACCTTCTCGGAGATTCTTGGTACGGACAATTTTAGCTTCTTTGCCATGATGTGTAAATAGGCAAATTAAAAAAAAATCAGCGATGATCTGGGCGCAAAAGGCAATTATGCATGGGGAAAGGAGTCATTTTTTATGCTACACATAATGTGAAAAAACACTCGTGCAAGTAGAAATTCAAATGAGCTTTCATGCAGAAGAGAAGGTTAAAATCTTGCTGTGCTTTAAGCCAAGCAGGCAATAAAGTCAAAGGGCAAAATCTTATAAAAATGATTTCTCTTACTAATATTAAAAGGCAGGAGAAATGGATCTCCGATTGCACGCTATTTTAACTAAGGAGGCCACTCACCCCCCCCCTTCCAAAAAATAGAAAAAAAGACCAGAACAAGTGCTTTCTTTTTTGATAAAGCTTTAAAATAAAGAAATCTATGTGAAGTCTTAAGATAAGACATATTCATGGATATTAATTAAAATTTGAATAATTAAGGAAATTTGGTAATTAACAAATCTGATAGTATTTAATAATTGTTAAAAATGTGCACATTACAAAAATATTGAGCAAAGTGTCTTTTACCTTTACATACAAAGTTATCATCTTGTCATCGAAATCTTTCAAAAGTGTGTAAGTTTAGATTTGATATTTTTTAAAATTTGGCTAGTCATAGTAGAGGTTAGTCAGAGTAGTTGAAAATTTCGTTAGTCATACCATACTGATTAAATGGTTTTGATATATTTGAAAGGTTCGAACACATTTTTTAATGCTTAAATTTTTCTATCGGTGCATAAATACAACTATCGTTCATTTTTGATTGATTCTGTGAAGGCACACGTTAATATGAGGTGGAATGCTCTATCGATACCAATTTTTCGTGAGGGAGGAACTGTTTAGATCTGTTTTTCTTTCGTTTTGATTTGATGTAACTGACGTAGTAATACTTTGAAAACCTTGATGAAAATTGCGTTACGACGTCTTTTATCTTTTCTCATAAAATATGTTGTTGCTAAATATTTTTCTCTTCTCATTGCTTCTCTTAGTGAGTTGACAATGTTAGATAAACGGAAGTATTGAAAATCATCTATATTACATTACACAATAAGCTTTCAAAGAATTCTGAAAGAAGACCTGTGCAAACCCGCATTTTTTGCATTTATTCTCTTTCCCGTTGTTTTTTCTAAAAAAAAGAAAGGCACAGAATCCTCTTCTTTCGAAGGATAATTCAAGTTTTCACAAGCTGCAAGATTGGAAGCAAAATAATGGAAAATCTACTTTGCTAAGTACATGAAAGAATAAAAATGATGACAGAAAAAGCTATTTCCGATCTACAGAATTACTTCCGTTCCTCGTGGAGTTATTCCATTAGAGGTCGCCATAAAGGTTTATGTTGCAATTCTCATCTCGGGCTCAGCCACATTCACGTACCGCCAGAAATCTTGCGTAGATTTATTTACAAACATTGAGTTACAGTCTGGGAAAGAACAACAATGCTTTTCTCAAAAGAAACACATAATTTTCTGTGTTAAAATCTATTTCTGCTTCCACGTCATTAGAAAAGTGTTCTGCTGTCATATACGCAGACACTTAAATGCACTACCCCAAAATTACTTTTCTTCATATTTCATTTAAATGCGTACTTAAAAATATAATTCTAAAACGTAAAAAAGTTACTTTTGAATGTAGGAGGGGCTTTAAGTTTATGACTTTGAGGCTCAGTGCCGAGTTTTATATCTATTTTTCTTTTTGAAAATCGCTCCATTTATTTTGTATTTTCGTAAAATTTAGAGTTCTCTGAAGATTTCATATACAATCCGAAATATGGGGATATATTTTCCCCCGACAAAATAGTTTTTATTAATATAATAACTTCATATTTTGAGAGCACTGTAAATTGGACAAGTTTTATTTAAAACCTTAAAATTAATTTCTTTTTTTCTCTAATAAACTAATATTTCTTTAAGGGGAATAAGAAGTGCCGTATAATTTTGCGCTTCTAAATTTTATTCATGTGTCTTTTTAAAGAATTTTTAAATTAACAATAAAGCTTTAAAAAATACGTAAACTAATGATGCGAAAAAATAACTTGAGGTACATCTTCTCCAAAGGAACGCAAATTTTAAGTAAATGTCGGTGGAAATACACCTAAACTTATTAAATATTAGGGCGTTTTATTTATGTCTTGCAGATCAAAATGTTTTTATCTGTCATCAAAAAGCCATTTTGCACGAAAAATCAATTTTATCCAAGTTTTGCATGTCCAAATCAATGAATATTTAGTTATAGGGTAAAAAATGTCCTTTTCATTTTTGAATAGATAGAAGTATAAAATATCTCATATTATATAAATTAAACCATTTTAAAAAAAAAGGTGATTTTAAATCTCAATATCAGCATTATTTTAACCACACAGAATACAAATATCTAGCTGATTTGATAAAAAGAGTACAAATGTTGATAAAGAGAAAAGTTGATAAAAAGAGTACAAATGACATAAAATACAAAATCCAATATACATGCAATCTCAAAAATAGTATATATGTATATAAATGTGAAAGAATGGGCAACCGGTCGGGCAGGACGCTCCTTTTGAGAGACCCATCTGGGCTCGCTCTTTATTTCGTTAAGGCGTCGAGGCTCCTTCTTTAAAACCCGCTTAAAATACTTTTTTATTTAAAAAACTTTTCACAGAGATAAATATGGTAACAAAGATCACGAAAAATCTGCTCTCCCAACGGTGTTTACACTTTTATTACATAAGTCCACATGATTTATAAGCTAATCACATGTTTAAAAAATGTGCATTTATTGGCTATTAAAATGTCCTGTTAGAATTTCCAAGGTCTGATAATGTCTGGAAATTCTTGCCAGCTGTATAAACTACAGACAGGAGAAAGTAGAAAAAAATATCAATGCCTTTTTATTAAATTTAGATCCCGAGATAAATCCTTTCTTTGAAAACGAAAGATGTTTTACCCCTATATAATTTTGAAGAGAGCTAATAGAAAATTTGAATTTTAGAGGATATTTATTTTTATATGTTTATATTACGAATTTCCTTCTTATTCTGCCCTTCAAGGGTTAAATATAGTCTAAAATTCGTATTATACGTGTCAGATAATTAAAACTTGCATTTTGTTGAATCAAAATCGGTTAACTAGACCGCTAGATGACGGTTTTTGGGTGTCCCCATTGTTTAACAGGGTTTTCTTGAATTCTCGAGAAATATTGGTGCTAGAGCTTAGCTGAATTGACTTCACTTTTGGGACTTATTTTTGGCTCCAAATTTGGCGATATTTCTCCAAGAAGTTGCCAGATGGGCAACATTGCGAACATTTGGCGCGATTTTACTAATGGGATCTGCAATGTTTTTTCCCTGCGTTAGCATTACGCAAAAGCCTAGTATTACTCTATTCTATTACATTTCCCTTATGCAATGAAGGTTCTCGATTGAGTGGGATTTTTCTGGAATAGAGTTTCGAAAGATTGCAAGAAATTTCTGCCAGATTATATATAGAGAAGCAGAACCTACCTAGGAGTTCAGTTGCTGTAGTTTGTCAGCCGTCGCGCTAGCTGAGAAACGCGAGCTCTGCCGGGAAGCGGAGAAAGCTTCTGTAATAAGCTGATTGTTATAAAGCATGTTACTGGCTATTGATGCCTGCGAAGTGTGTATAGTAGATTGTTCGCCGAAGTTCTAGAAGCAATAAACTTTGTGTTTTGTCCTGCCAACTGGACTGTTTACTAGAACTTTCCATCCACAGTGGACTTTTAGCTACAAACCTGAAAACTAAGCAAAAGTTTTCTGCAACAATATGCAGGGGAGATTGGGTCTGATGTAATATTTTGAAGTTTTTGATTAATCAATATTTAGACTAAATAATGGAAGAACACCATGCAACTCTTTTTAGCTAGACGTCAAAGAACATTCGCAAAATTTTGTGTAAATGTAATTTAAGAATAATAGTTTATTCGAGTGTACACTCTCGAAAATTATTTTTTTCAATTCACGGACATTTTGCAGCAGTTATCTCCATTTCTTTTTTCTCCTGACAATTGAAGAAACCTTTACCGATTCAACGAATTTTTTCCCTCTTTCTTCAAATTTTCGAGAATTCACGGAAATATAACGTTTCCAAGGAGTACGGAAATTATTCGTTAAGTGGAATAAATTAGCTTAAATTAGGAATAAATTAGCAAAAATTAGGAATAAATTAGGAATAAATTAGCTTATAAAGACACACACTGAAATGTTATTTCATCAATTTACGGAAAGCTTTCTGGCAGTAGTGCTGCCGGAATATATCCGTTATTTGACGAATATCGGTTTCATGTTTTCTCCTGTCGATTAAAGAAAATTCTTGAAATTCAACAGTTTTTTCCCCCTCTTGTTCAGATTTCACGGAAATATTATGTTTCCATAAATAATTATTCGTTGATAAATGAAGGCTAAATTAGTGTATAAAGACGAATTTTTCTGAGTGTGTAGAATTTTACTGTATGTACGTCAGTGTATTGTGATACCCTTGTTCCCAATCTTCTGACAATAGTAGCAATGTAATGGAGGAATTGTAACATATAAGTTTTTATTAATGAAATTGCAAAAATATTCGGCAAAACAATTCGAATCTGTTTCTTAAAGCTTTGACGGCACAGAAATGTTATATTATCCAGTGAGTTACAAAATAGAGAGACAATGCTAAGTAATATAATTTGTAATGGCAAATAGTGAAATGTTCTCAAACTGAAGATCAGTTAAAAAATATAACTGCTATTATTTAAAAAAAATACCCAGAAAAGTAATTTGGCGTTCACCTTTTGTACACTTCACATGGACCCATTTTTAAAATTGATACAAGTCTTACAATTGTTTCCAAGGTCTTTTGTTACAACTGATACATTTATGGCATTTTGAAGCTCTTATTCTAGCTTGTACTACTACGCTGAAATGTGTAGTAGTATAAACTCGAAGCTTTACAAAATTGATTATCAAAAATTTAAACAATGACTTAAACAACACTTAAAGAATTATACCCCACAAAAAAAAGCTTGTTTATAAATTTTATTTTTTATTAGGAAAAATAATTCTTCTCGTTAATTTTCAAAAATTTACACTTTTAAAATGCCCAATTAGTAAAATGTGCATCATACACTAATGAGGTTATGTACGAAATTTGAGAATTATATCCTAAAATATGTCAGAGATGTAAAAATAAATATATGCTGACTTAAACCACTTTTCAGTGACTCTCGAAGGGAAAAAATAAAGTCGGACGATCCCATTTTAGAGATCATACTAAAATTGCGAAATAGAAAATATTTTTTCCCACTCTAGCTATAAACGTTTACATTCAAATTCATCTATACCCCCCCCCTCCCGATCATTTTTTTTGACAGATATCTCTGAGATGCCTAATGATAAAAAGCTGAAATTTTGTACATCATCTAAGCAGTGTATGGGACACGTTTTACTAACTGAGAATTTTTTGTCTTATTGTTTGAATTATTGTTCAAATTTAAAAAGTGTAACTTTTTGATAATTAATGAGAGGAATTTCTTCTTAACGTTTTTTGTAACGTTGTTTTCCTACCTCATTTTGAGCATTTTTTCAATTAACATTCCCCACTTATTTCTAATAGATAAAGTATTAAAGCTTACTACAACTTTTTGGGACATCTTGTAATGAGCAACATCTGCTAACATGAAGTCCGTATAAATGCTGCAGATATTTAAATTTTCAATACAATAAATGTACTATGCTTCAATAATATAAAATGGTATTGTACACTAATAATGCTCTTTTAGAGAGTTATATCTACACGCTAGTCAAATACTTCTGAAAGAAATTCTCATTAAAACCAGCTTTTAAGATGTATATAATTCATTCTATTTTATTAAAATTCATTACAAAGTTTCTTTAAAATTAAAAGTAATAATAGCAAATAATAAAAATCCAATCGAATTGTACTTTTGCACAAATTGTTTTTACTCCAGTTTTCCAGAAATATTTATTTTCGGAAAATAAGATTTAGTTTTCATCATTATTTCAGTGTCATTCAGATTACAAAAATGAGCACCTCTCAGCACCGAGAAAGAATTTTATTCCCTAAGACGTAGTCCAATTTAACTGAAATGTTTTATATGTAAATCAGATGATCATCGAAGACACCAAGAGGGAAAAAGGACGAAGATTTCAGGATGATGCAAAAAATAATTTTCTCTGCTTTAATTTTCTTTATAATCTTCTAGATTTTTGTATTACAAATCAATTTGGTTAAATGCGTGAGAGGTTATGCTTTAAATAAAAGATAAAAACTGGTTGACAGATTAAATTGTGAACAAACTGAATAAAATTATCCATCACACATTGAATTAATGTTTGTTTATACGTAAAGAATCTTTTAAGTAATATATTTTATGCAATGGACTACAGTTGAGACAGTTCTTCGGATAAGAAAATTTAAATACGAGTATATACATTTATTCTTTTTCATTTCAGTTGTTTAACAGTAATTTTGGTTCAACAAAATTAGAATTAAAATCACATTAGATGATTTTCATGGTTTAATTATAATTTTGCAGATATTGAATTAATATAATTTCATTTTGTAAATATTGTAAAGTGCCTTGCTTGTACACGCCAATCACCTATATGTGGATATTCTATTGTGCATATATTAAAAACATATTTAATGGATAGACAATATATTTTTTTCCAGACAAAGTTTCTGAAAATTTACTTAAAATATTTTTCCTGTAATGAAGTGTTAAAAATACTCAAATTTGTAAGATGCACAAAGTGGTCAAAATAACCCCGCTTCAACCTATGGCGGTTTAGACACCATTTTTCAGCTGTAAAATTTTTTAATATAGAATCTAGAGAAGATATTGAGAATGTATTATGTGACTGTGAATAAAGCATGAAATGATGGATTGATTTCAATAATTTAAGTTAAAATGCATTCAATGAAAAATTTGAAAGATATATTTCTGCACCATTTCACCGAAAATTACGCATGTAAATCAGTAGCGTAGCCACTTAGGGATTTAGAACCCCCATGAAGAATATTTTTTCATACGAAATATTTTTTCACTCACTAATCACACACAAGTATACACATATATAAAATGTAGTAGTAGTAGTAAGCCCCCCCCCCACTAAAAATTTCTCGCTACGCTACTGATATAAATGAAATAAGACGCACCTTTATAAACAGATTTAAAAGATAAGAAAAATAAAACTAAAAAATAAATAAAGTAATGTTTAAAATGCTTACTTGCTTTCCTGTCAGATGTGACAATAAAAAGAGAATTTCGAAGTTACTAATTCCATATTTTAGTACTGTAAAAGCGATCCACGTGAAAGAAATTTAGGAAGAGATATTTGTTTAAACTTTTATAATATCTGTTTACATCTAATCTACAAACTCCATTTATTTATCGTATAATTTTTAGTCGAAATTCTGTAAAATACTTCGTAGGAAGTATAAAGAAAATTCTTCCAAATGACACCGAAACGAAGTTTTCAAGGTTTGCTTTCCAAAAATGTAAAAAAAAAAAGGCTTTTCGCATTCCCAAAGAGCAACGATATCTGAGTTCATCCTATACACAATATAGTGATAAGTCTTACAATGCCAGATCATGCTATATAAACAGCGAGGTAAGTTCAGCCTTTTGGTTATACTGCGCAGAGGCTTATAAGACAACCAACCTTTACACCTGTAACAACCTACAACGCTATGGGTATCAAATTCCGTCTGTGAGATAAAATCCCGTCATCTTAGGTCCTTTCCAAGGGTTGCTGAGGCGTATTTTCCCTACCTCTGAAAGATCTCTCGAGAACGGCTGCGAGATATCTTCTTTACATAAAAATTAAACGAACTTACTT
Organism: Cheiracanthium punctorium; assembly: GCA_038373885.1. Lineage (NCBI taxonomy): Eukaryota > Metazoa > Arthropoda > Arachnida > Araneae > Cheiracanthiidae > Cheiracanthium > Cheiracanthium punctorium. The sequence goes on from JAWZYV010013297.1 coordinate 1,546,329, forward strand.
ATCCCAAAACTTGCTTTGCCTGCTGGGAGGAACCACGGGGAACGATGTCCAGGCAGCTATAAAGATAGAACTATTGCTCAGCTAGAGTCAAGATGTGGAGGAGGGGATTAACGATATGTCGCATCGTCTGCATGTCTTTTAGTAGTGGACTACGAAGCATCCGATCATGTGATTCCATCAGGTTAATGTAAAGAAAGATCTGTATGAGCAACTCAAAATGTATATTTTCTATAGAATAATTAATTAAATAGATTGAAACACTTAGAGTCCTTCGTCCCACTTATTGATTTTAATGTTCTCTGGCTGACTGAGTAGCGGCACCGGGTCTTCTGTAGAAGGGCGAACCAGTCCTTTGATCTCTGTTTTGCTTTAATTCCTTCTTTCTCAGCAATTAAACTGATTATACACATGCTGAAAGGATTTTTTTTGAAAGATTGCTGCATGTAAAATTTTATTTTTATTTAACAACCTATAAAAGAAACTTTGCTTTGAAAGATTGCTTTGTGCTGTTTATCTTTATTTTTTATTCAACAATCTAGAAGAAAAGAATCCCGAAAAGAAAAACAAATGAAAACTAGTGAAAAATCAACGTCCAGATGGCTGATGTAAAAACCAAACCACCCTTCCGCACTTACCTTGGCTGAGATGACCCATCGTCCCATCTGCATATCTTCATCAAAATTAATGTACTTACGAGTCCATGAACTTGCTTGGCCTGCAGGGAGGGACGATGGGGTACGATGTCCGGGCAGCTGTAATGACAGAGCAATTGCTGAGCTAGAGTCAAGATGTGGAGGAGGAGATTAACGATATGCTGTATTGTCTGCATGTCTTGTAGTAGTGGACTACGAAGCATCCGATCATGAGCGTCCATCAGATTACTACAAACAAGGATTTGTATGAGCGACTCAAAATGTATATTTTCTATACAATAATTAATTAAATAAACTGAAACACTTCTACTTATATATTTTAATATCCTCTGGCCATTGAGTCCTTCGTTCTACTTAATGATTTTAACGTCCTCTGGCTAACTGAGGAGCGGAGCCGGGTCTTCCGTACAAGGGCGAAAATAAGTTCTTTGATTACTGTTGATTTAATCCCTACTTTCACAGAAATTAAACAGATTATGTACATGCTTAATTTTTTTTATTGATTAAAGGACTGCTGCTTCTTAGTCTGTTTTATTTTGTATGAGAATTACAGCATTTGTGAAAGCCTCTGTACTAAGCGGACTGTTAAGAGCGCATTACTGTCTGATAGTGCTTGGGAATTTTGTATAGCTGATGGTTCGACAAAGTTCCAGAAGCTATAAAGTTTGTGTTCCATTCTGACAAGTGGGCTCTTTTCTAGAACTTTCTACATCTACTGGACTTCAGAACGACGGACCCAGAAATTAGCAGAGTATTCTGCAACAATATGTTTGCTGCACATTTTAAAGAGGAACATGAAGACTATGAAATGAAGAAAATATGCTAGTTTTCAAATTTTGTGAAGAAAAAGTCCGAATCTTCAATAAAAAAAAGTTGAAAGAAGAGTTCAAAATGTCCTGACTGTAACACCTCTTTCGGACAACATTTATACTGGCTGCTAAGTACTGGGATAATCTGTTAAAATTTGTTGGAAGGATTTTGTCCGTAGAAAGGAAGCTATTTACAATTAAATACGTTGAAAAATCTTAATTGGGAAGTAAATATACATTTCCAGAAAAGATGACGTCAATGAAGTTTAAACTGAAGAGATTATTTAAATACAAGATGAGACAAAGTTTGATGGTGTAGGTCATTATACTTTTAATTTTTGATAGTCAAAGTAAAAATCCATGTAAAACTGTTTTATAAAGTACATGATATCAATTTTCCAGTTGATAACATACATAAAACATTATTGTCTATGATTTGCTTCATTTTTTATTTATAATCATTTTACCCCACACTATGGGGTAAAATGATCATATTAACAAGCCAGAAAAAAGTTAATGATTCATCGGCAAAAATTTCTAGCATCTCTCAGTTCAGTGTAAAAATGTTTAAATATGTTTTATCTTTTATTATGCGTAGCTTATCAAAGTTAAACTATTTACGTTTATAGTCATGTTACCCCTTGGTGACCCTAGCACTTGCAATTTTTTTACAATAGCACACAAAATAATTTGAATACATGCCCCTCTATGAGCAGAGCAATCATTGCTTAAAGTATTATTAAACGATATTCATATAAAATTTATATAAAATCATTTTTAAACGATATTCGGGGGTCATAAACTATACGTCAAAATTGTAAAGCCAGGAAGAGCGGACCTAAATAAGCAGATTTCATGTAGAAATGTATATGTGGTAATGACACTTTAAAGCGCTAGCTTGTAAAGCAGTATGAATCGCAGGAAACTAAAAAGACAAGTGAAGACAAAAGAAAACAAACATTTATTAACAGTTTACAAGAGGTGCTCAAAAGAGCGGCCACTAACAGCGATACAAGATTCACAGCGTTTACAGGTGGATCGGCATACAGTAGAAAAGACGTCAGGCATGTCGATCACATGTCCAGCAGCAACAGACAAGCGGACAACAAGATCTTCTTCAGATGTGACGGGACTCTTGTATGCCAGGCTTTTAATATGACCCCAAAAGAAAAAAAAATCCATGCAGGTTAAATCAGGAGGACGCGGTGGCCAGGGAACTACACCTCCCCGTCCTTTCCAATGCTGGCCGTAGACAGCGTCCAGACGATTCCTGACGTTTCGAATGAAGTGTGCTCGGTCTCCATCGTGCTGGAACCACATTCGTCTGCGAACAGGTGGAGGAACATCCACCAGAAGTTCAGGTAAGACCTGCTGTAGGAAGATGTTGTACATGTGGTCAGTTAAACGACTAGGTAGAATGTGCGGACCTATAAAGTTATTGTGCACAATGCCTGCCCAAACGTTGACGAAAAATCTTTCTTGATAGACGTTATGCTATTGTGCCAAGTGGGTTACCATGAGACCACAGGTGAGAATTATGGATGTCAAACATACCCGGCAGAGTAAAGGTAGCTTCATCAATAAATAAAATATCTGCAGGGAAGGTTTGATTGGCTGCAGTCTGCTGTAGTTACCAACGTGCAAAGTTGAGTCGTGAAAGATGAGGGATCATTTTTTGCACTCTCTATGTATGATACGTATACATTCCGTCTTCATGTAAAGTCCTCAAAACACTTTGATGGTTCACGCCCAAAGCACGCTCTACAGCTCTCGAGCTTGTCGAAGGATTATCCTCTATTGTGTTTAGTGTTCTTTCTTCCACTGCAGGAGTTCTGCGATAACTTCCAATGTCAGTTCCACGACTGAAAGCATAAAACGATCCACTCGTGCGTAACTCCCGATGAAGACGCTCGAATGTTCGACGATCCGGCTGTTATCTGTCCGGGAATCGCTTCCTGTAGAGTTGCTGATGTTGCTAATGCCCTCTGGCAACCGCGGAGCGATGCCAATTTCCCCATATAGGAAGCCGACGGGCGGAAGGGGTGGCTTCCATTTCCAGGTGTCCCCTAATTTTGAACCAATTCTAGATGAGGGACCAACCATCTGAAATCGGCACCCCCAGAGGTAGCATTAAACATGGAGGACATTGGAGCCACGACGGATTTTGCGTGCACCAGCTCCCTGTACAGTACATCCTTTGAGCAGCTAAACCATTTCCTTGTGCAGTTCCAGACATGAAATGCATGTCGTCCAATTCCACGTTGGTGAAACGATGCATGCTGCTCGAGATCCGAGCGGGAAAGGATGAATCCAGCTAGGGAAGCGCTTTTATATGTTGCAGTTACCAACGCTCTCTACCCATTCAAGGTGACATTACCGCACACACAATCCCATACGAAATCTGCTTATTTAGGTCCCCTCTAAATGCCTTTACATTTTTGACATTTAGTTCAGGACCTCCCTGTGTATATATGTGTCTGCATATAAAATAAAACAAATCAATGTAAGTTATTTAAACTTTACGACATGATGCATGTTTATTGAAAAAATAGTGTATACAGCATTTATAGTTCTGTTACAAGAGCACCCATAAGAATCGAATGCATTAAGGTCAGTGGCAGTTATGAGTTATTAATCCATGTCAAACACACTAAAATAAATATATATAAACGTTTATGAGTCATTTTCAAAATTCGGCGTCATTTGCTGTCCGCGTGTAATATATATATATATATATATATATATATATATATTACCGATAGAATATATATATATCATTTCCTTACAAGATATAGAAAAATTTAAATGATTTTTCTTTTTATAATGGTTGTTTTGGACAGTTTCCAGTACTGAAACAGCAGATTGAAAAACCTACTATTCAATACCTTTTTTAAAGAAAATGAGTGGGGAAGATACTGAAATATAGATGCCCGAATCAAAGAACATAAGAAAAATAGAAGACTTCTGATTATTAAATATAGCTGTCCGGACATTAATGTAATGTCTGTTGCCATATATTATTTTCAACTTTTCAAACAACAAAATTGAAATTTGAGAATAACAACACCTGTTTACCATTAAGTCACTGTCGAAAAAGAAATATAAACAGACTTAAGTTTTTGGCATTAGACTGGAAAAGCAAAAGCCTATTTGTGATAAGTATTTTTATTGCATGCCATGTCTGTTACCTTAATTAGTTGTATAAAATATTTATATTTATTTATTTGTTAATTCAGTTGATTAATTTAAATCATTAGTTTTTAGTCTAAATGAATGTCCTTTTTCATGATCTTGTGGAATTATTTATACTCATGAATTTTTGGTCTTTGAAATGTGGTGTCTACTACTATAATAAGTATCAGACATGGCAAACAAAAACTTACAAAAAATAAATAAATAATACTTTTAAATGGGAAAGACTGTATTATATGGACAGAAGGACTCTATACTTATGTAATAAATTACTTTGCATTATTTTGTGCTAAACATGAGGGTACAAATTCCAAAGAAAATGTCTGGTAACAGTCATGACAAAGTTCTTCAAGTCTGATAATGGAAAAAATAAAAAAAATTATTTATTATTCATTAATAAAAGAAAAGATCTATGAATAATACTCAAATAATATTCAGAAACAAGGTATGTTTTTTATTATGGAAAAAAAACTTTTTTTTTTTAAATTTTATTTTTGCTACAACGGACACACGAAATATTTCGATTTTTTGACTCGTCATTGAAAATGGTAAAAGCATATTAAAGCACAGGGGTACACAAAATATTTCCGAACTTTTACGGTCTATTTTCGGTAGTAATAGTACCAAACGAAATTAATAATTATTATTGAAGTATGCAAGTAGATACCTCCTTTGAAAAATCGCAGACGTAACATTAACCCTTTGCACACTATGGACGTACGTGCGTACGCTTTTATAGTGTCGTACATAAATACCCATGATATTATTGCATAGACTTTACTTTTTCTACCTGGTATTTTTAAACGCAGTGTATATATGTTATATGGTGTTCTAAGCCGTGATTTTTTTCCCAACGAAGATATTATTTTCAAAGTTTGCTGAAGATATTTGAAGATGTTATTTTCAAAGTTTCAATGTACTAGTAGAATGTGATTTTTAAGAATTTTTTTTTTTTTAATGTCCAACTCCTCACGACTTTCCCCTAACTATATACTTCTCATTCAGAGTGATAAACATAGCACTAATATGCAGGGACCCACAAAATATCTCCGAACTTTTACGGTCTACAGGCAGTAGTAAAAGGGGGAAAAAAACTAAAATTAATATTCATTATTGAATTATACAACTATATTTTTGGTTTGGTATCGTAGGGATTGGATGTCTAGATATAGGAGTCAAAAGACATGGCACCAGTACCAGTGAACTTAAGGAAAATCTAAACTAAATACAGCATTTTGTTCTGTAGAAATGAAGTATTTTAAAAGTGAATAGATTTGTTTGCAAAACTCACTTTTACATTCCTTCTTTTAGATCGCAAGTAACTATGACATTAGTTTGTGTGACATTATTTTGCAGTTTCGCTATATGCAATCTGAAATTAGCATCTGTAAGGCAAAGTTTATGTTAAAAGCCAAAACATTTAGTAGTTTTTAAGATTCCGGAGCGATGAATTAATTTCAATCATATGAGTAAGAAAAATATTCTTTCCGTGAGAAGAACGGGTACGCCAGCTAGTATAGGAATAATTCTTGCACATTCTTTCAGGTTATCGCATGTTACATTAATAGTGATATATAGCTTATTTGGGTTTATGTCCAAAATCTTGGCAATTAGTCGCCAAATTTGGCGACTTTATTGTAAATCCCAAATTAGGCAAGATATAGTTAAATCTTCGAAATACCGTTTCGCAAGTTCATGTGATATGAATTGTACCTGATACCATCAAATCTTGCTATTCAGAAATATTAACAAAAATGGCGATTTAATAAACTGACTTTTTACGCAACAAGATGTGAATTTCGGCAATTTCTCGCATGGACTATCAATTTTAGTCTACATGAAACCTCATAACAACAGGTTAATGGGCAAATACGTAACAACATATTACAATCTAATTAGGGTGATTAAAGAAGTCCCTTAGAGAATTCACCTTAGTGATTATTTTTTAGCTTTCGTTATGCAGCTGTGCATGCTAAGAAAATACAACTCTGTTGAGAAGTTTTTTGTAATCAATTTGTTGTACCACTTTTAACACTCTCCAACAAGGTTGATAATTATTTGATTTCGGTTTGTTTGTCTGTCCGCCTAGGCTCTAATTGCCGTAAAAAGATATAGATTATAATAAAATTTAAATGTTGCTATTATGTACTGTATCATTATCTGTACTGAAAATGGTGTATGTAGCATTAATAGTTCTTTTACAGGAGCTTGTACAATAATAGAGGAAAGTAAGTAGGGTAATGACTTAAGAGAAAACATGAATAGCTAGTAAAATGTACACAAAAAATCAGTATTTTATTATCTATAAACTGTAAAGCATAACGAGCAGTTTGCAATCAAGAATTTACGTTAAAGTTTTGGGAGTCCTTTTATTTTTTACTTAATTGTATTATGGACTGAGCTGTAATGCGCGACATGGTAGGGTAATTACACTCAAAATTTGGATACAACACTTGAACATGACAAAAGTCATATATATAGTTGCGTGGACTGTTCATATAACTGCAGGCTTCATGAGATCACTTTCCACATTGCACAGCGAAATATAGCGTACAATAAAGTCGCCACGATTTTTTAAAATTTAAATTAAGAAAAAAATTTTACCTACATTTAAAATCGATAATTTCGATTTTTCCAACTTTCAGCTAATATCAATCATAAGGAGAATGTCTCTGATAGCGCTTGACTTATATGTTGGAAAATTTCCTCCAGCAACTGTTGTGAGAATAATTGTCATGAAAAAATAAAGTAGCCGTAAGTCTCCCACTAATGGTCATAACTAACCTCATCTCTCTGACAGTGTTGTGAATTTGTTGGAGGTAATTATGACCACCCCTTTAAATCATAAACAAATAAATTTGCAGAAACAAAATTTTAACTACGTGTTTTTAAAAGGTCAAAGAGAGAGACTGACGCTCTATTTACTTAGAATAGACTATAATGAAATGAGCTCAAATTCACAAAGTTAAAAACTGTACAAAATGGTCATAATTACTGTACATGATCCTTTATTATTCATAACATTTTAACACTCTTCAGAACACACTATGTTTAATGGGAATACATATTTTTATCTATATACAGCGATAATTTTTTAACATGCAGACCGATTTCTATGGTTATTTTTTTATTCGAGAAAGGTTACCTTAGATGTGATTTTATACTATTTTTCTGTTGATATTATCAATTTGAAAATTATAAAAAAGTGCTTTCTTTTAATCATACTTCTATTGATTCATAATAGTGGCTGTGGATATTTAATAATTAATTCGCTTATTATTATTAGTATTATTACGTAGTCTGTTTTGTGATTAAAAAAAAGTTAGGCTTGTTTATTGACTAGGAAGAAAAATAAACAACCCTTCTAGGGCTTGCCTTGGTCTAGATGGCCCGTAGCATCGACTCCTGCAGATCTTCAGGTAGGAACCTTTAATATAATCTCACCCTTTGTTCAAGTTTCTTGAGCTGCAGCCGGTGAAAAGGAGCTAAGTCCTTGTTTGCACACTTAAATGAATGTTCAACTGTAAATAACCATAATGATTGGTTTATTACACTACATAATTTTATTTATTGCTATTTTTTATTTATTTATTTAATTTTTTTTACAGAAATCGAAATCTGACAACCTATTTTTCCTAATTGATTTAATACAAAAATTCTTGAACCAGGCAAGACATGAAAAATTGTACGTACAGAGAAATCTCCTGACAACGAAATTCACTTTTACGAATATTTCAGATCAACGAATAAAATAGTTTTATTAAAAGAACGCTCTATAATAAAAATACAATCATAATTAAACTTATCACGAATATTTCAGGATATCGAATTTGATCTTCGTTCCCATAATTATTTATATTTTCTGTTTGAAAAATAAAATTAGCTTTTAGTGCGAAATTCTTTCAGATTTAGAGAGTTCTTTGTACTCCCAATTTATTCTTAGACTTAAATAATACATCCATTTTGTATCAGATATATGAACCTCTCGAAAATGCAGTTTAAGACCCTTACCCTAATAACTAAACCACTGATCCTAATGTCAATGTGCTATCTTATAAAATAACTATAATTTCTACATAGATCATTTTCTGTAGGGATCGTGACGTACCACATAATAGAAACCCATAAATTGCGTGAGTCGATGCCTATTGACTGCAAATAGAACAAGGACAGATAAATGGACAAACTCAAATCTTAAGAACAATTCACCTTCATGGAAATGTTACACAAATTTCATAAACTATTTATTCAGAGTATTAATATTTTAAATACAATAAAATCATTAAAAATATAGGCTACTTATACCGTTGGTGATTCATATAAATAAAGCGAGAAAAAGTAAATCGAATACGTTGTCTAGAGGACCAAAAATTTTTTAATGAGACCCTATCACCATTATAAAATTAATACACTTTTCAAAAATGCCAGAAATCTGCAAAAATTTTAGTTTTCGATCGGCATCCAATTCAATCGATAAAAAAAGAACAAAGTGTAGTAAGGAATACTGTAATATTAATACGTAAAATTAATTAAACATTTTATCAAAATACTTAAATATTAAAATTGTTTACTTACACACAATACAAATATTTTTCTCCCAAATAGAATTAGACATCAACCGCTGTCATACAATTTTTTATTTGATGTGAAGAATCTTTTGATGCCAATTTCATTTTCAGTTTTGGATAACAGACGATAAAGTATTTTATTAGAATGGATTATGCGTATGTTTGTAAACATTGCGCTCGTCACGTTCGCGAGATGAATTATTCGTAAATTCTCAGTTTGAACTAATATCAGTTAATACGAACGCTATTCGAATTTTGATAATTTTGCCACAACGTATTTTTACGAACATTCTGAAAATGCCAGTTTGCAAGTTCCCTTAAAAGACAACATTACAATTCTCGAATGTGAATAAATGCTAATATTTAATACTTAATTTTTAGTAATTGAACTCCGTTACTGTGTGTGCGTGCTAGGTAGCATGATGAGGGTAGGTTAGATGATTGTCACTACCCTGCGTTGGCAAGCTAAAGCCGCTATCTCTCTTGGACTATTAGAGGTTCAAAAACTGCTGAATAATTTCATTGTAACTTAATATTTCCATCACAACTCGTTCTTGTATATTAAAGTCGACCATTCATGGATTAGCATAGAGGCTGTTCCTATCAGAATTGAGTGAGAATTATTCCGTGCTCACGGCACAATTCTTATGTCTGAGGCTGTTAGCGTGAATGAGATTTTATTGCAGATTTAAACTCGTGACATCAAATTGACGTCGATTCTACTACCGTTTTAAAAGCAATGAGCTGCGAATATGTTATAGAGCACTGATGTTGTTGCTTTGCGCTGCACCCTATTGAAAAAGCATTACTGGATAAATCTTTTTTCAGAAGTATCCAAAAGAATTTCCCATTACACTCTTGTTTAGAGTGTATGTTTGAGAGGCGAATCTGTTTTGAACAAATAATAAAAATAAAGTTTTATTTTTTTGGTAGAAGTTTATAAAACATTTCTCTCCGTCAATAATAATGTACTTATGATGGGTGTTTTGCTTTGTTTGTTTACATTGTGTTACGACAAAGCTACTCGAGGATTATCTGCTGATGGTGGGAAGCCTTTGCTGGAGGACTTTTTAAGGGGTTCTTATGCGTATTCATCTTACATCTGGAGAAAACCGTCCAAGCCCAAAACTCCGCACTATTTGATAGACAACCCAATGGTAGACGAGTACGCTGGACCATCACACTTAAGCCTAAAAAGTTTCAGTAAAAATAAATATAAGCTTTGTTTTATCATGAACACAAAAGTGATTTTGATTGCTCTAACCAAGTACACTCATGTCCATAAATTAAGGATAATTCAGAATCACATAGAAATTGATCTCTAAAATAAAAATTTCACCGGTGGAATGATCACACACATCTTGAAGAAGAATATGCAAATTACAGGAAGCCACCAGATGGCGTAGATGGTACTTCACAATGAGGAGAGCGTAAGAGAGGGGTATATAAGGAATGGTGGGAAAGAAGTAAAATTGTTCACAAGCGCTGTGAAAGCCTTTCAGTGCAAAAACCGCATAGTTATGGCACAAAGGAGGCATTTGGATGATGTTTTACGTGGCAGAATTATCGGACGACTGGAATGTGGACGTACCCAGCTGGAAGTATCCGAGGAACTTGGAATCGCCCAGAGTGTCATCTCCAGGCTTTGGCAACGATTCCAAGATGATGGTAATGTGAGTAGACGTTACAGCACAGGTCGCCCCCGAGTTACAACGCCGAATGAGGACCGCTATTTGGCAGTTACTGCCAAAAGAAACAGACGGAGTACAGCATCAGACCTGTCTCGTCAGCTCTCTTCAGCTACCGGTACGACAGTTTCAAGGCAGACCGTGTACAGACGCTTAGGGCACATTGGTCTATATGCTCGTAGGCCTGTCAGATGTGTTCCACTTACCGCAACTCACTGTCGCCTGCGATTAACCTGGAATAGAGAGCATGCATTGTGGACACCGCAACAGTGGTCTTGTGTGATGTTTTCCGACGAGTCCAGGTTTAGTTTGGAGTCTGATTCTCGCCGGACATTCATCTGGAGAGCGCCAGGTACCCGTTACCACCAAGAGAACACCATTGAAAGACACCGTTACGGTGGTGCAGGATGGCTCGTTTGGGGAGGAATTATTCTTGGTTCCAGAACTGACCTGCATGTTCAGAGTGTAACGATGACAGGCCACATCTATCGGGATGTCATTCTGGAACAACATGTACGTTTGTTTCGGGGCGCCATGGGTGCTGAATTTGTGTTTATGGATGACAACGCCCGTCCTCACCGTGCAAACATTGTAGACGAATGCCTTCAATCGGAGGATATCACCCGTATGCATTGGCCAGCATACTCACCGGACTTGAATCCAATAGAGCATGTGTGGGATATGCTTGGCCGACGAATTGCAGCCCGTCAACCCCCTCCCACCTGTCTACCGGAACTTCGGAGTGCATTGCTTGATGAGTGGTGTAATATTCCCCAAGATCAGATTGATCATTTGATACTCAGCATGCCTAGGCGTTGTCAGGCCTGTATTGCATCGTCCGGGAGACATACTCCGTATTAACCATCCTACTAACCATGTTATACTGTTTTTTGTAAATAGATTATTTTTTGAAATTTGGTCAAGGGAGTAAAACTTGCAATTTTTATTAATTATGTCAAACATATAGCATCTTTTTTGCTCTTTACTTTTTGTTTAATAAATAGACTTTACAAATAAGTCAAATTTGTTTTGCTTCTTTCTCTTTCTTTGCCTGAACTTCATTATATATTTTTAATGAAAAAGTAACTAACATTGAGTTGTTTTAACCCAATGTAGATAAAGGGACGGCCCTAGTGTACGTGGTGCCTCCCTGCAAACGTAAAAAAGCCCCCCTCTTTTTATGCTCTGGATCAACATTTTCTCAGATTTTGAGTTAGAAATTGCACCCCTTCGAAGACGACGCCCCCGATGCCATGCTTGCCTTACTTACCGTGTGGGGCCGTCCCTACGTAAATGCATATAAAAACATTAAAATGTAAATGTAAATTTTAATAAATAGAAAAATAATTCAACTTATCTCTGAAACATTCAGCATACTCAGAAAAACCTAACTCGTTAGTTTTGCATGATATCACTCAAACGTATTAACAAACATTAGTGCAACAGATTTCTCTTCTACATTGAACTGTCCAGCACATGTCCTTATCGTATGCGTAAATCGACTGTTGGACGGCTTCAAATATGATAGGTTCTGAGATTCAACAAACGTTTTATTAAGTCAAACGACATTTTATTAAATCAATTTGGTTGGAATAAACTTTTGTTAAATCAAGAAAAAGAAGCTACCAAACTATTTATGAAGCGGATTTCCCCAGGTTCAATACCTCAAGAGAAAGCCGTGATATAAGAGGAAGACATCGTACAGTGGCAAACTTTTACATTATATTTTAACATATCAATGCATATAAACTTCAAAAATATTAAGTCCTGCGGTGTCTGGGCAGCCCCCCCCCCATAAAACGCAGCTTCTCCAGGCAACAGGTAAGGCGAGAAAGATAACGAGAAAACTCAAGCCAAGAGGGTAGTAACAAAAGCAAATCACGCCCAAGGGCACACCAAAGAAAGTGCAAAAGCAAAGAGACGCCAGTAGACGTTAAATACATTTCTATATATAATTATATTTGAATCCTCGACGCGCCAACCGGCAAAAGAGAAGTAAATAGCTACCCTGACAAAACCGCAGAAGTGGCGTGATGTGAGAGAGTATTAAACTAAAACATAACAGTGCAATATACTACGAAAGGAACTGTAGGCCTTTCCCATGAAAAAAAATAAATGAAAACGGAAGATTGCTTTTAAGTAAGGCAGGTGAAAAAATAAAACTTTACAGGCGAAGCGAAGAAGATCTGAATCGAAAGTGCAAAGAATAAATTTTGAACGCAGATTAAATTTAAAAATAATTAACAATTAGTAATTGATAATTAAAAATAAGATATGTGATGATCTGCATCACACTATTTAACAAAACCACCGTTGGTAAAAACTGTACAATCTTGAAAATATCCATTTTTAATCCATATCCAGATTTAATGAGCATTTTTTCACGTGTTTCTGAGAATGCTGGACTATCAAACCGCCGGATTATCAAGCTTTTGTACTTTGGTAGCTTCGAAGAACCTGGCAACCCTAGAGGAATTATTAGTGTATAACCAAACATCAGCCTTTTAATAGTTTTTTCTCAAAAGAAGAAAATAAGAAGAAAAAAACATTCGGGAGTTGGTGGTTAATTCTTTGCCATTTTACTTCACGTACTTTATTAGGTGGTCTCAAAAAAAAATCTATCAGCATTTCGCCAAAATCCACGATCTCAACATCTGAGCCTGTCTGTAAGTGTTTTATTTCTTTCTAGAGGATTTTTGGGAGAGCGAGTGTTAAATGGGTACCAAATCTCTTTGTATCAGTAGTATCACCTTTCCATTATTTCTACATGAAATTCGACAGCATATGAAAATTCTCCTCATTTTTAACAAGAGTATGTGAAAAATGACACAAACTATTTCCGTACAATTTGGCATATAGTTTCTTTATTTCTTCCTTTCTTTTTCGCGTGGGGGGGGGGTGTCTCTAATGAAAATATAAAATAAATTGAATAAAATTAAAATTTAACATTTTGTATTTTCCCGAAAATTTTGAGAAAATACAAATGTTCTCGTTGGTTTGGATTTTTTTCTAAGAACGGGCACTTGACCGAAAGTCATTCGCCACTACAAAGACCTGGTGTACTGGTCACTTTATTATTTAGGCACCTAATAGAGTAATTTAAACCACGTTGCCGGCAATGGACTCTACCAATGAAAACTCGTTTTTGAAGTGACGCCTGTCTACCAGTAACTTGAATGAACCAATAGAAACCACATATTCATGTAATGTTTATCCCCTAGGATTGAATTTTGACGTAATCTGAAACTGGCGTATACGCGGAGCAGCATTACCTTCTATGAAGGTACGGACCGGGGCCATCGTGATTCTACCGGGCCTGCTTGTGCACTCCGAAAGAGGGGCCTACGAACGTTTTCCCATCAGTTAGATTCGGCCGTTAGATGACGTATTTAAGTGCTGGCACCAATAAGTGAGCATCCATAGACCTCTTTGTATGACTCATCGGAGTGCACACGCAGGCCCGGTTGAATCACGTTTGCCCCGTACGGACGAAACTACACCCATCTCCATAACAGGAATCGAATCCGGATGGTGTGGTAGAATGGTTTTCTAGCCACTGCACAATCCTACTGCCTAGCCACTGCCCGGGCGGCTTTGTTTGGAAATTATAAAACTTCAAATTTGAGATGAATGCTGCATTCTAAGATCTTCCTGTATACAGGTGTTTAAACTTTTTACAATTTTTCATTTCGGCTGGTCCAAACATCGATTTGTAATTTATCATTTACATAAAAATAATAATAAAATTAAATAAATAGCAAAGCGATTGAAGCGATCTTTTTGACTTTTTATGTACGAAATTTCATGTGATTTATGGTCTTACTCACGAATCCCTGGACATGCAGATTAATCCAAAGACGCGTGTTAATGTTATCGGTAAGATATCTTACCCATGACTTAACAAGCGTGCCATAACAAGCGTGACCATAATAAGCGTGCTTCTTCATTCAGCGTTCAATTTATTGCTATAGCCTCTAAAACTAGGTATAAATTTCAACAGATTTATGACAACCATGAATCTTACTTAGAATCAGTCATTTTATCGTTCATTTACGAAGCAAAACACCATTTCGGGAAACATGGGCGTATACTTTCATCGTCTAATACAGGGTGTTTTAGTACAGCGTTTACAAATTTTCAGGAGAGATAGAGTACACCAAGACGGTTCAGAATCACACAGCTATGTGGGGTCGGAAACGTCGTCTTCATGTACCACTTAATAATCACTTTGGAAGAAGTGATTACTATTACTGTGTAAGTAATAGTAATCTTTCCGACCATGGTTTTTCAAAAACCAATCCATCTTTCTCCGATTGCACTTGATAAAAAATGGTTAATTGAGATTTTTTTTTTCTTTCAATAGGGAGTTTTCGCGCTACGTTTCTTCCCACGTTAACGCTAACGCTATCCGCTATTTGGAGTACTCTGACCAATCAGGTTTGGGGATTTATTCGTGCGCATGCGCTGTATTGTCCGATGGCATTTAACGTTAGAGTTACTGTGGGAAGAAACGTAGCGCAAAAATTCCCTATCACATTGATAAAATTGTCGAAGAAAAGCCCATTGTTTATGAAACTTGGTTAAGAAATTAGAAGCAACCTTCAACACTTCTTTAAAGTGATTATTAACAGGTACATGAAGATGATTTTTCCAACACCGCATTGCTATATGATTCAGAACCATCTTCGTATATTCTATCTCTCCTGAAAGTATGTAAACGCTGTACCGAAACACCCTGTATGCATGGAATTTACTTTCGCGATCGTATTTGGCGGGTTCGAATCTCTTTTTGGTTTCCGAACACTTTTACTAAAGATTTCTGCAGTCTGATATGAAGTAACATATTCGATGCTACAGCTCTCAATTACTAGGGCCTAAGAATAAATAAGTAACGCTCGTGCAATGCAAGTGAAAACATAGTCTTGAAAAATTTTCTATATTACAATATGACACACATATACTTTTATAGTACACTGTCTTTTTATATAATCTCCCAGACGCTGCAGACATTTGCAGGAACGTTGCATCAATTTTCAACGTTGCATCCCTTACGATAAAAATCGCCCCTTTGTCCTGGAGCCACCTTAGAAGAGCTGTTTGATTCTGATCGACGTTGGAAAACTGCCTTCCACCTAAACGCTCGTTGAGCTTACTGAGCATGAGAAAATCATTGTGCCAAGTCGGGTTTGCATGGTTGAGTACTTTCAGACCTTCCATCCAAAAGAGCAAAACAAATTGTGTGTTGTGCGCGCTTTCTGAGGTCTTCCAATACTTTTGCTTGTAGTTAAACGGCTCTTGTCTTTTACAGCTTTGTTCTTGTTTTGTAATTTTGCCATCTGTGGGGGGTAACAAATGTAACTTACTTTTTGAACGCACTAAATAAAATATTCTTTCAAAAAGAATTTTTGGACAGTTTTTCGCAACATTTTTTGTTAGTTAATGATCTTTTATAACTTTAAAGGAAAAAATATCAAAAATTCAATCTATAGTTAAATTGTTATATTTATATTTCTAATTCAAATAATAATTGATGAAATAAGAGATGCCTGTTTTCATACCTGTGGTCGAAATATCAAAAGGCGTAATTTAAACATTTAAACGCAAATATTTAAACACAAATACTAAACGCAAATACTTAAATACACATTTTTAAAAAACGTTAATTAAATTTAATGTATTTCGAAGTGCAAAAACTTCTTAAATTCTTTCGATAATGAAAACCATTTAAAAGTAAAGCACGAATAGCTTTCTTGTTTTTGTACGAAATGCTCAATTTCTTATTTATTCAGCAATTTTAATTACGATTTTAAATCAGTCAGATGTTTCGGAATCCTGATATAATAGATTGAATGTGTTTATTTTTTAAATTTCGGCTAATCATTTGAAGGGATAAAGAGACAACACTAATATCTTTCCAAAAAATTTTTTAAATTAGGTGGCCAGAAAACTATCTGATATTATTCGAACATCCGAGCCGTTTGCATGATTTAAGGAATATAAATTACCAAATTCATGAATAATGAAGAGTTACTAGAATATTACTTCCAATATTCATAACAGCAGCTATTATTTTCAAGTAAACGGCCTAAAATTTAACATTTTTTAGAAAAGTAAACCTCAGAAAAGGGCACAGCTTATTAACTTCGTATAATACAAAATTTAGGAAAATAGACAAATTTAATCTGAAATGTTAAAGAAAAAGAGTGTTCCCTCTAAATTGCTGAGTAGTACGTTTTTCTGAAATTTAAATAAAATTTTGCGTCCTTTACTTCAAAATAATGGCTGTTGTGTGTTATAAAATATTGGAAAATAATTTGGAGCAACACTGTTTTCTTCATGAAATTTGTAGTTTATATTCATTAAAAAAAAACAGTTTTTTGGGAGATTCAATTTTTTCAAGCTTTGAATTCTTACTAATATATATATAAATATGTGTGTGTAAGTGTGTGTTATTTTAAAAGATTTGTTGTAATTCAAATTTAAAATAATAAAGAAATATATTGTTTAGGAAATGCTTAAGCTTTTGAGTGTATGTGAACAAATTATAAACAAAATAAGAGTTACTACTTTTAATATAGGTTTTATATTAATGGATTTTTCTGATTTTATATCATATTATCATAGTAGGTAAATTTACAGGGTAATTAATCATCCAAGAAAAATGAAGATGTTAAAGGACACTTACATACAAGAGAGAATGTTTTCCTATACAGGCAAGAAATCACAAATATTGTATAACTTTGAACATGCTCAAAACCAAAGGTTCCAGATTCGATGACATGGAGCGAAATTCGGCCCTTTTGGAAGTGGGAAGTTCTCCTTTCGGAGCGCCCCACCAGTGGCTGAGAGGTTCTGCTTTCAAAACTGGGAGGTGCCAGGTTCAAACCCGGTCGTACCTGTCGATCTGGACGTTCGGTGTTTTACGTGTGTCAAGCTGGCCGGACCACATTTCGCAAAATGAAAAATAACAGGATAAAAAATTAGTGCTATATTAGTGCTCATTAGTGCTAAAACCTCATAATTAGTGCTGCTTATTTAAGCGAGTAATTCACAATTTAATGTGGTCTGGCTATCTTGACGTCAAGCTGGCCGGCCACATACAGAAAAAATTATTTTTTACCAAATTTCGATACATACAGAATTAGTGCTATATTAGTGCTGGCTGAATACCAAATTACAGAATTTTTGATCCATATTCGGAAAAGTTATTAAATAAATAATGTGGTCCGGCTATCTTGACGTCAAGCTGGCCGGCCACATAAAGAAAAAAATATTTTTTTCCGAATTTTGTTACATACATAATTAGTGCTACATTAGTGCTGGTTGAATGCCAAATTACAGAATTAGTGCTCCGTATTTAAGAAAGTTATTAAATAATCAATGTGGTCAGGCTATCTTGACGTCGAGCTGGACGGCCACATAAAGAAAAAAATATTTTTTCCCGAATTTTGTTACATACAGAATTAGTGCTACATTAGTGCTGGTTGAATGCCAAATTACAGAATTAGTGCTCCGTATTTAAGAAAGTTATTAAATAATCAATGTGGTCAGGCTATCTTGACGTCAAGCTGGCCGGCCACATAAAGAAAAAAAAATTTTTTTCCCGAATTTTGTTACATACAGAATTAGTGCTACATTAGTGCTGGTTGAATGCCAAATTACAGAATTAGTGCTCCGTATTTAAGAAAGTTATTAAATAATCAATGTGGTCAGGCTATCTTGACGTCAAGCTGGCCGGCCACATAAAGAAAAAAATATTTTTTTCCGAATTTTGTTACATACAGAATTAGTGCTACATTAGTGCTGGTTGAATGCCAAATTACAGAATTAGTGCTCCGTATTTAAGAAAGTTATTAAATAATCAATGTGGTCAGGCTATCTTGACGTCAAGCTGGCCGGCCACATAAAGAAAAATTTTTTTTTCCCGAATTTTGTTACATACAGAATTAGTGCTACATTAGTGCTGGTTGAATGCCAAATTACAGAATTAGTGCTCCGTATTTAAGAAAGTTATTAAATAATCAATGTGGTCCGGCTATCTTGTCGTCAAGCTGGCCGGACCACATTGATTATTTAATAACTTTTTCAAATATGGATCAAAAATTCTGTAATTTGGTATTCAGCCAGCAGTAATATAGCACTAATTCTGTATGTATCGAAATTTGGTAAAAAATATTTTTTTCTTTATGTGGCCGGCCAGCTTGACGTCAAGATAGCCTGACCACATTGATTATTTAATAACTTTCTTAAATACGGAGCACTAATTCTGTAATTTGGCATTCAACCAGCACTAATGTAGCACTAATTCTGTATGTAACAAAATTCGGAAAAAAATATTTTTTTTCTTTATGTGGCCGGCCAGCTTGACGTCAAGATAGCCGGACCACATTATTTATTTAATAACTTTTCCGAATATAGATAAAAAATTCTGTAATTTGGTATTCGGCCAGCACTAATATAGCACTAATTCTGTATGTATCAAAATTTGGGAAAAAATAATTTTTTCTTTATGTGGCCGGCCAGCTTGACGTCAAGATAGCCGGACCACATTGATTATTTAATAACTTTCTTAAATACGGAGCACTAATTCTGTAATTTTGTATTCAGCCAGCACTAATATAGCACTAATTCTGTATGTATCGAAATTTGGTAAAAAATATTTTTTTCTGTATGTGGCCGGCCAGCTTGACGTCAAGATAGCCGGACCACATTAAATTGTGAATTACTCGCTTAAATAAGCAGCACTAATTATGAGGTTTTAGCACTAATGAGCACTAATATAGCACTAATTTTTTATCCTGTTATTTTTCCTTTTGCGAAATGTGGTCCGGCCAGCTTGACACACGTCGGAGTTTTCTCCTGAACCTCGCGTAAATACGGGCTAGGATCCCATTGAAATTCCCCCAAGGAGGGCATTCCCCCCTATAGGCCTAGGGCTCTAGTGCAGTCAATCGGCCTTAATCCACACACCTTTCGGAGCATATTTCACTTTAACCGTGGAGCGAAAGAAGCTAAAACGACAGGAAAATATAAATGGAGCAAGAAAATGGTTTCCTGTATTATAACACGATAATACGAGCGAAGTAGCCAAGATAATCCAGTCGCTCTTTTCGGAAACTGCTCAATTCGGAGAAAAATGCTAATTTGAATTAAGCACGAAGAACCATGATTTGATTTAGACATCTAGAAATAAGAATCGCACACGCAGCTTAAATGCTGAGTGTGCGATTGAGTTTAATGACGAACAAAATTCAGTGCCATTAATGCCATTATTAAAATGCAATTTATTTGACGTAACATTTTTTTTTTTGTAGTGAATTAAAATATATTAGATTCGTTTCAAACTTATTTAAGAAAGATTCATGCACCCTATTAAACAAAACTTATTAATAAATTACCCTTTTTTATAGCTTTTAAAAGAATCAATATTTTATAAATTCTACAATTTGTAATTACAAATATGAGGATCTAACTAGTACAGAGTCGAAATATCACGATGCAAGGTGCAGGACTTGATACCCAGACTGTTTGACTTCAGTGAATAAGAAGCCCCATTTTGCTCTTTATAGACTCGTGCAAGGTCGTAAGGATAAATTATTTATTTTTACCGTGGATTGTTTAACCTTTGAAATGTGCTACTATCTGTTGTAAAATCATTAACATGAACCTTTTGATTGAAACATTTAGAGTTCAACTCAATATTCTCCCGTCCCGGGAGAACAATTAATTTGGTAATGGGTTTTTTCTTAACACGATTACCAGTCTCAGTATTTACCACTCTGATTTTCTAATCAGGACCAGAAAACACTTAGGTAACCCGACCCAATTTCCATTGTAACGATGGGGCTTGTGGATCCTATATAATGGCTAGATTACCTACCATCACATCATCCCCACGAGAACACCATTTTGGTCGATATTGAAAATGATGAAGGTAGTTCCTGGACCATAATCTCCGATACTGCTGTTTGATTTTATTAACTAGCCATCGCGTGGATAGATTGAAGACGACAGGGGGTTCTGGAATTTCAGTGCAAGAGGTCATGGCCAAGACACGGGCATCTGAGGGATCGAATACATAGATACGAGAGGTCTTGAGTTGATACAAGCCTATGATTGGTACAATAGCGTGTTCTGCTCTTCGAAATTCAGAAGCTTTGATTTACAAGCTTTGATAAGATGATTTAGTTAATTTTACGATTGCTTCCCACAGTCCACAGCATGGGTATAAATACGGTGGTATGAAATGCGACGAGATTAGCAAATTTGTTCCAAAATTATGAGCCTCGTTAAATCGAAGTAATTTGAACAATTCTTTTGGTTGATTAGAGCTAACTCTGAAGTTTTTCCCATTACCAGAAAAAATATCTGATAGGAGACCGCGTCGACCGATGAATCTCTTAAAAGCCGCTAGCAGTGCTTGTGTCGATAAATCCGAAACCGCTTCTAAGTGCACTGCCCTTGTACACCTACAAATACAATTATATGATTTAAGTTTGACTTTACTTCTGGGTACATTTGTTTTTTTTTAGATAATGACCCGCGCAATTGAGCTGTCTTCGGAAAGGGTTGGCTAGTTCTTGCTCTCTGCTCGGATAAATCACCCGTTAACTGCTGACATGTTTGAGCCCTTAAATGTTAGATTAGAAGGCATTTACTTATTACTTTACATACAGTTGAGCGTCCATCTACAAACCAATATTTTTGTCAAAGTAATGAAAGTACTAGCTATGGTCCACCGTGAAGTGAGTGTCCGAGAGCATAGCGCTCTGAACTGGGAGACGGAAAGAGCCTGGTTCAAATCCAGGTCGCGTACGCCGACCTAACTGTTCGGAGTTTTCCGTGTTTTTCTACGAAACAGCGTAAATACGGGTTAGGACCGCTTAGAAACACACCGACGGAGGACACTCTTCCCATCGGTCTAGATCCCTAGCGCAGAAAATTGGCCGTATTCCTACAAACAAACAAACCACCATGAAATGACTTAAGATGGTAATGTCCTATGATCAAGTCAAATAATTCTGTTGAAAATTCGTTCTGTTGAACCATTTTTACAGTACAATTTTGTGACTCATTGAATTCCTTTGAACTGAAAACTCCCGTGAGTCGCTCAGCAGGACTTTTGTAAGTATGTATAAATTGTCTACAGAGTTTGACACATGATGAAAACCTCAATAGGAAGATCGGCAAAGATTGATTTAGGTGTGACTGACACATTACAGATGAATTCTTGCACAGAAGATGGATATTTACGTGGCGCAAATAAGGAAAAAAATCATCAGATCGAATAAAGCCAATCAAAACCATGAAACCACATGTCTTGGGTAAGTAACCGCTTTGGTAGCATGCCTCTTGACGTACGATCTGCTGGATTTGAGGAGCCAGAAGTGTGATTCCATATGGGCTGTGGAACCAACGTATTTATTTTATTTTCCCCGTTTGTGAATAATTGATTTCCTTTCGAAAGGGGCGAGTGGCTAGTTTAGGAAGACTTCCGAATCGGACCAGAGATAAATTTCATTGCTCATTGTTGGTAAACGTTTCCAGAATACTGGAGCATAATTGATCCAGTAATAATGCTGCAAACAGCTCAATTCGTGGAGAAGTCACATGCTTTATCAGATTTACTCTCGTTTTAGCAGCAATGAAATTATCAAATACTTCGTCAAGCTCCGAAATAATCCGTGAACAAATAGCTGCAACGTGCACCTTACCCGACCATCGCAGAATTCATGTATTTGAATTCTATTAATAACGGGTCGATTAGTAAATCTCCCGTGCCTGGGAATGCATACTGATTGTAAAGACTCCATTTGGAAACTGAATTCATTCCAACGAGTTAAAATCAAATTGGATATAGGATCGTCCCAGCAAATATTACTTTTTCAAAGTTCCTGCATCATGATTTTAAGGACAATCGTAGTTGGGGACAAAAGCTCTAATGGATAAAAAATGCGTGCAATTGCTCATAGCAATTCACGTTTAGGTTTCACTGACTTAAAGGGAATAATTTTGATTTGCAATTGATCCTTTGACGAATTCCATATGACGCTTAGAGTTTTTAATGATTGATCTTCATGTAGACTAACGTTTGATTCAATTGTTCAAGTTTTTAAGGAATCTTCTTGATAACAGATGGACATTTCGATGCCCATTTGTGGAGGGTGAATGCCCCTTCATTTAACACATTTTTAAATCATTAATGAGAAGTTGTGCTTTCTTAGGTGATTGAGTGCCAGAAAACGGATCATCAACATAAAAATCCTCGCGAATGACGAGTGCAGCGCTGAAAATTCAGAGTAATTTGTGGCCAGTTGACGTAACATCCGTATATCCAAAGTAGGTGCCGTGAGGTGCCGTAGGTGACTGTTAGCAGTCTATAGCTTTGAACTGGTCCATTCAAATTAAATCTCCGAAAGATTCTTTGAAAATCAATATATTTTGAATTCACTAATGTTTGGCGATACATTTTCTCGAGGTCACCTGTTTATGCACATAAAGATGACCTGAACTCATGAAGAATCTTTAATAGATAAGGTTGCAAATTAGGGTTGACTGCATGAAAATCATTTAAAGATTCGCCCGTGGATCCCCATGTAGAGGCATTAAATACCATTCTTAGTGTTACTGTCCTTTGAGACAGCGTGATATAGCAAGTAAAAGTAACTTGGATTATAGATAGATATTGGAACAAGCTCCATATGCTTTACATCCGAATGTTCCTGCACAAGCGCATGATATTGGTTTCGTAAGTTGGGAATTTTTGGAAGTTTTGTTTTTAATAGTCGAAGCCGCTTTAAAGCATTAGTTTCTGAATTTCCTAAATCAGGAACCTCTTTAAAAGGAAGTTCAACAACATATCGACCTGATTCCGTTAGTGATTGTTTCCTGTACAACTTTTCTGATATTGGAATCGATTGCGCAGTATCAGGATGGATTCAAATTCCCCAAAATTTTTAAGATCCTTGTTCAAAGTTCAATTGTACTTCGTAGCATGACACATAATGCTACTTTTATTAGCTCTTGATCCTGAGCTGTTTGAATGTATGACTCCTGACAATAACCATCCTACTTTCGTACTAACAGCAGAGGGGGTCTCCTTTGGTCCCAGCATAGATTGTCCTAAAATCATAAAGGGAAATAAATCGGCACCGATTAAAATATCAATGGCCCTAGATTCTTGAAAACTGGGTTGTTCCAGTTGCAGACCTTCTATATGAGCCCACATCGTTCTGTTTAAAATAAAATTGGGAAGATTTATAATCACCTTACCAAAGACGAAAGCCTTAACTGAGAACTGCTTTTCATTAAAGTGCGGGCTAAATAACAGGTTAACTTTATGGAGAGTTAACCGCAACGAAATTATTTAACCCAAAAATTCAAAAATTCGGCGATTTGTTGTGCTATTCGTCAGTCTTAATCTCTGACAGCAGACACAAGAGATCAAAGTTCTTTGGCTACCGGAATCCGCCAGTTGAATTGATGAAATGTGATATAACTCTTATAATCGCGGTAGATAACAATGCATGATGGTCATTTTGCACATTTGATAAGGATTTGTACTTCTTTATTCGCAACAGGACTGATGCATGATGATTGACCCGTACCCAGTGTTTGGAAATTCAAAGTGCTACTACACTCCGATTCAAGATAGTGCGATGCATTTTCCCACAAAACTGGCAATTAGATGTTATTAAACACTTTGAAGTGAAATGAGTCAAACATAAAAAAGTGACGTGCAACATCTGCTTTTTAACCACATGTGCTGTCATCTATTGAACCATCATTAACATGAACCCTTTGATTGAAACATTTAGCGTTCAATGCAACACCTGACATTAATCAAGAGCAACAGGGATTCAAGATATTTTTTCTTGGATCTAGTGCTGTGCGTAAGTATAGTTGTAAAGGCACTAGAATTAATTTATGGTATCTTAAAATTGATTAGTTTGGTGGTATGTCAAACTTAATGTGTAAAGAAACCTTTATAAAGTTTATATTACAATGTGCAGTATAAAAGTATTATAGTTACAATTATTATTCTTGAAAGCGGTTGTAACAAATTACATGTCCATCACATTTTGATATTTTATGACTTATCCTTAGATCATAAATTTGGAATATACCTAAAATATTTTCTCTATTTAGTTACTTTTTAAAATTCAATATAACAAAGGAAAATCTTGCATCATGAAAATCCGTTTATCAATATTTTTATTTATTTACCGCTCGAAAATTTTAGTTGAACCTATTTAAGAGATTTTTTCCTCCGGATTGCGGTTCAAATACATTTATTGATTGTGCATTAAAAGAAGTCCAACTAGACTTATCTAGAAAGTATCTTACCAAAAAAGTAAAGTAGAAAAAACTGATTTTCTGAAAGCATTTTCAATATGTTTCATTATATTCAAATAGTCTGTTCTTTCTCGTAGGCTGCATTATTTTATATAAAACTTTACTTTTTATATCGAATGTTCTTTTGGGAGAGATAAATTTTCAAGAAACTTTCCAGTATTTTTGCTAAAGAAAAGAATTGAATAAATTTCGTTGAGCTGAGACCATATTTTTTTATCAGTCATCTGCTTTCTGTTAGGGACAGTTCCAATAAGTATATTTTA
The DNA here is from genome assembly GCA_038373885.1 of Cheiracanthium punctorium. NCBI lineage: Eukaryota > Metazoa > Arthropoda > Arachnida > Araneae > Cheiracanthiidae > Cheiracanthium > Cheiracanthium punctorium. The sequence continues at coordinate 1,571,857 of JAWZYV010013297.1, forward strand.
CGACTTCCTCATTACTGGAGTTTTTTCAGGATTACTAACGCAGTAGAGAATATTGTTATAAACCAGATTATTTCATTTATCATTTTTTCCCATATTGTACATTTACAAGTATGTCATATTTTCATCCCTCTTGTATGAATTATATGCATAACTGAAAGTAGGAAATTTTAAATGAAAAAACATTTTTTTTAACTGCAGTTTTCAGAAAGATTTCAAAATAAATGAAAAGTCAACACAACAAATAAATATGTTTTTGTGATGCTATATAGATTTATTCGCGCTAATATGAGTATATTAGGTAGATGCATAAATTATTTGGAAAAATATAAATTATTATTTTTTTTTAAGTATCAGCTATTCCAGATTTATTGCATATGTTGAAAATTACTAAAAATACTGCCCCAGTGTTGCAGTAGATTTTGATAAATGACACATTTCTCGATTTATTAGAACAAAACTTTTATTAAAAAAATAGAGATATTAGCAACAGTTAAATCAACCTGAAAAGCAGCTTACTTCGTGCATAATATTTAAATCTAAGTTCCACGCCGAATAACTATGCAAACAAGTAGCTCTAAATTTGATAGGCTGGCATGTCATGGCAAATACCAACAAACCACCCATTTACATAGATCAAATATACATGAATATATAAATATGTACACCAGTAATGCGTTTGAGTATACATTATACCGAATGATTCAAAATAGATGTTAAGGCGATTATTTTTTAAACCGTAAGTGATCGATCGGAACATACTCCCAATTAGAAAAGTTCGTCAAATTAAGTTTCAAATTTAAGTTAAGTTCGTCAAATTTAAGTAGCTTTCAGATATGGCATTTTTTACTGGGGGTTATATACATATTAATATACGAAATTTAATTTTTATACGGTCCCTCCTTTCCTACTCTTTATATTCAGAAGAATGTTGCTCTTTGTCTAAGAAAATTGATGAAGCAAATCCCGTGTCTCTAAGGGAAATAGTTAGTAAGATATTGCAATTTGAAAATTTTGGTATTTGTCGCCAAGCACTAAAGGGACGTCTCAAAAGTAAGAAAAATGTAATTGCTTTTCAACTGACGTTAATTTATGTTAATAGCGACTCGATAGACACAGCTGACTCCTCAAATCCTAATTTAGCTAGAATTTTTCCTGTGGTAACTTTCACTAAAAACTGCCAAACATGCAGTACAGGAAAATTCTAGCCAAATTAGGATTTAAGGGGTCAACTGTATCTATCGAGCAACTGTTAATATAAATTAACGTCAGTTGAAAAGTAATTATATTTTTCTCACTTTTGAGACATCCCCTTATGCTTGGCGACAAATGCCAAAATTTTCAAATCGGAATATCTCGGAAACTATTCCACTTACAGACAAGGCATTTTTCGAATTAATTTTCTTAGACAAAGAGCAATATTTTTCTAACTATAAGTTATAGGAAAGGAGAGACCGTGTAGAAATTAAATTTCGTATTTTAATATGTATACAGCCCCTAGTAAAAGATTGCCATATCTGAAAGCTACTCTTAATTTGACTAACTTTTCTAATGGAAAGTATTTTCGATCTCTTACAGTTTAAAAGATAATCGCTGTAACATCTATTCTGAAACACCCGGTATTTTGAATATTTAAAAATTTTCATTTCTTGGAAAAGTGGAATACCTAAATTTTTCTCAAAAGTTTTCTTAATTTTGAAACTTTCAATTATTTATAGCATATCTTGGCAAGAATAAATTCTTATTTTATACCTTTTAGGATTCCACAATAAAGAGCTTCTACTTTTAAAAATAGTATTTTTTTAAATTTTAATTTCGTCCTTTTTAGTTACAAATAAAACACAAGTTTTATTTTTTCTTATAATACTTTATTAGTTATCTTTATTAAACTATTAGGTTGTAACGAAAGTTTTCCGCCACTGCAAGTATTGTCTGCACAAACAGTTCGCGTTGGTGTGTTTGCCAATATTTTGTCAAATGATTTTTGTTATTTGAAAGAAAAAGCCTTGTTTTAGAGCACTGTGCTGTGAAATCTGTAAAACAATACCGTTGTGATTAAGCATAAGGTGCCTGAAATAGAACTATCACGCTACTAGATTGAGCCATCATTTACTCTCAGTTCTGTTGCAAAAAGTCTGCTACAAAATGACACCGAATCATGTGTACAATTTAAAGTACTACTCTCGCATCATATGACACTGTGTAGGTTTGGTACCGAAAGTTCAAAAACGAGGACTATGACATTTCAGAAGCAGAGCGCTCTGGTCGGCCTACCTACGAGAGGCCCGCCTACGGGAATTTGTGGAAGACGATAAAATATTCATCCGCTCGAGAGCTAGGTAAAGGAGTTTAGTGCCATATCCATTAGTCGAGCTAGGCATCGCATATAAGGTTAATCGCTGGGTACCGTATGAGCTAGTCAAAGCTAATTTGGCGGAAAACTTTCGTTACAAACTGATATTTACTGGTCAAGAAACATTGTATCATATCATCTTACTACTTTTTAAAACTACGAGGAATTAAGGAAAATGAAATAAAAATAATGTAACATTACTTATTCTCGAATTTCTGTAATACAGTAACATTTTATGAAAGTTTCTTCTAATTATCATAAAACTTGGCCGTTACACCATGGAACCCCTCTTCCACCGCCGGGAATCGAACTCGGACCTTCTGGGTGAGAGCTAGGTATCCCAACCGCTAGACCCAATGGGATTGAGCAGCAGCTTCAATAAATCTAACACTATAATATGGAGAAGCCTTGTTTTAAGCGTGATCCAAGGGAAAAAGAACAAAATGTAATTTCATTAAAACTCCACCCTCAAGATCATCTCTAATAATCATGAATATTCAACTGTACAATAGGATGGAGCGTAAAAATTGAAATTGAGCCCAAACTATGGTCATTTGTTTGTTTGTGGGAATGCGGCTAACTATCTGCGCTAGGGATCTAGACCGATGGGGGAAGTGTCCTCCCTGGGGTGGTCTTTCTAAAGGATCCTAACCAGTATTGATGCAAGTTTCGGAGAAAACCACGGAAAACTCCGAACGATTAGGTCGGCGGACGCGACCTGGATTTTACCCAGACACCTTTCGTCTCCCAGTTCAGAGTGCTATGCCCTCTGGCACTGGCGGGGTCCGACTATAGTCAAGTGGATAAGACACTAAACATAGTAGATGACTGAAGTGTGAAGGAGCTGATTTCGAGTGTGTCACGCAGTTGTCTGTCTGACGGTGTGGTGTTTCAGGAGGTTTTCCCCAGATGTAATGTGAATACGCGTTAGAAACCCTTCAAAATTCCTCCGACCAAGGCCTACCCTCCCCCCCAAGCAGATGCCAGTCGTGTAGGCTTGCCACAACACATAATACATAAAAATTGAAATTTAGATAATCGAAATGTAATAGCGCGGGCAAGTTCATATTGGTTAAAACAAATAAATTTGGATATTATTATACTATTCGGTTGATATTTTTTACCGTCACAAGAGGTTAAATTTCTAAAACTGTAAAAAACTTGGTTTTTGCAGAAGAATATAGAAGTTATCTGAACATAGCAATTCTTTTCTAAGAGAACGTAACTGCTACAGCAATATATTGGCAAAGTCCAAATAAAATTTTATTCTAGTTAAATCACACTTTTTACTTCCGATAGAGAGTGAAAATCTCTAAAAAATGTTAAAAATATCAATTTTTCGTTTTTCTAAAATTTTATGTATATATATTTTAAACCAAAATTTTTCATTATTGGTTCTATTAGACGAAAAAAGGTACTTTCGCTTATCATAATTGCTCAAAATGTTGCTGAAAATATTGAAAATGTCTAATCATTCATTCCAATAGTTTCGCATAACCGAGTCATAGTAATGCTAAATATCTACCATGAAAAATATCGAAACCTTTTGAAGCCTTACAAAGGAGATCGGGATAAACCGATTTTCCAGGAGAAAATAAGTAATTTCTGGGGTTACGCCAGAAAAACTATTTGATAAAAGTAATCTTGTAAATACAAAGATTTGAATAACTGCAAATGTGAGAAACAATTGAATATTCCAGAGAATGAATGTATATTTTTGCTCCATCAATGAACTAAAAGATTGGGTTACTGGTCAATTGGATGTCGAATCTATAGTAGATATACGAAAGTGATTGTAAGGTAAAACGGCCAAATGGATAAATGTAGCATTATAACAAATATCCAGAAATAACATTCAGCATGAGATCATCAGCTTCAGATGAATCGACTAAAAAAAAACTGAAAATAAACTTTCATTTTCTGATGAAAATGATGATTATAAAGCAGATGAAAGTATTTCCAAATATCTTAATATGTGAAAGAATCTTCTAGCAACTCCAGTGTTAAGCGATGTTGTTGTTGTTCTCGTATCCTTGGATAGATAGTTGCAGTATCCATGGAAATAGGTGCCATTACCCCGAGGGGGTTGAACTTCTGCCTGTAGGTCGCTAATTTTGAACCAATTTCAGATAAAGGACCAACCATCTGAAATCGGCTACCAATAGGTATTTTTTTGAACATGGAGGACATTAGGGCCACAATGGATGTTACGTGCACGAGCTCCCATTAGCATACACGGTCCCACAGCAGTCCAGCCGAGAAAAGAGTTAACCCTTGCAAGCACTGTCCAAGCCGGATGCTGAATCACTTACCGTGTTCTTACGGGAACGGAGTTTAGTGACTACACCACTGTAGGACAGTGTTAAGAGATAAATATGGTTTATGACTAACATATGGGACAATGGTTGTGGACTGACAGGTCCATTGCCGTAATGGCATCATCAGTTTTTCCGAATGTAGTTATATAAACAAAAAAGATGCATCAAAAGGTATATAGATAGGTTTAATTTCCGAAGAGAAAAACGTAAAATTATATCTGAAGTGAGAAAAATATTTGATACTACAAATTTAGATATTCAGCTTGCTCTATACATTAATGGCTGTAAGGTAGAACTGTCCGAGGGAGCTCTATCTTTGCGGCCATCAAAGTATAGTTGGTCTCAAACACAATGTTATTTCTAGATAGCTATCCTAATGCTACATTCAGCCGTTTTTGAGGGTAGTTTGGCCTTTCTAATCTCTTTCGCATGACTGCAATAGATTTAATGTCCAATTGACCAATATAACTCAGCCTTTCAGCTCATTGATCAAGTAAAAATGTGTCTACCTATTTATGGAATCTTCATCTGTTTCCCGTATTTGCAATTATTGAAATCTTTGTATTTACAACCGGCCATATGAAATACTTTTTCTGGCATAATACCGGGCATTATTTATTTTTTCCTGAAAAATCGGTTTATCTCTGTCTTTTGTGAGACGTCATAAGGTTCTAATATTTTTTATGATAGGTATTTAATATTGCTATGAAACGGTTATACGGAACGGTTTGAATGGATGATTTATGGAAGACATTTTCAAGTTTTTCAGTAACATTTTGAACATTCACGATAGTGAAAAGTGCATTTTCCAGTCTAATAAAAACAGTTATAAAAAATATAAAACGAAAAATTGCCATTTTTTAACATAAAAAATGGCTTTATTGTGGCGGTAAAACATGTGATTTTGCCAGAATAAAATTTTACTGTAGCATTACTAATATATTGCTGTAGCAGTTGAATTCTTTCAAAAAATGTATTGCTATGTTTGGATAACGTGTATTTCTCATTGCTTTCTCTCAGGGCAAAACTAAAATGCTTTCCTAGATCTGAGTTCTAATGTCGGTCATTAAAACAGTGTAAGTCGCAACAGCATCGACTACTTTCCACAGTGTTGATCTCATGTATAATGATTAACATTTAATCGCTGATCGTTTCAGTTTTCAATCGTCAATCTTGATCAAATTATTCTCAACTCAGTCCTACCGTGTCCATCGTAGCACGGTTCCTTGAAAGTTCCGCTACGGCCAAACATATGCGCATTGTGACTTCGCTACAGCAGGATATTCAAAGACCCACGCCTGGAAGTCACAACGATAAGACGGAAGAAGAATCACGGCCGTCTCCTCTCCGAGACGAGATGGAGCGAACAGATGAGATTGTCTTGAGAAGTGCTTTGTAAATGTGTGATTTCCTTAAAATTATTCTTTTTTTTTCATTTTTGTCACCTGTTATTATTATTGCTAATAACCAATTTTTCTTTATCATTATCTATTTTGATCATTTCGAAATCTAAAATCATTTTTCTAAAGTCTGTTTTTTCCAAATGCAAAATTCAACTCCAGAGACAAGGGCTTGTCAAAATATTTCTGATATTTAGTCGTATAGCATTTTTCTTAGGAAGTTCGTAACTGTAGAATCCGATTTGGATAGCTATTGTTTCTTTGTTGTAATTGTTGAGGTTCTTTGTTGAGGTTTCTGACTGCAATCTCAAAGATGGTCTTACACTCCTCCCAGCAAACACACACAGGTTCTCTGAACGTCTATTAACGTTCTGAAAACGTCTTCTGAACGTTAATAGACGTTCAGAGAACCTATGTGTGTTTGCTGGGCTGGCCTCCCCATGGCACATGCCACTGGAAATGGTAGAAGGACGAAGTGTGAAGGTCCTGGGTTCGGGTCACACCGTGCGTCCGTCGACCTAACCGTTAGGCATTTTCCGTGGTTTTCTCCGAAACTTAGCGTAAATAAGGGTTAGGACCCCTTAGAAAGACCCATCAAGAAGGGCACCCTCCCTTGCATTGTCCTTCAGTGAGGATTTATAAGCGGGCTTCCAGCTAAGCAGACAAATCGGATATACATGTTCACAACAACAACATCTTATACTCCTGAATATCCGTTTAACAATTATTAATCCAAATAGCATTTATTAACAATCATAACATAATATTAACCCATTTATGCCTAGCGTCCCTTTTTTGGGACGGCATTTTCGCTATCATTCGAAAACGTTATTTATTTTTCCTAGCCTTTATTCGCGAGTACTGAACCTCAATTCCACAAAATATTTTAATATGGCTAAGTGGTATGTTGACATTTTAATTTTTATACACAGTGATTTTAAATGAAATCATCCTTTGTTCAAAAAGTTGACATCAGAAATTTATCAATTACTGCTGGTGCTAGCAAAAATCGAAGAAAGTCGCAAAAATATCCAGGCACGAATGGGTTACCTATTAAGGCCGCATTCGTAAACGACAAACCAGTTACACTCGTGCAACGAGTTTCCATCTAAAGTGTTCAACTGAGTGCATAGTTTATAAACTATAGCGTTCGTATACATAACTGAGTAGTGCGTTTAGTTTCAAACTAAGAAAACTGAGCACGGAGCAGGTTCTTCTAGTTGTTGAGAAGACACACTTGCTTCACGTTGTTGTTGTTATAGGCGTTGTTGCTATAGTACGGGTGTTGTTGAAATGGCGTCTGTTGTTATGAAATGTATTTTAAGTTTGCTGAAGCTGCAAATATTATTTTTTGAGGAGGAAATTCATGCACATGCTAGAAACTGCAGCGAATGTACAGAATTTTTCAACGATAATCATTTTCTTGTATTTTTCATTTTAGTAAAGTCAAAATGGCATAAGAAAGACTCAATGTTTATTTTATTTCGCTGCCTGATTGATGCTTTTGTTTACCAGAACGTTCTCAAAGGAATTGTACACAGACTATCGAAAAGTGAATCAACTGGCTCGTGTTTTAATTTATTTAGTTTCTCAGGCAACTGCACTCAATTGACCTTAAGAACGGAGATCATCTGTTTAGCTTTAAAACTTGAGAGTTTAATAACGCCTGATCAAAAGATATTCTCTTTTGAGCGAGCAGCTATCGGCTATGACGTGTTCATTGTCGGAAGGTGTGGGTAAGAGCCAATCGTCCCATTTTCGACATGAGGAATGACAAACGGCTGCATTGCTTTTCTGGTCCTAAAACATCTACCACACTGTGGTTGCTTCTAGTCCGGGTCTCCTCCGTGTCCTAATGCTGGGTGTTTCAGGGGTGGAAAGGTATTTGTGAAGCATAGCTACAGGTAGTTTTTTTTAGCCCTAGGTAGTTTTTTTTTCCTCGCGGGGCCGTCGGTCTAGCAGTCTGGAGTTTGGGGCGGTTTTCTCCAGATATAACGTGAATACGCGTTAGATACCCAGAAAAGTCCTCCCCAAGGCATTTGGTCCCTCTTGTGTTTTTCCTTTCTTTGACGTGGATTTATAAGCGGTTCCTCGTGACCAGCACACAAATTCGAATACATGTTCCAAAAACAACAACAAGGTAGTTTTTTCAATTCAAACAGAAACAACAACAAAAACCACCGAGGGAAGAGTTTAAGAAGCAGGAAACGGGAAATGTTTTGTAAGTTTTTAAAAAGAGAATCTGGAAATGTTTTGTAAGTTTCTAAAAAGAGAAATTTTTCAGTTTGTACATAACAAAACTCCAAATTTTGTATTTAGTTTCTTTATGTTTTGTTCGTATAAGTAAATCAAGATATCAGCTAAGAGGATGTCTATAAGTGATGTCACGCGTGAAAGGTGAGAAAAGGGATATCAAGAAGAGTGACATCACCATTTTGGTTAAAATAAAAATATTTCATTTCAACATTTGAAAGCTATATTGAAATTATGAGAATTTTATATTATTCTTGATTTGAGGCTAAAACAACTTTCATGCAGTTTTTTTTATTCATAGTTAAAGTTAATATTCTGTATAACGTAATACTTAGTTCCTGAACTGCAAATATATGTTAATGAAATACAACAATACACGTGACATGGATGTGGAGGGGTTATGATGAAGGTGACCTTTGTGAGAAACATATTAAAAATATTAGAAGAAGCTGTGGTATTCGATAGGTCCCCCCCCCCTTATTGTACAATTCTACAAATTGCCGACTAGATTGGAAAAATTTATTTTTACATTGAAAATTGGAAGTTAATCTTCCCTTCATCTTACTTTAAGATCGTCATGCAGAATTTTTTTTAAAAGAAAGCGGGATAGTAATCGTAACTGCTCAGTTAATTTGACACTTCTTGGCTGCTGTGACTATTTTTAATTAAAACTAAGTAATTGCAAATATGTAAGTTGTTGATTCTGTAGAAAATGTAAATTCGAAGCTCAAAAGTTTTCCTGAATTTCCCGGAAAAGTAAAAATTCTCCTGAAATGTTTTTAAATTCTGATAATCTCTTTAAATGTCCTGAAATTTTGATAATTTTCTAAGAATTCACTGAAAAGGGTAAATAATTTTGTGTTTCTAAAAGAAAAATAAAATGAGAAAGCTTTAAAACGTAAGGAAAATAATCGTATATTAATCCAATTGGCGCTGAAGAACACTTAGCTTAATGGGGTACGAGCATAAGATTTCCCCTCAACGTGCTTTGCTGTATCTTTGAGAATACATGCAAGGTTAACCAAAAGAAAGCAACTTTCGAAGTCCTGCGAATGTTAGAAAAGCAAAAGACGTAGAATGCCCACCCCCTCACCCTTCAAAAATTTGAATAACGAGCAGTGCGGTATTTGTTTTCATTAATGCCGGACGATTCGCAAATTTCTGTCACTTTCTCGGGATGGGGGGGGGCAGGAAAATTGTAGTTTACTGCATAATTTAATAGTCAACTTATTTTAAACTATGAACTTCTTGAAATTGGTGGTTTTCCGAAAAGCTAAGCACAGTGTGTTAAGTCATCCTCAGTTTCTTTATGAGCTAATTGCGTCCCATTCAATTTTTACTGATCAGCAAAAATCATTAGCGACGTTACGTTAGCATTAAAATGGCCTGAAGTTTTATTTTTTGGACTTCCAGCTTGATAAATTTTAGGGATGGACGCGAGACTACTTTTTGCGAGACGAGAGAGAGGTTTACAGCTTTTTTTGTGCGACGAGACGAGACATACATTAACAATAGGATATAGGGATTTTACAAGACGCGAGACGCGAGTTTGCAAGACGCGACAACGCTTTTAGGTGGTTTTGCGAGACGCCAATTTTCCGTCTCGCGGTCATCCTTAATAAATATTTCTACGAACTGTGCCTAAAAAGTCGTACACCCTCCGAAAGCTGCGAGTATGCACTTTTGCGGAGTCCCTGTAAAGGACGTGTGGACTGCACTACACTGCGATCTTGGATGCAAGTTCGATTGGTCACTTATTGCTGTTCCTCGTATTACTTATCTCACGGGCAGTTAAGTCTCGTGCAGCACTCAGCGATTGCGCAAGCTGCCCTCCCCCGGCCTTGGATCCGCCACTGAATTCTAGACTTTTCAAGGAACGATGAGATCCTCTTCTTTTTTAGAATGCTGCGTCACATGTCCGAATTTCCCGTGTCGATGCAGAGAATGTTGGAACTGTATGCACATGCCTTAGAACACCGAAGACTGCTTCAAGGTAGGAGATGGTTTTCTAACGCTTGATTTTTCAAATGTGTTGTCCAATGTTGCGGAAACAGTCATGGGCGCGGCTGTCAAAGAATAAATACTTGCTATCTTACATGGGCGTCCATATGACCATGTGCGCCGGCAGAATAAGGCAAGGGGGGCAATGCCCCCCCTGGATATTTATATGCAATGTTTTCCCTTGCTTTTTTGCTCTTTACAACATGGTAACCATACGTTGAAGTAGTCTTTGTCCCTCTTGAGTAGTCTTTGCCCCCTCCCTGTAGTAGTCTTTGCACCCCCGTGGGAAATATTCTGCCGGCGCCCATGCATATGACTGTAGGTGGAAGGGGACAAGTCAGGGATCCTGCTCCAGAAATATACTAGTTTTGGTGTTGAATACTCATACGTAAATTATTTAGGTAATATATATTTGCCCGGGAGCTTATGGCGGGGAAGGGGTTGTGGCCCCCTCCCTGCCCATAGCTATGTGCGCCCATGCGATCATGGCGAGGGAGGTACAAAACCAAATCCAGTCAAAAATCGAGCGTGTAAATTTCGTGGAAGGGGGGGGAGGACTTCAGATTTCCCGAATAATTTTATACTTCCATTTTAAACTTTTAGGTATTTTTTTAAACAATTTTTTTAAACAAAGATTTTCATTCACGTCATCATAATCCTTTATTTCCTGTTACTAAATAGTACTACTATGTCCATTGGATATAGTAGTCAAATACTCATGTGGAAAACTTTCGGATTTTCTGTAAAAGTGGCTACCTTCGTGTATTCAAGAACATAGGTGATTTCCCTTCACATTCTAAATGTCCATCTTGAGAAAAATTTTACAGCGATTTGTTGCAGTATATTTGACCTTCACACGTACATCTAACTACCATAACTTGTAGTAGCTGAACCAAGGGGGTGGGAAGTATCCTTCTATGTCAATGACGCCTATTAAAGAAGACACTGCAGCAGTTCCAATAATAAAATAACTATACGTAAATCTACAAATTTATATTACAATAACTGTCAAGTATTTTATTTTTTGAGACATCTTGAAATTTAATTAGAAATTAGCTCTTGAATGTAGCTGTTTCTAGATATCTACTGATAAAATAATAATTAAGCTTGCAGTGTATGTGCTTGAGTATTTAAAATATGAAAATTCATCTAAATCATATTAAGTGAGCCTACTCCTTTTATATAAACAAAATAAAACAAACAAATTCAGTCTTGGTAAAAACATTAAGGCCAGACAAAAATTTTGAATAAATGAAATAAAATGTATTCAAATTTTATTGTATTATTAACTGTTAAAGTTCATTGTTAAGAAATAACGCAACAAACATAATTTATAAATTATATAATTATCAGAAAAAGTCGTATTTATAAAACCGGTGTGAGTAAAAACTTTAAGGCCGCTATAATAATTTTTGAAAAGTATATGTATATATACTGGCTTAAATATTACTGAAACTGCTTAGATTGTGACAACTGTTAAATTTGCATATTTGTCATACATTTCTTCGTCTTGGAACTCTTTGTGAAGATGGCGGAAGGTACGAAGTTATCTGATCACGAAAGAGCCAAGCGCTCCAAGCGCTTATTAGGTGGAGCTCTGTGATGGTCTGTGATGGTATCAGTGGTGATGACCTGGAGGTGCTTTGCTTACATTGGTGTGGGTTCCATTGTGTTCGTTTCGGGTAAAATGAATTCACAAGCATATAAAAGTGCTCTAGCAAGTCATCTTTTACCATATGCTGAATCTCCTGCAGGAGAAAATTGAAAATACAGGATGTCCGTAAAAAGACTGGCGGTTTTCAAAAATTCATAACAGGAAAACGGTTAAAGAAATAATTCTTGCAGGAAATTCTTGTGTCTGAGCATAAATTTTTCCTCCCAGAATTCAGGTTTTTAGTTAAAAGTTTTTCTGACAGATGGCGCTGTGAAGAGTGAACCTGCAAAACAAAGAAAATAATTGATAATCAATGCACAATTGCTTGAAATCTTTTAATTAAGGAAAATCACAATACAATATTTTTGAAATGTGCACCATCAGCAGCAATCAAATGTCGTAATTGGAGGATGAAATTAGCGGACATTTTCTGTAAAGTGGTAAATGAAACAGCTGCACATTCGTCACTGATTATTCCTTCAACTTCTTCAAGTGTTTGGGGGAAACTGCATCTTTCAAATGACCCTCAAAGGAAGAAATCGCACGGATTCAAGTCTGGTGAATATGGTGGCCGGTCAATTCCCTTGCGTGTGAAGCATGAGTAATTTAAAGCAATTACCCGGTTATCAAAATGATCCTCCAAGAAACGGAAAACGTCGTCCGTCCGGTGAGGTCTCGCACCATATTGCATGAACCAGGATGTCGCGGATGAATCGACCACAGCGTTTTCAATGGCCACAAACTCGCGCAATATCTCAATATACCGTTTGGAAGTCACTATATCACGGAGAAAAAAGGGTCAATTACACCTCTACTGGAAACAGCTGCCCATACAGTCACGTTTGGAGAATAGAGCGATTTTGGAACACACACATGAGGGTTCTCAGTTCCCCAAATTCGACAATTTTGCTTATTGACGAAGCCATCGAGATAGAAACGTGCTTCATCTGAAAAACAGGTACAGTTCACATCAAAATTGCCACGATCAATCATATCCAGCAAATCATTCGCAAACTGCTTCCTTTTCTCTACAGATGAGGTCCGAAGTGGTTGCTGTGCTTGAATTTTGTACGGGAGCAAGTTGAAGCACTTCCGCATGATTGTATGCACCGATGTTTTGCCCACATGACATACGACTGCAGTTTTCCGGACTGATTTTCTAGGAGAGCGGGCAATTGTTTCCTCAACGATCTATACATTTTCTGTAATAACCGACCGGTGTCGCCCTACACTGTTGATTTTCTCGTCCGCTACACTACCAGTTCGTTGAAATTTCTCGTACAATGCTTTGATTGTATTCGGCTGCGGAAGTTTAGTGACTTGAAATTTGGACTGAAAGTTTCTTCTTGTTGCTGTCACACTCTGCCCTAATTCCAAAACTAGGAAAATCCATTCTTCCAACGTATACGTCATTTTTAACAGTTTCTGAATCTGCTAATCAGCTCTCTACTGATCGTCCACTCACCACAAACACTCCTTCTAAAGTAAAAACAGCAATGCCTTCTGCGGCTGCATCTTTTGATTTGCAGAAATCAAACTGGAACAAACCGTAAAAGAGACTTGCAAGAAAGTCGTCGAAAATGTTTTAACTAAAAACTTGAAAATCTGGGAGGAAAAATTTATGTTCAGACACAAGAATTTCCTGCAAGAATTATATCTTTAACAGTTTTTCTGTTATGAATTTTTGAAAACCGCCAGTCTTTTTACGGACACCCGGGATCAACAAGATAATGCACCTATTCATTCGAGTAACAGTACAAAAAATGGGTTCCAAGTCAACAATGTTGAAACTTTGAAATAGCCTGCTAAATCTTCAAATCTTAACACAATAGACAACTTATTTAGTGACTTAGTAAGAAGAGATTATATAAATGGGAGACATTTTACATCATCAGTAGAACTGAAATCTACTATCAAAGGCGAATGGTATAAAACGACCCCGAACTTTGACAAAAACTAGTTTCATCCATGGAAAAAAAAGAATATTTGAAGTAATTCGAAAGAATGGCTCCTACACAAGCTTCTAAAAGTGTTTTTTTCTTATATACTATTTTTTATGCTGGCCTTAATGTTTTTACCAAGGCTTAAATATTGGTCTATGTGTTCTATAGTATTTTCTGATGATAAAATATTTACAATTGAATTTTGCTGCATTTTTTACTAGTATAAAGTTAATAATTATCCATGAAATGATAGTTTAATCTTCAGTTTTAAGATTTTTCCATTTTCTCATTTTTTTTTTTTTTTTACTAGCCTTAAAGTTTTTACTCAGGCTGCATTTAAACTTACCTGAAAAAGAGGAACAATTCATTAATTACACAATAATGGTGTATTATTGAATAATCCATTAATATTCAATCATACAATAAAATGCCATATGATATTATATAATTATCACATACTATTTATGAGAAATTTAATTTTTTTCCTTTTTTGCACATTTTTGTTCAGCAAATTGTGTAACTCGGTCTTGATGATAAGTTCTCTTGGGAATCAACACTCTGTTTGTCCTGAAATGAATGGAGCTTGCTTTTTCTTTGTAAAGCACCATAATTAATGAAACATTCACTATGTTTAATGATACCCAGAAGAAAACATGCACATTTTTCTTTCATGTAGAACACAAGGCAGGGTCATAGAATTATTTATTTTTAATATAATGATATTTGATACAGGATATATTTTACATTATAATTTTTTTAATTATAAGCCGAGAACATTCTAATGTGAATTACAAGATTAGATATACAAATCACAATGTGCGAGAACGTGAATTTGTGAAATATGAGAGTACATTTTATAATTTATCATACGCCTTTTTTTCAATACGAACAGAAATTAAAAAAAATGAAATTCAATTTTTAGCATATCGCTACCACCACGCCAAATGTGCGAACCTGCATTTTACTAGTTTCTTGAAAAACGCCTTCTAATTTTATATTTCACTATACAGTATACCCCCCAACCCCATAACACGAGTCCGTACAATACGGATCCCTAGAACACGGCGAAAAAGTTGCGATCGTTCGTATAACAAGTTAAAAGGAACCCGTACAGCACCACAGCACGGAAAATGAGACACGTGATCTGATTTTATTACGCTTTAGCTCTTAATTAATATAACTTTTGAATGGCAACATTAAATATCCTTGTGTTTCTAACATGGAGATAGGAGTGTACACTCTCCATAGCTACTATGCTGGCTTTTTGGTACCCCAAATAAGTTTCAATTATGTAAACATTGGATGTAATGTTAATGCTGTATGTAAACATCTAGTGACGTGCAGAGATCCTAGCGGCAAAAGAATAAAGCATTTTTTGTACTGATTGATAACTAATTTTACTTGTTTTTTATTTTCTACATAGCATGTGAACGAGATTATTAACGCGAGCACTATATTTCAATCATTTTTTCCCTTTTGATTACATGTAATCCTTTTAATTACATGTTTTGAACCCTTAGTACAAATGAATAAAAAAAGAAAAAAATGTTCTATCTTAAGATTATTAAAATATTGAGTTTATATTCGTTAACGAGTGCGTATATCGTGGCTCACAGAAAAGAAGTTTTCGTCTGCCACGGTATAGAAAATGGCTTTGAATTCATTACTGAGTTCTTTATGAAACAGGAATTTAATATTTTAATATCAGTTTTTTTTGCGGCAATTTAAAACAGTGTTAAAATTTGTCACAACATGAAATAAATGCTAATACTGCTTGTTTGAGTGTGATCGCCAATCTAAATAAACAGTTTTTAAATATTGCATTCACACATACTACATTCTTCTAAATTTACTGCTATTTCTTAAAATACTGCTTTTGGAGAAAATAACGACATTACATACATACTATTACTTCGCTTCGAAGTTATTGCCTATAATAATTACGAAATAGTAATCTAAGGTAATTATGTAATTAAAACACATCTGAAGCCAGAAATTATTATACAGGGTGGTCAAAAAGAAATTTTCCCCACATAATGACCTCTAGCGGCCGTTCTATTCAACCTATCGACATGAATTTTCAGATATAGCTTTTTGAAGGTATACGGTCGAGATCCTGTTAGCGACAAGTTAATAGAGCTAACGGTTACTGCTAAAGTGAGTAGAAACTCGAGATTTTTCATTGGCAACACCCAGTTTTTTTGTTCTCAAAGTGTTCAGCGCACTTCCAAACCCCTAAAAACATTTTGGAATGGAAATTCTGACCCCCCCCAAAAAAAATGGAGCCGTAATGAGCCGTAATCGCCGCGCCGAGCGTGAGCGATGGAAGCCGGGCACCAATTGCTGAGACCGTAGAAAGGGCCGAAACGGTTTCATTTGGCATTCCACATGTGTGCCATCGTATGCAATGACACAATGCATTCGGGAGACAGTGGACAGTGCAGCTGAATGCAGCATTTCTCGCGGAATGTTTGCAATCTCTCGTCTGATTGAATCTTTCAATTCTGGCAAATTTCGAGGCAAATTTCCATTCCAAAGTGTTTTTAGGGGTTTTGGAGTGCGCTGAACACTTTGAGACCAAAAAAAACTGGGTGTTGCCAATGGAAAATCTCGAGTTTCTACTCAATTTAACTGTAACCGTTAGCGCTAGTAACTTGTCGCTCACAGGATCTCGAGCGCATACCTTCAAAAAGCTACATGTGAAAATCCATGTCGATAGGTTGAATAGAACGGCCGCTAGAGGTCATTATGTCGGGAAACTTTTTTTTTTGACCACCCTGTATATAACTTTCATAAGTCTATGTATTTAATTTTTTTAAGTTCTGCTAATACAGCGATCTCCATTTACTTTACCTCGATGAAATATAAACAACCTAAGATGCGCAGAAGCAGGAGATGCGCAGTTACCCAGTGTGCGTAGCGCCATCTGTTTGCAACAACGGCGTTATCCAACTTTCTAAGAGAAGTGTCCCCTCCTATAAATTTACCTTCGTGGTTTCTAATGAAAGCAAATTAAGTTTTGCAGCGATTATACACACAGTCTGCACTCCAGGTGGAGTATGGATCAGGTCCTGTACAACACGAATTCTTAAAACACGGAACGTATCCATCGTGTTATGGGGGGTATACTGTACGTTACTTCACTATAAATAACAGATACGCGACATACGTTGGTAAATTTTCCCGTAAACTATTCGGAATTAAGATTTGAGACTTTATATAGTATACAGCACTGCACAGAGACCTCGAAAATGCATTTAGGTAAAAATTGCTAATTTGCAGATCCGCGTTTTTGGCATGGTAATAGCGATATGTGATCTTTATTAAACGGCTATAAAGTTATTTATCAGCATGTCGATTTAAAAAGTTGATGATTAACACACAACAATTTATGATATTAACGCGGCATTAATTAAAGGTGATGATTAATAATGATTTTAGTCCCTATTTTATTTGTTTTTAAAAAAACAATGATATTTATATATAAACAATGATATATATTTTAATTAAAAAAGTCTAAATATTTTCCCTTCCTTCTCTGAGAGAGGACGTCTAATGGCAGACGGAGCACACAAAAATGTCCAGCTGCCAAAACTTGACATCAAGATGTATCTGTGTGTGTAGCTTTATTTTAAATTCCGTTTGTTCTCAGATTGCTGTCGTTAGTTTGTTTCTACATCGTTGAAATGGGAACTTGGAGTTACCTGAAACTTAAATTTGATAACTTTGATTTGTTGGCAATTTTGAACAAAACGCATTTTGTATTTCTGTTTTTATTACTTACTGGCGGCCCCGGCGACCAGTTGGTTCACAATCTTAATAAATCTCGTTCGGAGAGAATCATGTTCCTCACCGGCTTCCTTGGCACTGAAATCTCTCAGATTCTGAACGGAATTTAAAATTAAGTGGGTTAAAAACAGGCCCCTTCGAAGCCGGCTCACAGATGCGATGCTTACTGTTTCGGGCCGTCCCTGGTTGCAAAAATAAGATGGTTAAATGATAAAAACCTACAAAAAGGAACAAATTATTTTCGTTCTGTATTAATTCTGAAGAGCTTCTGCATATATTGGCCTTTATCAAAAAACGGAAAGGAAAAAAAAAGTAAGAAAATCTGAAACACTTTCAGATTTTAAATACGCACTAAAGTGCTATATATTAAAAGCGTATTATAATCCGTGGGTCTTCGCTATTTTCGTTCCTTCTTTCATTAAGTTTTAAAGTATATCATTATTCATGAGTGTGATTAAACAAAATTAAAATTGATATTTATAACATCCTTTTTCTGGATGTAATACATTAGAAATACATGGAAAAAAGCTGCGCAGAAAAATGCACAATTCCAACTGAATGAAAGTATTAAAAACTTATTTTCAGGTGTATTCAGCAGACGATAAAATTACGATAAATTCCGCCAAGCGTTAGAATCATATCCTCAAAATCGCACATCAACCATTTTATTTTTCGCCCAATTAAAAAGTTGCACATTTTAGTCTCGGAAAATTTACAAATCCTATTTTTCTTTTGAGTGTAAAACATTTCATTCCTGCTCTGATCTCACATGCACACGATATTTTGATTAAAAAACAACCTTACAAATAATCTAAAAAAATCGTTAATCTTTTATTTTTACTTCAAGAGTCTGAATCATTTAATAAACATGCCGAATATGGCAACCTAGATATGCTTAAATTCTCACTCATTCCAATGAGGGGTTACAATCGCGAAATGGCGAAGCTAAAAAATGAGCCTTTTGCGACGCGTTTTTTATCGATATCGCCTAAAACAATTCAAATGTCGAAAAAATCGCTTCGAGGTATGTCGGTACCCCTCCTGGAGAATTTCCATACAAAATTTGGCAGGTCTACGATCAACCGTTTCAGAGCTACGCGAGACACAGGCAAACTAACTAACTAACGGATACTTCACACATTGTTTTATTTATATAGATTGCCTATAAACTGTTTTATGATTAATTTAATTATTAATTTCAAAACAGTGGTACTTTCATGTTTTTATTACCAATTATTATATATTTTAATTATAAGATAACAGGCCTAGGCGAAAATTTAAATATTTTTTTTTAGTTAAATCATTTAGTACTGCTTTACTCCTTAACAGGCGATGTTTTAATAAGAATTCTTCATGTTTACAACTTCACTGATCGCAAAATTTTACAACCAAACCATTATTCAATTTTTATGCCTATGTTTAATAAATGATAGATATCGCTTCCACAAAATACATAAAAGTAAGTAAAAGTGTTTAACAATACTTATGAAAGTGTTTACTGTTTTATAGACATATTTAGGAAAAGTTTAATTATTTATAAAGTTAATGTTGGAAATTCATTAAACACGATTGGTACTTGCGAGGGAAAAAAGCAGGGGGGAGGGGGAGGAAAATGCTTGGCATTCTAAAGATTCATGTTTCTATAACTTTCGATTAGCAGATTAAACTATTTTTCCGTAGTGTTTGAAAAATTGCATCACATATACGGACTGCCATAGGATGTTAATTTTTCTAAGTGTTAAATAGAAAAAATCTAAATATATCTCCTTCTGATAGTTGATTCTGGGGTCTCCAATGCAGGTTGATTATGATTATAAATGTCAGATGGCTTGCTCAACATTAAGCATTAGAGTAAAGTTAATCAAGGAACGTTAACAGTGAGTGAATCTTTTACTTAAAATTACTTATTTGAAAATACTCGATCACCTTAAAAAATTAATAGTGAAGACCTCTTGAGGCTAAGGAAATAAGTAGTTTACCTGCCTTCCAAGACTTCTCGAATTCGACCATCATCCAGGTTCCGTTCTCAGAATAGTCTGACTGAAAAAACCTACAGGGACCATCAAAGACCTTCAAGATCCGTAAAAGGAAATCTTCATTCTCATTGAACAACTGGTGCCAAAATCTACCTAAAAAAGTTCTGGACATTTCCATATATATTAATATAATAAAGGATATCAGTGACTCACTCTTCATGATGGCCATAATGGACGGAGTAAGAAGTATGAAACGGAGCCGTGAGGCCTTCAATGAGATTGAAAATTATTTTATGATTAAATATACAAATAGTGAGGTGGTGATTAATTCACCATAGCACACACACTAACGTTTCTTAAAACTCATACTCACTTAATGCATTAAAGGTTGTGAAAATAAGCCACAAGACTGTATTAGCGAACAAACTGGTAATTTTTCTTATCAAGTTATGGCCTACTACCTAATACCATCGGGTTATTCAGCTAGTTAAAAAATAAAATAAGATTTTTTGATAATGTCTTTTCTCAAATATACTTTCAATCCAAATAGTTCCTGAAAAAGAATTCATAATCATTTTCAATGCAAAACACATCTGCCTTTTAGCTGATAATAGCTGAACGCCATGATCGTTATGCAGTCTTTCACAAAGCACTGCATCACTGTAGGTCTCTTTATTTAATGTGCTATTCTCAAATACACATTACCACTCTTTCTTAAGCCGCTATAAGAGGGCAAAATTCCAAATTACTGAATTATACAAGACTAATATTCATCATGGGAGAAAAGAGAAAAAAATTGTTGTTGGACAATCAATACATTTTCCTGGCATTTTAGTAGGAATTCTTTCATGTAAACTATGTTTTTCAAAAATTACGCCACGAAAAACAGCTAGCATATTTCTTTACAAAGATGTAAAATATATATTTTTCGAAATACAGCATATGTTGCATTAAGGACACATGGAACCTCTCGACTAGTAAGAAGAGGTAGTTTTTGCAAAAGATTTTACATCATGCATTTTATTTAAAAATAGAAATATTTTGCCTCTGTATATACACACATTATAGCCGATATATAAATTTAAAAAAATAATTCAATCTGTAAATTTTTTAGAACTAATTAATTCTTTAGATATCTCTACGAATTTTTTTGAACAATGTTTGATATACTTTTCTAAAAAACTATTGTTTATCACCTTAAAATTTGGTATGGTATCAGGAAGCATACTATCTGAGAACAATAAGAAGCAATTTCCAATTTGACTGAATTTGACTTCCTATTTTACTAAAAAACTTAAAAATCCTAAAAATTATAGAAATAAAGAATCATTTTCATTTTTTTTATTTAGGTCTCTAATGTTATTTATTTTAAAAAAAAAAGTTAGTTAAACAATTTTGGAACGTTCCAACTGTTTACCTGAAGGGGATTTTTAGAAAAGTGTACGAAATCATCAGAAATACATGTTTTGAAAAAAAAAGCAAAAAACTGAAAACAAACTCGCAATGCTTAAATATATTGTTTTAAAACATTCCAGAACGATAACCATGTTTTTTTCTTTGATAATTTTCTTTTTAACTCTGTCTGGTTTAGAAAGTTTTTCAAGCTGCATGCGATGTTCTCGAATTCTAGCCTCATTAATTTTTCTCAAGGAATAGTATTTCAAATTATAGCCTGGGTCCATCCCAAATAAGCCTTTGTCAATCTGTTAGTACCATCATTAAAACAGAAACTATTATCTGAAACATAAAATTTCAAAGTACTAATTGAAACAAAAAAACATTTTGGATAAGTGTTCTCATAAACGATGGTTGAAATGCAACTCTCATTTGGATTCTGAGTTCTAGTGCATTTGCTCAAAAGTTTATCAGACAGAGAACGGTAAACACTTTTAACAACATAAAGTATAAGTTCTGTAAGGAGTGGTATGTTTACCATTATTTAAAGCTTTGTTGTTGTCACACTACGTTTATTTGCATTTTTAAAAGTCACACTTTGAGTGTTACATATTCTAAACCGACACAAATTATGTATATATGAATTTGTCTCATTCTGATCTTTCTTTAGGCAGATAATTGAAAATTCGAGTTAACTTGTTTCATGAGTCCTTAAACGATTAAATGAATGCGATAGCGACAATTTCCGTTCATTTAATGTAAGTGTGTTGGAATTTGATTTTTTTTTTTATGTGTCTTTAAAAACCATGTATGCCTTATTCATAATTTTATTTTTAAATTAAATTTAAACGTTCATGAATGCCGATGTAGACATGACGGTAGAACTTTCAGGATAATGTTCACTGCAAAAATGTTTTGCCATATTGACGTTACACATACAGGCACTCGGATACCAGCTTTTCCCATTCAATGAACTAACTGCTTACTATAAAATATAATACTACATTTCTTTTTACTGTGATACCGAATATTTAGTTTCACAGTGAGCACTGTAAAATTAATGCAGCGTCTAAATATTTATTTCTACAGTTTTATTGTAAATTGTACAGTACATGTACAGGTTGACCATAATTAAACTGCAAGTGTTCAAGGCGTGCTGGAGAGAAAACTACCGAGAATATTCCAGTGAAATTTGGTATCTACACGTTTCAGAACATGCGCAAGTCAAATATGCATTAAAAATCGTCATTTTCACCCGATAGATGGCGCTGTACCGTATTTCAAAGCTCACCGGCGGCACGTACAACTTCCAAAACCGATTGTCAGAGCACAGTAACATTCTAAGAGGCATATAAACAATACAAAACATCATTTACAGTTTATCAAAATCCATACAATTCGCTTCAGTAATTAAATTTTTACAGTAACATGCAATCATAAATTAACGTAAATTAAGATCACAAATTAAAGAACCCATAAAGACGCTTTGGAAAACAATTAAAACATTATTTATTCTCATTGACACTCATTGGACCTCTTCTTAATCGTTTCATACGTCGGTATTCTTTCAGAGTAGCTGAATAATTGCTACCATTCTGATAGAATATCTTCACTAACAATGCATGTTTTTTCTTATTCAGAGACATGATTGACTATTACTCAATGTGGTCTTGTTTTTACACTGTTCGATGGGCTTAAAATTTGCATATATGACGTCCACAAGCATTGAAACACGATATAGCGCCATCTATCGGGTGAAAATGGAGATTTCTTTTTATTGCATATTTGACTTGCGCAAGTCCTGAAACGTGTAGATACCAATTTTCACTGGAATATTCCTGGTAGTTTCCTCTCCAGCACACCTTGAACACTTGCAGTTTAATTATGGCCACCCTGTATAATGACACTATGTTTTTTCAACTATCTCTTCCACAGTTTGACTGTAAACTTCAAAGTGCATACATAACAATACTAAATTTTTTTCAGCATATTAACTGTTTCTTCTTCAGTTTTACTGTAAATTTCGCAGTAAACAAATATTCCGAATATGAACTTAGGACCAGAGTTGGAAGTGTAAAGTATACTAACGGCATACGAATTACAGTCTGCTCTGCGATATAGTAAAACAAAATCAAATAAGGTAGAGTGCAAGTAGAGTACTTGCAATTTAAATTATTCGATGCTTTGAGGCTTGAAGAACAGAGTTTTGGAAATAGTAGATTCACTATTAATAGAAAATAAAAGTAAATTTAGTGCACTTAAGAGTTTTGAGAACCGAAGATCCTATACTTCTGAACGAAAAATGAGATGTGGGAAAAATGCGATTACATAGGATTCCAGAAAGGGACAGAGAAAAAAAAGTAATAAATAATTCTGTTATTTAACCAAAACTTCATTTTTATGCTTAAACAGGACTCATACAAGTCCTTAATTTGCTAAATTTCCGAACTTTTCAAAAATAGACCTAAAACGTTCTACTTATTGAGATACTCGAAAAAACTTCTTTTCGTATTTTATAAAAAACAGGACCGCTTTTAAAATATCGGACCGTTTTAGGACAAAATTTCAAAAGTCCATAATTTTAGAAAATCTAGGATTCGTAAACCCCCCCCCCCATTTAAAACTGCTTTTAATAGTAGTTGTCATTAAGTCCCCTCTCTCCTCCTTTTCATACATTTTATAATCCTTTTTTTGCGTATTGACTGCTCGTAACTCAATGTATAATCCTATTCAGCAGCAATTGTTATGAGTGCTAGTGAAGTGTAGTTAAAACGCTGTTTCTACCAATGAACATTTTTCATACCATTTTGTATTGACGTTTGGTTGCGTGGTTCAAGAATATTTGAATTTGCTTCGTCAAATTTACTGTTCTTTTTATTTTTTTTTATTTGTTAATTAATACTAGGATGCGCATGCATAGGAATTAATGTTCACTTGATTTTATGTTCCTTTCCTTAAATCGTAGCATGCCTTCTCATTTTACAGTGCATTTTACCTTACAATTAACTTCTTTTTCAGTGTATTTACAAAATCGATAAATATTTAAAGTAAAACTCTATTTTTGGAAATACATTTGATATGAAATTCAATAAATTTTACTTATTTTGCTTTAAATTATGACAGATTGTAAAGAATATCATTAAACCTTGTTCATTCTATTCGCTTGACAGTATGTAATTTCAGATTTTTAGTTCAAATGGTGAACTAAATATCAGAGAACGGGTGAATTTTCAGATTTCTAATGTAGTTTATGCATTCTTCTACGTTCAGTTGGGCAAAATTCCAAACTGATCAGTCGAATAGTTTGGAAGTACAAATGTTGAACATATTTTTGTGCGAAACATATTTTTTTTTTCTTCCATCTTATTTTTTAGTATGTTTGTTATTTGGTAATTTTGTTCTTGAAAAAATATTTTTTAGTTTATCTGTTGTGTGCTAATTAGTAAAATCCTTAAAATTATTTTTTATTGATTTGTTATTTTTGTTCTTAAAATACACAACGAGAATAGCCCCAAAATAAATAGAGTAAGTCTATTTGAAAGACAAATTCTCTTTATAACCATCTCTACTATAAAACATAATATCATATAGGACCACCACCCTGGCTAAGAAAAGGAAACACTGAACCAGGGTATAGAGTTTTGTTGGGTATAGTTTTCTAGTTTTCTCCAGATGAGACGTGATCGCCTTAGAACCCCCCCCCCCCCCCGTTAGCAGGCACTTAGAATAAGCTTGCATAAAACGTGTAACATAAAACATTCAAACACTCATAATATAGTATATAAGACACACATAACGTCACAAAGGAAGAAAACGGATATTTAGTACACGCTGAAGTTACGTTTATAAGGTTGAAGGTTCCTAATTTACTTCAAGTTAACTGTTTGGTAGTCAAAGTATTGGATGCACGAGTGAAAATTAATTTTTCTTTACATTTAATTTATCCCCATCAATTTAACTAAATTTAAACCATTCTTCTTATAGTCCAATTACATAGACTATTTCAGTTCAGTGATTGAATACATTGCCTTAAAAGTTTTGTAAAATGAAACAAAAAAACATAGTATTGTTAAATAAAGAATATTTTTTTTTATAAATTAAGGTTTAAAAATATTGATAAAAATGAATTTCTACACATTAAAAAATAATAACAGGTCATTAATCAACATGTTGTGCAGCAAAAATATTTGGTTCAAGAGAAAAGTTCTGTAAAAATGACTTAGAAATGATTTAAAATTCCAACTGATGAGCTTTATTTATAAGTAATTTCGAAGATTTCTGCTCTTTTTTCAATGGAAATCTTTGCACATAAAACATTATTAAATTGAATTGATATTCTATATTTGACTGTGGAATTCAAATGGAATAGTTGCTTGAATTATAGGGCATAAAACAAAGTTTTATCAACCACATTCCCTATTCTTAGGAGCAAAATCGTATCAATTTTCTCACGCCTGGATAACATTTCAGCAGGAATTCCGGACAGTCGGCAATCACCTAGGAAGTAGGTCATTTATCACTCTTTTCCTAACAATGCGATTTGTTTCTCTATGCGTTGTCTTAAAATCCATACTATAGAATAAAAAGCTAAAGAAAAATCATGAAACATGCATTGGACCAAGAAAAAAAAAAAGATATTTTTACTGACGTATTGTAACATGTCATGCATTGTAGAATATACTTCATTCTAGCAACGTCGTTACGCCGAGGAATATATCAGATCTCAAAGAGTCATAAAGAAAGCAAAGTGCATTATTTTTCTAATAAAACTTGTGCTTTCATACAGGGAAAAAAAGTTGTCCTTTTTTTAATATCTAGATGTTCCATTTATATTAAAAGCATTATAATTAAAACAAATGAGCAGTTTATATGAGAAACTCCATAAGTCAACTGATAGCGATTTGTGCAGAAGTATGGGAAAAAACTGTTTTTAGAAGCGCAGGGTCTTTTGGCGAAACAATAACTCCAGGCTGTTCCGTGGAGATGTATAAGCGGCCTGAGTTAAAGCGTTTTTCATCTAAGATGCGTATACCCACAAAATATAAGTTGTTGATGCAAACTCCTATACATCAAAATAGTGAATTATGAAGTTTATCAAATAAAGGATTCAAACATAACTCTAAAGCACTAAAAAAATCTTCTTTTTCTATTGACACGACCGACCCTGGTAGGCCAAAGTCTTACCGAGAAAGTTTTTCCATTCTGGTCCCATCTTAGCTAATGTTCGTTAATAACATGTAATATACCTTAAGATCTTCCACACAATCCGTCCATCTCAGCTGGGGCCTACCGCTTTTTATGGTTCCTAACATAAACCTGGTAGGCCAAAGTCTTCCCGAGAAAGTTTTTCCATTCTGGTCCCATCTTAGCTAATGTTCGTTAATAACATGTAATATACCTTAAGATCTTCCACACAATCCGTCCATCTCAGCTGGGGCCTAGCGCTTTTTATGGTTCCTATAGGTTTTGGGTTGAAGATCTTAAAAGAATGAAAAGTCCATTCGTCCGATACGGATCACAAACCTAAGACAACCTACCATGCTGTATTTAATGATATCTGTGTAGTTCAAAATTAAGTCTTCGTCTCCGCAATCCATTCTCGTTCACAGCACCAAATATTTTTCTAAGAACCTTTCGTTCAAAGATGGCCAGGTAAAAATAATATTTAATTTTCTCCGGGTATAAAATTTTGATCACTCTGCAATTTAAAGCTCTATGTTTCTCGAACTAAGTCTTGCATTAGTCGTCTTCCAAAATATTAGATATTTATGTACCAAAATATAGTTGAAAGGCAACAATATCGGCTGAGGTTTTTATTAAAGCCGTAAAAGAATAAAATTTTGAGGACCCAGCCTTATTTGAGGATTTCTTGTTTTGAGTTGCTAAAATGAAACGACGTCCCGTGAATGCTCGGATCCTTGAAAAGGCGATACGATAAATTAAAAAAAAATAGTTTCTTATTTTTAATTATCGCACTTAAATAATATATATGTGTAATTATTTTAGTGCTAGGATACAAATATAGAGTGCTTAGGAGTTGGATACAGATGCAGTATACATTAATTTTGTTCTATTCATTGCAAATCAAAAGAGTCATTCGAGGGAGGAGGAATAGCAATGCTTTACAAATAAACACTGTTAACAAACAACAAAAATAAGTCAGTTTTACAACAATTCAAAATTGACTTCCGATAATTTTAATAATCGCACCGGCATTTAAATTGTAAATAAATAGTGTTACGTACATTGATTCTGTTTAAAACTCTGAACAGTATTATAAACGTACTTATGACGCTATAGATGACCGAACCATAATTATATTTATGAACTCTAATAGTACTCTGAATTTTTTCCTATCTAAGTACAGAACGAAAAAAAATCTTTATACAAAAATAGATAGCTAATCTAAAATAAACAATGGTAACAGTATGTCAGAAGTGTATTTATTGAGGAAAATATATTTGCTTCACAAAAAATAGATAATTTGAAGTGTACACATTAAACAAAATAGCAAGTTGCTCAGAAAGCCATTAGTGAAATACCATAAATTCTTAGACGTAGAATTCAGACAAAAACAAAGTTCTAAGAATGCTATCGGTTTTGTTCAAGTAATGGAAAAATACCTTGGAATTCTTACAAAATATAATGATAAGATTACTTAAATTATGTTGAAATTTAATCCTGTTAAAAAAATCGATTTGTAATTTCATGCTTCATTTCCATGCAATAATATCAAAATTGCATCAATAAAATAAAGCAAATTTTTTTCCTTGGGCATTTTTACGCGCATACCTTTTAAACAGGATTAAGAAACTATAGTAATATATTTGGTATTTTTTTCTTTTTGTCTAATTCTTATGAAGTCGAGTTAAGCAGGACAGTATCTGGAAGAATATATGTTGAAGAATCTTTTGAATATTCACTCATATTATAAATTTCATATTTTGCTTCTTGGCTTGACTTTTAAAGACAATAAAAATAGATTAATTTATCGTTTACACAATTGGAATTAGCATATTATCTAGTAGATAGGCCTACAAAATTGAAGTTATGAAAACTCGTTTTCAATGTAATGACTGATTTTTATATTTGTTGAAATGATTTCAAATATGACATCTATTTTTTTCAATCATGTAAGTATTTTTCGCAAAATGTCGTTGAATATAAGGGCAAGAAAGCCTACGTTGAATATTGGGGAAAAGACTGTCTTTTCAAAATATTTTAAATGTTTTATTTACAAACCTGTTAATATATGAAACAAATGGAAAATATTTTCTAAATATATATTAATTTTATGTTAATTAAAAATTGCATTTATTAGAGTAATTAATAGTATTGGTTATTTAATACATCCCAAATGCTTTCTTTTTCCTTTTCCCTGAAAGCATACATTTGGCATTTAGTTTATTGCAGCCGGGACTCGGGACTCTGTGCTGCATCCAACAATAGTCCGCTATCATATTTAAGTTCCATCTACCTTGGTATTCTCTCTGCTTGATATCTTGATGGAATCTTTCGCCCAGTTCTTCACTAACTGCACCAAAATTCTGAAAAAAGTAGCCCTAATGCGAATGTAAAAAAGACACTTTAGAGCTTATCGAACAATCGAAGAATAAGAAAGTTTATAAAAAAATTATTACGCCTTAAAAAGCCATTTTCTCAAGTTCAAAATATTGTCACCGTAAGTTGTTACATTTTTTAACGGACACATATCAAAATCGCTGATATCTTTTTTTTCTTTCAATCTGATAAAATTCTGTAAATAGTTTGATTTTTCAGACATTGTTTCTTAACGTGTTAATAATTTTAAATGGATACGTATGAGCAAAATACAGCTTAAATATTTTGATAACTATAGAATGAGAATAATAAAACTATAATAATATTAATTTTGTATTATACTAGTTCATCCGTCGAATGAATGCAATACATTAAAAGCACACAATACATTAAAAGTTTTCTAATTACAATAACTAAAAAACCCAATATTTCGGAATAAAAGTATTAGACATGTCATGGTAAAATAAAATGAAAAAGAATTGATACCATATGAAAAACGTTCCATCATCACACGCAAGCTTTAGGATAAACAGAGAAATGTTTAAAGAAATTCCATGATGATGGATTGCTTTTCATTCCGAAAACGTGAATACATAAATAAATCTTTTTGTTATGCGAGGCAGAAATAATCTCATTTAACTTACACTGCAACATACGGATAACATTTCCAAAGTGTCATTACAGAAATGTGATTCTAACAATTCGAGTAATGAATACCTTTACAATATCTATAATAGCACGCCATATACACTGTGACAAACTCCAAAAACTGGATGATTGAAGGAGCTTTTCGAAAAATGCGGGATATATTGCTTCTTCTTTCGCTATCTAAGGGATTTTCACTATTTTGGGTATTTTTGCAAAAGTATCAAAAGAGATGACACGCAAAAACGGAACTGTGAATACTGTCTGGACTTACCATTTGAATATTCGCCAAAGTACAGTTTTTAGGTAAGAGTTTAGACTCAACATTTTATGTTCTTTAAGCAGAATTTCAAACAAAGTTTTCTTGCCAAAATTTATTTTTTAACATTTTAACATAATTGAGGACACCGTGGTGAAATTTCATTAAATAAAAATACGGTATGCTGGTGCGCACATTTTTCAGGATTAGAATTATTTATAAAGCTAAGTAATAAGTAAATAAGAAACTATCCTGAATTTAAAAAATTAACCAACAAATGGGAAAACTGACGGTAACTCATAAAATGTGCAATCAAATTGTATGGACTTTGTTAATAATGTTTGTGTTATGCCACTTTTGAAAAAAAAAAGAAAATGTTTAAGGTATTTAAATTTTGTAAAATCATCTAAAACGTAAAATCGCTTAAATTTGGGCACACGAATTAAGTTAATTTTTTTTTGAGGTAGTCTCTTCTGCTGAAACTACCGAGAGATATATTAACGTAGGGTTAACCTATCGTTTAGTCAGTTGTAAGGTATCCGTTGATAAATGATGAATGCAGGGTGAATCTAAACTCTTGGATAAAACTTGACAGGGCACAGGTGATAGGGCACATAATAAGGAACAGGTGATAGGGTAGACGAAAACGGGTAGACGGGTAGACGAAACAGGTGATAGGGCACATAATAAGGAATTTAGAATCACAAAGCAATGTGGGATCGGCAACATTTTCTTCATGTAGCTGTTAATAATCCCTTTGGAAAAAGTGCTGAAACAACAGTGCACTTTCGGACCATTGTTCGTCAGAAACTAATGTATTTTTTCCAAAAACAGAAGTCTAAAATTCACGGATGAAATTTTTGGAGACGAGCCTACTTTTTATGAAACTTGGTTAAGAAATTAGACGAACACTTCAATACTTTTCACAAAGTGATTATTACCAGGTAAATGAAAACTGCGTTTTTGACCTCACGTTGTTATGTGACTCTGATTCCTTATTGTGCCTAAGGGTGATAGGGGGATAAGTTTTGCCCAAGAGTTTAGATTCACCTTGTATATCGAGAGCTTTTAATTTCACGAAATATTTATGAACACTGTATATTGTATTGTTGTTTCCTTCGGCAACGCACACATTGCAAATAAACTTAAGGCAAAGTCTATGAAACCTCTCACAATTTTTAATATATGACGTCAAGTTTTTGAATACTGTACGAGAAATCCTGTCTGAGTTAACTCACATGGTTATTTCACAGTTCTGTTTTAACGAGTACTACTGAAATTTGGAATGAATAAATTCTTTGCATAGACCATTATGGAGGAACGTAATTTTACGTTAAGATTCTCGTGATAGTGAGTATGATCACCCCAAACAGCTGTACCGACCTGATAGCGATGTCTTATGTTATTTGAGATTTTATCTATGACCTGGAGAGTTAGCAAGAAATTGATGTGCAGAGAGTAATGTGATACTGGTGACTATTTGCTTACAATGGGTGAAGGTACCGCCAACTGCGGTAGCATACGAACAATAGAATCCAGTAGGCTGTTTCTGCACCTCTGAGCATTAAAAAGGCCATGAAACAAGACTGATAGTAAGATGGTTTGTTTACCATGAAGTGATGTTGCAATATCTGTAAGCTTGCATAAAGATATTTCTCTCCATACCTGAATACTATCTCCTACGTACATATCCTTTCCTTTCTGTATGTTAATGAAAGATATCGAGTGTGTTTGGTACTACGAAAGATATCGAGTGTGTTTGGTTCTATGTTAATAAGTCGAGAATCACATTGTAAAACTGGGAATCTCTATTCAACATAACGGAGGAGTTCAGATTTTCAGTCTAGTTTACATGACTATATTTCCAATTTTAACACTTTCTCTCTGGAGGTAACAAAAACTGAAAACATCGGTCTACTTAACTTACAAGCTTCTCTTAACTTACCACCTTCTTCACCGAAACTTTTTCCAGTGGCAGAAGGGATCACAGATGTAAACTGAGAAAAAGTTGCAATCCTTTTTGCAGTTTATATTTTTGGATAAATATAAGGTATTTTTTTTAATGTTGTTAGTTTTATTAAAGGTTCGACTATCTTATGTATTACAGTTTTTCTTTCTTTGAGAAAATATTTTTTATCAAATATAAATTTTTTCTATCAAGTGGAAAAAGGAATCTAACCGTTTTTTTTAATTGCAGTGGCACATAGCCAAAAGGCTGAAGGAGACATATTCCTTGAAATATAGATGCATTTAAATATTTCAAAATAAAGGTTACTTATCAAATCTATTATGCAATTAAAGAAAAGTTGAATGAAGGTTTACATTTATTAGAAATTATTGCTTATCACCTGAATGGTTGTTAGAATTCAAATTAATTATCGAATAGTGCTTTAAAAGCTTAAAACTTGTGTTGCAACTTGTGTTGCAAAAATGTTATAAATTTTGGAGTTCAACGTCTTCTGGGTAATGTTTGGACAGTGAAAGACACACAGTTAAAATCACACTTTCAGAATGAATTGATCGATTGGAGTTGACTCATAGTTTCATTTGGAAACTGATTTCAAAATCCAAAGGTGCAATTTTCTTTTCAATTTTTCATACAAAATGAGTTTCTTTTTTCCTCTAAGTCGCACAGCGACATTCATTTTCATCAATGGACAAATTTTGTGGATCTTTTTCAGTTTTGTCAGAATAAAGAACGAATGACTGGGGTTTTATTGAATCATGAATGCAGTAGCTAGTCTTTCTTTCTGAAGATTCAGTACATTCTTTTTTAGTGTTCTACTCATATTTATCAAAATATGACATTCTTTGATTTGGACTTTTTTCATCACTTGATTTTCGAGATCAAGTCTCCCTAGATAATCGGGGATTACATTTCTCTAATGCATGCTTATTCTAAACAATTCTTAAATCAAAATTAAACAAACGGTATAACATTTAAATGCCGCCTTTTAAGCAGCAAGGGATATGAGTATTTTCTGTCACTAAGCAAGTGTGAATCTGTGAAAAGTAAGAAACATAAATCATATCACAAAAGAGTTTATTTTTAAGAATTTAGGTGATTTTTGAAATTGAAATAAAGTTGCTTGAGTGTGAATTTGCTGTCGGATATGTTGATGAGGATTAATTTTAGTGTGCTATAACTTTAAAAACATCTAGCTGCATATTATTTCTAGTTTTAGACCTAAAAGCCCTATTCTATCACATGGGGATCAAGACACGCCTTATGGATGGCGGACAAAGTGACGTAGGATTTGTGAAACTGCGGAAATTTTCATTTCTCGCAGTTACGAGCGGGAAGTTTCGAGTGGGATCGCGCTTTTGATCGTTTACTTTTGGGACAGAAATGTGGCATTATAACCTTACGAGTTCAAGATGGCTGCCATTATTAATATTATTCCAAAAATAGATATATGTTTATTTTCAAAGGCAATATGTGTGAACAGTCAATTAGCTATCTTTAGATTGCATACGCATTAATATGTGATTGTTAGGATTTTTTTTTACATTTAACTCATTAACATTAATTAACATTTTAAATAGTTAGTTTCTTATCTTTTGGTTTCAGAAGTGAATACTTTGTTATTTATTTCTTGTCCGAATGTTTAATTCTGAAGCAATTTTCTGCTTCAGAAAAGAATGCTGCTTTTTTACAAATCCTGAATTTTTTTTCTTCAGATTCTTCTTCTAGCTAAAAAGGGTATCTTTTGGGCAAAAAAAACCCTTTTTTTATATTTTATGTAAAGAGAGCGCCGGACGCACGTGCCTTATATATATCTCCATTTGACATCTCCAGCCGTTTAATGCTGACTGTGCAAACTTGAAGTAATTATTTTACAAGACTGACTGAAAAAATTATTGCTTGACAGCCATAACTATCAAATTTTGCTTCTTGAAATTTTAATTATAAGAAACAAGATTTTTAATATAAATTCAGATTTTTAAAGGATTGCCACAGCTTAAGAGTATTTCAGCTTGTCTGCATCCATTGCTGTTAAATACCTACTTTCTGAAATGTTACTCGTTTGCAGGAATTGTAATAGAACTCAAATTGTGAATTTTTTATTTTGTCATTTTTGCGTGATATAGAGTGCTTTTTGTTTTGCAGAAAGTATTTAAAGGAAGAAAAGTGTATACTGTGTATACTAATGAACACATATTACAGGATGGATGGAAAAAGAAAATTCGGAGACATAGCACTGACGATGAATCTTTTTCCAAATCAGTTTGTGCAAGAAACGAAAAAAAATATTAAATTCTGTGAGGAGAACTTGATGGTATAACATTTAAATCTGATTTTATATGTAGGATCTGATATTACTCTTGGAGCCTTCAAAAGAAAATCGCAAACTTCATGTATCAATTAGAATAATGTGCTGTGAATGACTAGTATTACGGCTTCAGGAATCATTTTCCAGATATTTTCTTCGAAAACTACGAGTTTCATCATAGTTAATGTGTATATATTTCTGATAAAATAATAATAAACTTACGACTATTACAGTTTCTCTCCTTACAATGATTATAATTCGCACGAAAGAGGGATGATTATTACCATAAACATCCATAGTTAATGTTGATATAGTATTTTTCTAAAACGTAAAAAAAACTTACGAGCATTGCAGTTTCTCTCTTTATGATGTTTATAATTATGGTAAAGGAGGGATAAGTATTACCCATAAATATTCAACAATAGTCGTTGCTACATTTAAAAAACAAGTGGGAAGTGAGAAAGTGCCTTTTATTTTCATCTTACATGTTACTGAAAACACATTTCCACCAGTACTTCGGAGTACAATTCAAATATTATTTCT
Organism: Cheiracanthium punctorium; assembly: GCA_038373885.1. NCBI lineage: Eukaryota > Metazoa > Arthropoda > Arachnida > Araneae > Cheiracanthiidae > Cheiracanthium > Cheiracanthium punctorium. Next base: position 1,606,217 of record JAWZYV010013297.1, read on the forward strand.
GGAACGGAGGAGGCAGGGTTGCCAGTGCGGACTTGGCTTGGACGGATGAGTGTTGAGTATTTTATATCAAGCAAACACTCAAGAAATAAGAACTAAACGCATGAAAGAAAGTACAAGTCTCTTGATTAGGGATAATCACGCCAGACATGTCTGTATTCGAGAGATAAAGAAGGCAAGAGAAATCTTAACTTACCATACTTATCTCTCCTCCATACCGATATAACAAAGTGGATGTTTCAATATATTCTTCATTTAGAAGACTATATATTTCAGTCTCTAATGACTGTATGATCCACATTTCAGGAAATCTAATAAGAATATAACATTTATCAGAGTGGTTTGAAAATAACTCTTCAGTTGCATTCAGAAGTGTCACTTCAGGGTTTAAAGACAGATTTATCCATTTAACAGCGACCCCTTTATTAGAGGAAGATTTTTACCTAATTTGTCACTGACATTTCTAGACATTTTGATGTGATTCAGTAAATCGTCTTTGAATCAAGTTGATGAGGGTACTTATAGGAATCATTCTCCACAGTGGACATCCTTAACCTCTCAAACCTACAGATTTAACTTTACTCCCAAGAAGAACCCCGAAAATTAGTTCTTAGTAATGAGAAGAGAAGAACAAAAATTGCTACTAATCTAATACTCCCGAAAAAAGGGGAAATCGAAAGGCAAAGTAATGGAAGAATACAGAAGAAAATGAAGAATAGAAAACAAAAACAGAGAAATAAATAAAAAGGAAGTTTGATTAAGATGCGTCTCCGATGGAGTATCATCCATATCGGTTCATGACGCCTTCGATGACTACTGCATTGATGGTGATGCATGTGTGCGTGGACGTTAATTGAGAAACTTTAAACCAGAAATGATTCGTTCTGCTTCGATTTCCAGCCAAAATATTTGATTTACCGGGTGGTTATAATTTAAGTTACTCTGTTTAGACCTACGTAGAGCCTGTTCTCGTGAACTATTTCATTGAAACTCGGTAATTAGTTTATATGGACCATAGGGAAATGAAAACTGCAATTTAAAAAAGAATTCAAATTTCGTCCAAGAGATGGCGCTTTTCGCGTAGAAAGGACGTTTATGCAAATTTAGAGTGCTAAAAATAGGTCACTAGTCAATGCCGTTTCGAGGATCTATATTCTCGTTGTGCTGTTAATAAATTACAGCACTTCTGATAAACATGATGATTGAGCGGCATTGATTAATTGCCTTTTTAAAACTCTCCAAATTGGCATAACGTCCTTTCTGCGTGAACGGTGCCATCTCTTGGTCGGAATTTGAACTCCTTCTTAAATTTCAGATTTTATTTCCCTATAATGTATATAATATATCAAGTTTCAATGAAATACGTACCCCAGAACAGCCCCTACGTAGTTCTAAACAGGGTAACTTTAAATATAACCAACCTGTACTTAGTGTCGGAAGAGTTAAAAATAAACAAGTTGTGGATATGGATACATTTAAGATACTCTTTATTAGTACTGAAAAGAAAAACCCTGACTTCCTCCAAGAAACTGTGTAGATTAGTTAACATTATGAGATTAAGGTAGAGTTGAGAAATTGCAATAGCGTTTAAACCCTAGGATTATATTAGATCAACTTAAAAACTTTTAGTCAAAAATCAACGGGAAAACACTGGATCGAACCATGGGGTCGATGTCGATTTGCCTCAAAACGGTTGAAATGACGTTAACTCTGCCCCGCCTTAAGGAGGAACCTTGGGTTGGGGCGTTAACGGGCTCTTATGATTGGCTGAAGAAGGTTAGTAAAAGGTTAGGAAGTTGCAAAAGCAGTTGTCAACGAACAACTGGGTAAGGAAAGTTGAAAGCTAACCACCGACTAGCTTATAACAACTGAGGGCGAATGGACCTGTATATTCTCTTGAAGTCCAGAAAGAGAACATAAAGTTTTGTGAAGGGAAACGCATGGAGATAACGAAATCAATCTCGGAGTGACCCAATGCAGAAGGAAAGAGTTTCTGTTTGAAGTCGTTGAGATTGGAAACGATGCTTTGGTTCTCGTAAATTGAAGGTGGAAGGTATGTAGCGTATCCAACGTAGTGAGAGTGGAGGCAAGCTTTGCAACGCCTTTGTTCGTATTGATAGCTTGTCGTGAAGCGATTTGCTACCAAATCGCCATCGATTTGCCTCAATTTCTGTTGCATTTGTGGAAAATTTACGATTATGATTCTGACAATCCATCCTATTACATAAGATAGATTAAAAAAAAAAAAGTTCATCGGACGTTGGCGCACGACTTGCACACCAAGGGAAAATGTATTGTATGTAAAAAATTTGTACTTACAAGAATGTGTCCCTCCCCTCTTTAACATAAAAGACAGAGTGAAATGAATTTTCTTGTTATTTTTATGGGTTTAAAAATACTAAAACTTTAATAACTACCACAAAATTGATATTTTAAAAGTATTTCAATAGTGTTTCAAATGTTCAAAAATGTAGTTTTGTAATTTTCTGTAGCATCAGTAAGATATATCTTTGTTAAAATGTCCTATCGCTATATGCCTTACCTAATTCTAATGAAAGTATATTTTCTTACAAATATTTTTCGTTCTGTATTATCTTTATACTAAGTACATAAGAGTATATTATTTTTATAAGAAGTACATTGGAGTATATTATATTTATACAAAGTATATTACTTTTATACTAAGTACATTAAAAATAAGTCTGATACTAATAATGTCGTTTTAAAACGGAATTAAGAAAATTCCACTTTTCAAATAGCACTCAACACCCAATACCTATGAAGGTATTTTTAATTTATGCTTGTGCAACAAAAGAAGATAAATCTTTCAAAAAGAAGAGAAAATAACGACATGCAACGAAGCTATACGTAGCAGTTCGCATTGATTGTTTAAATTCCTGTGTTACTTTAAAACTGAGGAATTTTTGTAATTAAGGGTATGTCCATCAACTGAAATTGGGTACAGTTTCGGGAAAAAATTAATTTAATAACGGTATTCTTGCTTTTATTAAAGTGATGCAGTGTTAAAATGTTGAATTAAAACATTGTATGGCATGTAGAATCTTTCGTATATACTGAATAAAAGGGTTTAATTGACATGGCTGAACTTAAAAACGATCAAACTGACTACTATTAGCGATTTATTTTTTCGTTAATACTGATTAGTTTCATTTAAAACGCACTGTAAAATGTGTACGCAAATGATAGTATGCATTGCATTTAAATTTAGATGGAAAGTGAGTTGTTTACTGAATTTAGACTGACATGAGTTAATGTGTGAATTGTAATTTATTTTACTGAAACTCAGTAATGTTCCTAAAAATAGTATAAAGTAATTTAAGGACAAAGTATTGTCATTTAAAAAAAAAATTTTAAACTTTAATTACAAGTGCTTTGCCTATTTCAAATATATTTGCGAAAAACAAACTTGCGAAAGCAGGTAATATCTTTTAAGTTTAAGCCTATATTTATAGTTAAATGTTTTCTCTCTTTTCTTTAAATGAATGTTTTGGCGGGCTTATCAATATATGTACTGATTTTTTAACTACGCATTTCTCAGTGAATTTTCTTGACTCTCGTCTCTCAAAAGTAAGATGATTCCCTTCCCACTTTCGATGTAAATTGAGTATTTTAGCGACTGGTCACTGCCCCAGTATTTAGGTACGCTGTCTGAAAGCTGAATATATTAATTCATCGAATCGAATATAAGGTTTCTGATAAATCGTTTTCGGATATACTAGATTATATTTTGTGAGCACAATGGCGCCAGATACTGTTACGTGGATTTTGAACCATATAGATTCTAATAACAACAAATATATTGCGGGCTTTATAGTTATTGTTAATGTAAAATTTATACAATTGTTCCGAAGTATTATTTTTGTAACAAATTTCTTAAGCTTTAAAGTAACGTTACCTCTTAAGTATAACTGGCTTAATGATAGTTTGAGAAAATTGCATTCTCATGCGTAAATAAAAACTGAAAACATTCATTTTTCTTCCTTTTTTTACTTTTGACGTCTACAAATTGTTTTCCTCTTATGCAGACTATAATGGTTTTATAGTAATCTTTGTTTTTGTTTATGCTTCATGTTAAAGAGTGAAATCTACAAACACACGAAAAGAATTGCAGAGGCGTCATATGATCATTTAACATACTGACTCAGTGAATAATATTGAAAATGATAAGGTTAAGCAGACGAGCACATTATTTTTTGTTGATACTATTCTCATGACATGTGAATCGTTCATTTCTCAGGAAAATTTATAATACGCTATGCGTTTATCGTTAGATAAGACAAAATAACAAATATAAGATTCAAATATGACATGCATGAAACTCCCCTTCCACATTATAAATTATTTTTTGGTTTATAAAAAAAATATTTTTGATATATTACACACAAGTTATTTGAGACAAATTTTGAATCTAGTTATCGTTTTACAAAATTGGTAAAGCTACCCAAGGTCTTAGATGAGGAGAGGCGGATAGTGGCCAGAGAGTAAGTGGTGGCTGGCTATTGGTGCACAGTTATGTAAAAAGTTAAACATTGGCGCAACAGACCACTTGCGGGCCAAGATCTGCGCTGCTCAACCACGCCATCGCGAGCAGGGGCTGCGGGGTGCGAAAGCATATGCCTCGGCTAGGTGGTCAGCCTGAGGCGAAGCTCCCAGTGTTTAACTCCCAAGAAAAGTTGGTCGTCGATTTGTCGACCCACTACACAATTATATAATCAATATATATATATATATATATAATTGTAATAATTTTTAGATTGTGAGAAATGTCTACAAAGTTTTGTTTTCGAATTTTTAGACGCTTTGCACATTTAGAGATATTATTAGATTTGAATATATTTGCCATTATTTACCATGCATGCACCATTTGCAAACTTTTCTGACTAAACCGATTTGAAAATATAAATTTGAGTATTTTCACACCACCCGATTGTTCAGAGAGAACGGCAACATAAACAACTCATGACGGGAGATAGAAAAAAAGGTTTACAAAATTTTTTACTCAGTATCTTCCACAGGTGATTTGGTATGGTTTACGGAAGCATCTTGACAACAATGACAAATGTAATATGGCATAGGAAATGCCTATCATTTTCCATTTACTGGTTGTCTTTCAGATAAACCCTGACATCTCACATTTTTGATATCTCCATAATGAGAAATCCATCAGAGTCAGGTAGATCGAATCATGAAAAATCTTCAATTGTGAAAAGTCTTTTGACAGAAAAAATTGCAGATAGCATGATATCGGGATCGATTTTACAATAATTTATATCCTGCTTTGCTCGCAAGTCACACTGAGGCAGTTGAAAGAACTAAGTAAAATGAAAGATTAAGTGAAAGGAAAGGCTAAAACGTTTGAAGAAACTGCAATAAAGATATGAGGTCATTAAAAAAAATGTAGTCTAAAATTCAAAAATTTCATTCGAAGAAGTTATTTGTTTCATGAAAAAGGAAAATCATTCTGTGTAAAAAATCGTGCCGGTTAAAAAAAAAAAAATAATGACGTTGATTTTTCAGTATAATGTTTACAGTTAAATTATGCACCAAAAAAGCTTTTACATATTATCGAAGAAATGAGGGTGTAAATAATGATTGAGCGACCCTGATACTCCGAGGTATTTTGAGCAAACAGAGGTGCCTCGGGTGAAGGAAAACTTGAAAAGCTAGGAATAGCCACTTTAATTTCGTTTGACTGAAAAAGTCTGGGAAAGTTGCAAATATTGCCTAAAAATTAAAAAAAAAACCTTGAAGTGTAATTTCGAAAATGCACCAAAAAAGCTTTTACATATTATCGTAGAAATGAGGGTGTAAATAATGATTGAGCGACCCATTCATGATACTCCGAGGTATTTTGAGCAAACAGAGGTGCCTCGGATGAAGGGAAAACTTGAAAAGCTAGGAATAGCCACTTTAATTTCGTTTGACTGAAAAAGTCTGGGAAAGTTGCAAATATTGCCTAAAAATTTAAAAAAAAACCTTGAAGTGTAATTTCGAAAATGCACCAAAAAAGCTTTTACATATTATCGTAGAAATGAGGGTGTAAATAATGATTGAGCGACCCATTCATGATACTCCGAGGTATTTTGCGCAAACAGAGGTGCCTTGGGTGAAGGAAAACTTGAAAAGCTAGGAATAGCCACTTTAATTGCGTTTCACTGAAAAAGTCTGGGAAAGTTGCAAATATTGCCTAAAAATTAAAAAAAACCTTGAAGTGTAATTTCGAAAATTCTCTAAAATCTTCATTTATAAATAATATTTCATTTGTCATACGCCTGGAATTCTTCAAATATGACTCGTCTTAGATCTATAGTAGTGCCTATAATTTTTTTCTTCTTGAGGAGCACCTGGTTATACAAAAATATCTGCTTTAGTTAACACTTTCCTTTATTTTACATTGCGTTTAGGTAATACAGTAGGACACATCCCCTAAGAAGTTTAATGCGAGAATGTATCCCATGTTACTTTTGTGCTTAAGATTGCCCAAAGAATATTCCGCTTCTCAGAATACTCACAATTTCTAGCAGAGATCTTTAAATATCAAATATAAGACAACGATGGACTCCTTTCGCAATTCACTGTTTAATTAGAAAAGTACATTTAACGGTTTACAAAAGATTCGCATTTAATTATCCCTAAGGTTTAGAGACGAGCGGAAATATATTATCTTTTCCTTATTTCCCATGATCCTCTTTAACCACAACTTTTACAGTTATGTCAATAATAAGTTCCAAAATCTATCATTTAAAGATCCTAGACGAAGGATCGATTGACGAGAAATTATAATTTATCTCTTTCATTCCTAAGGCCCTTATTATGTCTAAGTAATTACAGACATGCCAGTCATTTGCATTGTTTCTCATTATAATCACTGAAGTCATTGATCAAATGAATACCTTGAATGAAATAGTGAAATTATAAGCACACTGTGAAACTTGGACAAAATTCTAAAGTTATAATGAAAGGAAGAAAATTGCGGAGTAAACCGAATTTAATGCTATTAAGTAAAAGTATGTTAAAATTGAAAAGTCAAGGAATTCAAAGTATTTGAAACCTAAGAAATTGTTTATAGACTTCAAGAAATGTAGATCAAAATTTTGCTGCTTTGATAAAATTAGTGGAAAAACTAGATATTAATTTAGGCAATAGTTGAAAAATCTTGAAATAGAAAATTTATTCTGTATTGTCTGTACTTCTTATTAAAGCATCTTCGGAATTTAAACTCCTCAATATTCTTTTAACCTAGCCCTTTCAGTACCACTGACAACAATTAGAATCGGAACATTCTCAAGTATTTTTCAGATTTCTTTTGTATTCGAAAGTATTTGTAATCCTATTTTTCTTATCTAATGCAATGCACTGGATTATAAAGAATGTCCCAAAAATATGGTAACATGCTTTAATTCGTTATCAAAGAGATAAGTGGGAAATATGTAAATTGAAACAATGTTCAAACTATGGTGGCGAAAAAGGACAATGTTAAGAAAAAAAATCCTTTCTTAAATTTTCAAAAAGATGCACATTTTAAATTTGCATACGAACCCCCGTACGAAAAAGTTCCCAGTTCATAAAACGTGCTCATACACTAAGGAAGTTGAGTACAGAAGTTGAGAATTATATCTTAAAAACTGTCAGAAATATGGAGATAACTATATTCTGACTTAAACCACTTTTCAATATCTCTCGAAGTGAAAAAAAAAAAAAATCGCGTCGGTTGATCGTCAGGGATCGTGCAGAAATTACAAAAGAAAACTTTTTGCGTTTGTATTCAGTATACAGAGTGCGTTCTGAAAGTAATGCGCATGATTTTATTGTGACTCGACTATCCATTGCAGCGCGCTCGGATTGGTCGAAAAATGGGGTGGGGATCTATCCTTCCAAACGCTCTCGGTCCGGTCTCGGTTCGCTCCGAGCTTGTCAAAATGTGTGGTACAAGGGGTTGTGATGCCCCCCCCGTCAATTCGCACCCTGGGTACCTGAGAGGCATTCCAGTCGAGGGTGATTTCCAGGCGTGGCAGAATCGTCTCCGCAGGTGTATTGATGCACAAGGGGAATAATTTGAAGAATTTTAACCATTTGCACCAATAGGATCTATAAATATATTTCCCCCAGAAAATGCGCATTACTTTCAGAACGCACCCTGTATATTATATTGGGCGTTTATATTCAAATTAATGTACAGCCATGGATTTAAAGATATGTCGGAAAAGTTTTATAATGAAGAGCTGAAATTTTGCACATCACCGAATTAGTGTATGGGGCACATTTTACTAACTGGAAATTTTTTGTACGGTAGTTGTATTCAAATCTAAAAGTGTAATTTAAGTTGTAATTGCTAAGTGTAATTTAAAGAAAATTACCATTTTCAATTTTTATGCAACCCCGTGTTTTAACGAGAGAAATGTTTCTTTACGCTGTCTTTTCCTACCTTATTTTGAACATTCTTTTCAATTCACATTGCTCCCCTTATCTCTAATAGATAAAGAATTAAAGTGTGTTACCATCTTTTCTGGACACCCTGTATAAAAAAAATACAATTACAAATGCATCTCAAAAGCAAAAGAAATCGGAAAAACACTTCTGAACAGTTCTGATTCGCATAACTGGGACTCCAAGGGTTAAGTAAGATTACTTTTACTGAGAATGAATTTCTCACTTGTACAGAGCCAATGAATGATTCTGCTCCGTTTTCGAAAAAATGACGCCTAACATAGCAGCAATATAATACTTGTACTATTTTAGGAAACGCTAGGAGATTGCTAAGGATTGCTGTTAACATTTTTATTACAATATGCACTGTGTAAACTCAATCTAGTTAAAAATCATGTTGCAATGCTTTTTTCAAAAACATATTCGATAACGTTAGTTTAATTGCAAGGCCTTAAAAGAAATCTGTTTAACGCACCCAGTCTTTAAACTTCGAACTCGTGGCTGTAATTGCATTCTGCGATTGCATTTTTTTGTAAAATGTACAGTATTTCTTTGTTACAATCTTTATCTTTTAAAATATATGTGGTTGTTGATTCATATGATTGAAATTTCCTTTCTAAATATTTGAAAATGCCCAAAATATTTTCCCTTGTTTCGTACAGACTCAATTTTGAAGGCAAATGGTAACTCTTACCTGTATTCATTACATTTTATACAAAAAAGTACTCACGTATGTCGGAATTCTGCACGTGTATCTGTTATCTTTGCTATCCATAAAAGGGTCGGCCAAAATTATCAATTTTTTTTTTCTTTTTCAACTCGCAATACTGCGGGAAAGTTGAGAATTTCGGTTATTAAAAGATATATTAAAAAAGAAATAAAATCAGTTTGGAGAAATTTGGAAAAATTCACGTTTTAACGATAAAACTTAACATTTTAAAATTAGCCTGTTTCTGAATGTAAAAGCTCAAAAAGTTATATATTCGAACAAGAAAAAAGTAACCACAAAGAAAAACTAAAACATGAATATACTTCTTTTTACTCATATTTTATCCCATACAATCTCCTCTCTTCGCAGAGTCATATTATAAATAATATAATAGTTATTTTTAATATTTTTATAAGTTTCAGACACATTATGTAAGGTTAATGTACCAGTAATATGCCATGTACATTCATAGGTCATTTAATTCCAAAAATGGAAAATCAAGCTTTTATGTCCACCATGTAAATAGCTAAAGTAAAAGATGAATTGTTAAAATTCCCTTCTTATACACGAGTGAAAATATTGAATTGTCTTTCTAGTTTTCTTTTTAAACCTTGTCGATAGAAAGTGGGCCATTATAAGTATACGGCCTGTTACTGGTACGTTTATCTTAAGCTGTTTAAGCACGACTTTAAAATTTTTAAACAAATATTTATATATAATGCTTTTATAATCGAAATATTTTTTTTTAAATCAATAGCAGGAAGTCTTTGTCAACTGACTTGCAAACTTACTGACCTCAAAATAAGGAATAAATTCGTATTATCAGAGACTAGATCAAAGGGAAAAGTTGAATGTGAAACAGTTGTCAGTTCATTTTATACATCTATAACCATCAAGTTCTGTAATTAGGGTTACACAATGAACCTCTAGTGTATCATAAATGCAGTAGGAAGCGCATATAGAATCCGACAAAGCATTAGACCAAGCATACTCGGTAATGTCTCCCTTTTGGCTAAATATCATTCAACCATATCTGAACTCAATTTACTTGAATATTAGCTTTGTAAAGGAAACATTTCTGAACAAATTGTTGGTTTGAAGTAAGCGTAATGTGTATTAGATATTTGGTTGAACAAAGAAGCGTATCTTACTTTGTGATTTTAAAAATCAGAACTAAATAAGTGATATAATTTTATATCTATATTTTTAATTAATATTAAAAAATGTATCAGTAAGACGTTATACATGCATATAGCTCTCTGAAAATTAATTATTTTTATGTATAAATTATATTATCCAGAATGTAGAGTGAACTGAATATTACGTTATAGATAATAGTGTTTTATGAATAATTGACTGTTTTTTGCTTGATTATAATCTTTTCAGTTAAATCAAGCTTCAGAATATTTATAGTCACATTGTAACAAATTTTTTAAAATGTGAGCATTTTTTATTTGATCATTTTTGTATATAAATAGATTATATAATAAAAATAAATTTCATTTATTGCGTGATATCATGTTTTTACTGTTAATTTTCTTTTAAGATTACAAGAAATTTCATAAACTCATCATAGAAATAGAATTCTATTAGTCATTTTAGAAAACTAGGAACTAAATTTTTATTTCACCGTTCATCGAAGTTTCAGGTTTGATCCTGTATCATATCTTCCTTAAACCTATAGCCTACTTGCGCACAATAGAGCGAACTATGAGATTTTTCATTTTGGTATTAAGTTCTCCCACCGAATTCTGGTTCCTCATCAGAGGGCAGCAGACTTCTGAAAATAGAAATCTTTCAATAACTGCTACTAACCACCGAGACCACTTGGGGTAACGTGTATTTAGCATACACGCACAAAGCACGTTCAAATTGATCTTTGGTTGTAAAATGTAAGCCAACTGTTTTATTCTCTTGTAACTTTTATGATGTCTCATGCATTGGTTTACCACATTCCCTGAGATCGAGTCTCAGAACTGCCAAAACCATATCTATATGTTTGTACTATCTGCAGCAGTCGTCAGGTACCACCTGCAGAAGAATCCAAATAAAAAGAAAACTAATAAAAGTTCAGTAGGTGTCTTCATAAAAACAGCTAATCTCTTCTCCTGGCATTACCTTGCTATACACATCGAGACAATAGATACATCTAAAACGTTGAGTTAAAATGATGCATGTTGACTGCTTGAAGAAAGTGCTGCCAATAGAAAAAGACGGCTAAATATGTTGCAATCACTTAAAATGTAAATGCAGAAATCAGAACTCCAGAAGGAAATTCAAGAAGTTACAGTGTTAGTAGTAAATGTTACTATTTGTAACAGATGTGATACTAATGGCCATTAAAATTGCTGCACGAGGAAACAATGCAAACAACAAAATGGCATTTATTAGACAAATACATGATAATAAAATGAACAAGTGATTAAATTTTCAAGAAATTTCGAAGCAGAGATCCTGAGAAATAAAGACCAAGAGCAACCATCTCTGACAGTAATAACACCTCTTTTACGACTTGGTGAGTTAAACAGAAATTGGATGGCATGTACAGGTACAGCTGCCCATGCAGTTTCAACAAGATGCAATATTTCATCGACCGTAGTGACTGGCATAGGATGAGGAGCTACTCGCTCGGCAGCTATTCACCATACGTTTCCTTCTGGAGAGAGATCTGGAGAACATGCTGGACAGAGAAGCAGTCGAAAACTTTCTGTATCAAGGAAAGTCCGTACAGCAGCGACCACATGCGGCTGCTCATTATCCTGCTGAAACGTGCATTTCCTCAGGGCTCGAATAAAGGGTAGATCTACTGGGCTTAACACACCCGAAATGTAACGGTTATTGTTTAAAGTACCTTAATATGCGAACAAGGGATGACCGAGAGGTGTATCCAATCGCACCTCGTACTATAACTCCAGGTGATCGGCGATCGTTCTCCATGATGCCGCAAAACACGGATACGACCATCATGATGCTGGGCTACGATTGTGTGTCAAGGGTAGCCAAAGCCAAGGTTTCCGATCTCACAACCCATGTTACTGCTAACGTCGCAGAACTCTTCGTGCAGACACTCGTTGACTTTCCAAACAATCCTATTTCTTGACTCAGGGCTGGTGATGTAGCTGCACGATCCATAAAGAGCTTATGGGTAACATGTCTGTTTTCTCGGTTGTTAATGATAGTGGGCCGTTGAAAACCAGTTTTGTGTGACCGTCCTGAATGTCTTGCATGATCGTATGAATGTTTTGTATGACGGTGTTTTTTATGATCGTCCTGAACCCATCGATTCCATATTCTCTCGGCAATCATAGGATCTCGACCGACGCGAACAGCAATTCTGCGATACGATAAACCACAATCCCGGTGGACTGCCGTTCGACCTCTATCGAAGTCAGACACGTGCTGGTAGCCATTTCTCCTTCTTACACGATATTTTACGACTTTTCGCCAGGTAACAACGTCAAAATGTAATTTGCATGTCAGAAGCCTGCACTGAGCCGTCCAGGTGGTGTAGTGGCTTAAGAACTATTCTATCACGCCTCGGGCCCGACCAGTGGCTGAGCACGTTTGCGCTCCCAATTGGGAGACCTAAGATGCCCAGTTCAAAACCCGGGCTCGTCCGCCGACCTAATATTTCGGAGTTTTCCGTGTTTTTCTCCGAAACTTCGCGTAAATAAGTTTTAGGACGCCTTAAAAAGTCCCCCAGGGTGGGCAATCCCCGTCCCCCGGCCTATATCCTTCGAGCAGATAATTGGCCGTAACACCACGTTTCTACTACGTCTCCGGTCCCGGTTCAAATCCCGGAATGGACATGGATGTTAACTTGTCCGCCCCTCCATAGGGGGTAATGCTGGCCGCCCACTGGGTGCTCCCTTAATAAAATGGCTAGTAATTCGGCCTTAGTAGTGGCAAAATGCCTGATGAGCAAGTGCCCGCCCATTGGGAAAAAAGTGCAATATCTTCATTGAAACAAATTGTAGGTGTCGTTACGGGAACCTGCTTTGTATGAAAGCGTTGAAAAGCTAATTCTTTGGATATCACAGCATCTTCTGTCTCTGGTTTAAATTTCACGGGTGTAGTGCGTAGCGTGTCGCTTTCTTGGTGTAGCAATTTTAATAGCCAGTAGAGTAACAATTATAACAACCGCAGAAGATTATATCAATATTCATACCCTGTAACGCATTTTAAGTTTAATATAGGGAAAGGACAGCAAGTTAAAATCTGCAAATGATGCCAAAATTAAAACCTTAAATGTTGCAAAATCCAAGAAATTTTACTCTCTTATTTTCAATGTATTGTAAATAGAAATTAATATTTCAACACTAATTCAGCAACTTTTAAATTATTAATCTCTGAACTAAGCAGGCTATATGATTTTCTTAGTCACCAAGTGCTGAGTAATTGTCCTGCACTGGTCCCAAAATGAAGATATTTTCGATTATTCGCAACCACCCAAGCACCTAACTTTTAAAACAAAATTTCGACCACAATTTTTTTTTTGCTTATACTGGACTATATGTGGTAAATTCTTCTAATACGTTTATTACAAAAATAACGGTGATTTTATGCCCATAATTATCTTTCAAGATTCAAATGGAACATGACCTTTAAAAATGTACTCTTTGCAGTTTCCCAAAAGGAAAAAAAAATTTGTAAACATAGCAATATTTTACTAACAAAAAAATCCGTATCGATTTAGAAATCATTAATATTTATTTAAAATAAATATTAAAGTACGACAAAAGGTTATTCATTTTTGAAACAACACTGTTGATGAAATTGCAAAATCTCCATACATTTTTGTTCATTATGTATATAGTACGTACGAAGAAGAGATTTGAAAGAGATTTTAATTTTTAATAAGGAGAAACGGAATCGATTTCATAATTTGTAATTTAAAAATGGAGCTGCAAATGAAAAAAAAAACTGCGGTTACTTAAAAGAATTGTATTTGAAATTTTAAATGATGTAAGAGGGATGTTAGAAATTACAGAATGGAAGTCCATTTCTTGCGTAGTTTGTGATAATATTTAAATGTATTCCTTTTTTATTAACTGGATGTAATATTTTAAGCTAAAGCAATTTCCTTAAAAACAATAGATAGATACTATTTTTCCACTTTGTAGACTAAAGAGACTACATAACTAACATCCAGTTCAAACTAAATTAAATACAATAATAAATGAATAATATACAGGGCATTCTCGAATCTAACACAGCATTTAAGAAGGTTGATAATATATAACAGGAGGATGAAGAATTACCATACAGTATAGAAAATACGTTTAGGCGGTAAGTAAATGGCCAAACAAAATCAATTAAAGGAACTGCGGTCAAGAAGAAACTTTCTGATGTACGAATTTCCCATTGATATGGGCAAAATAAAATCAGTGATGAAATAATTATTTCTACACTTGGCAGAATTAATATGCACTTTATTTCATTCAAAAACATGTCGGATTACACGATCGAAGAATAAATATCCTGCTATGCTTTTCATATGTTGCCGAGCAGGTGGCAATAGATACTTCGTATAGATTTGCCAAGAGTGATATCCGAGACGGCGTTGTCCGCATCATACCACTACCACCTTCACGTTGGTCAACAGCTGCGAGAGACGAGATCCTTCAAAATAAGGAATTTTTATGCTTGGCAAGAAGACAATTTGCGAACGCTTCAAACCGAGTATTCCAACTGTTTGCCGATTCCTCGTCCACCTGTAGGAAAAGGTTTGCAACTGATCTAAGTATAATGGGAGTAGTAAAATATATGTAAGATTCTGCGCGACTAAAAGAGGCAAACTTGATGCTACAAAGAATTTAAGTTTCCCATCACTACATCGTTTACGGATGAATCCTGCTTTCCGAAAGGAAGTTGGCTCATTATGCACGACGCACATATTTGGTCGTTCAAAAATCTTCAAATCACAGTATAAAATTCTCTCAGAGTAAAATTCCCTGTATTCCCTATTTCTCCTGGAACAGGATTGTCATATGTTTGGTTGCGCAGAGGCATAAATCTAGAGCTGCCTGCGTCTGAACTTTCCGCGATTGATTATTAAGTGTACGTGACGTTTTGTGGTGTCAACACGTGTGTCTTAAATTATCAATAAGTGAAATTAATACATTGAAACCGTCAAAAAAAAGGCTTTGCTTTTTTTTGTTGAGTAATTGCTCCCTTCGAGCGGAACACAGTTTGATTAGCCCCGTGCCAGAGGAACATTGTGATTGTTGACGATAGTGCAAATGTATTTCTATTTTTCCCTCCATTTTTGCATTCTATTTTTTCCTCCATTTTTGTATCTTTCAAAGGTTACAATTAGCTGACAAACTGTCAATTTATGATATTTTAAGTAACAACTATTTTTTTGTGTGTGCTTTAAAAATGTGTACGAAATTTCGAGCCTATAAGTTGATAAGAGAAGAAAAATTTTTACACATTACAACCAGCTTAGTAATATTTCTTATTTTTATATCAATAATAAATTTATCGAATTTCTTAGTAATACTTACGTCGAATTTAACCTTCAAAATGCGACGTATTTAAAATAATAAACAGCCGTCTGATATTCAAAATATTTTAATTTTTTTCGTAAATCATTATTATTATACTCTTATCTGATTCCATTAGGGATTGCATTCAAATATATAACTCTAATACATTACAAGCGCTTAAAGTATTTCAGTAATTAAAACAACTGTTCATATAAATGCATAGAATTCCTAACTTTAAAGATTCTATTATCTGTCTTATGCTTTGGAAGTATCTGTAACAGGATCACTTAATATATTCAAACAAATTCAGTTAATTAATCTCCATTGCTATTAATTTACTGAGACTCGGTATAAATCGCCTAACTAATTTACATTAATCCACATCCTTTGATAATTCTTCATAAAGACAGTATTTGAAATTTAATATGGTTTAATAATAAGATGAAATTTTATATAGAGGCTTATGAAAAAATTCAAATTTACATGCAAAATGATAATTATCTTTCTAATATGACAATGAAACTTGTGAAGGAATTTTAATAGCTTTAAATTTAGAAACTGAAAATTATTTTGTGTTTAAATATAGTACTGTTTCTTCACTGATTTATATGTCCAAAAGTAGTACAAAAAATCCTTCTGAACAATCAGATTAATGCTATTTTAGAAATTGTATACTATACATTAAATTTCTAAATATAAATCAATTACGTTTATAAATTTGAAGCAAAGTAAGTTTTAAAAATTTTTTCAATACTCTTATTTCGAAATATTATTGCTTGAAAGCGCTTTAAAGGAATGAAATCAGAGATACTCTTAAAAAAAGTATAACCACCAAAATATTTAATTTCTGAAACAGCAATTTGTCGATTTATTAAATTGGTAGTTATTAAAAGACATGAAAGGTTTTAAAATGATTCGTAGCCGGAAATAGACTAGGTTGAAAAAATTAATGAAAAAGTATTTCTCTAACAATTTGAAGCATTTTTCTGGAAATCCAAAATACTTTAAATTGCAGATATGTCTATAAATAAAACCTAGATGGAAAAATAAATGTTGCAAAAACTTTAAAAAATATATCAGTTTTATTTTTTTTAATTACGACCAAAATCATCAAAACTACTTTTACAGTTGATACTTTATACACTGGGGAAATATTAGACAAATTTACGCGTGTCTTTAATGTAATGTGTGATTAACCACACATTTTTAAATATAGTTGGTACAAAAGATGTTTAGGAATTCGACCGACAAAATCAGAAGAGTTATAGTAAGCATCAAGTGCATGAAAAATTATCATAAATCATGATCCCGGAAGTCTCATTTAGCTGTAAAAAAGTGCGAACTATAATTATGAACATTTTCATGTAGAGTGGAAAAAAGGGGCCAATAATACAGGTGGATTCAAAATTAGTATGACCAATTTTAAAAGCATATAACTATTTATGGTAAATTTTAATCGTTGTATCATTAGTTTTATTTTGAAAATGAAGCGTTTAAATTACCAATCGTACTATTTTTATTAGTGGGAAGAAATTATGGCTACGAAATTATCCTCAAACCTGAAACGAAATTTTAAAGCTTTTGAAAAATGGCTGCTCAGTTATAAATAAAGCATTTAAAATGTAGAAAAGGCATTTTTCTAACAAATTACAGTCTAAACTTAGAAAATAAATAAAATTTGGCTAGCAATCAAAAGTTCCAGCGAAAAAAATGTGGACGAAAATAAGTCCTTGGTGAAAAAGAAAAAATGGAGCTGTAAAGACTTATCAATGTAGAAAATACTCTGCCTAAAAGAACCTTAGCAAAGAAACTACAGGTATCCCAATTGACTATTTTTCATCAGATAAAGAAAATTGGCTATAAAAAAATTGAAGAAACAGTCTGTCATCAAATGTCTGCAGAGACCGTAGAAAAACGAAGAACACGCTCTTGGCCTCTGTATTTAATGTTATGCAAAGGTAAATACAAATCGTGTACAACTTCGGGTGAAGCACTGTTTAGTTTGCCATTTACAACTGGCAAAACGAATATACACTTTATTTTCGCGCGAACAGCGTCGCAAAAGCACAACTGTTTTGCAAAAGGCAAGTTGGCTGTCAGACGCTATGGTATGGATGGGAATGCCCTCTCAAGACTTAAAAAATCCATTTTTTGTAGGACCAAAGGCTAAAACTAATGGCAAATACTATCAGAATGAAGTTTTGAAGCACATGATCAAATAAAGTAAACGTCTTTACCCTGAAGGAAACTTTGCTTTTCTCCAATTCTGCACCAAGTCACACTGCAAAATTAACTAGAAATGGCTGAAAAAAAAATCCTCCTCCTGAGAAATAGCTACAACCATCCCCTGACTGTGCTCCTTACGATTATTTTTTATGGGGATACGTAAAAAAACAATTAAATTGACGTAAAGTAAGAACACTTCAAGGGCTTAAAAAAGCAATCAAAGAGTGAGTTGTTAAAATACCCCCCCCCAAAATGGTAGAAAAAGCTTTTTTGGATTGTCTTAAACACTTACGTAAAGTGTACTATGATAAAGGAAACCACATCGAAAATTTCATGTAAATAATTGAATTGAATAAAAATTTATGATGCTCTAAAATTGGTCACATTATTTTTGAATCAACCTGTATGCAGAAAAACATTTATTTGACGTGAAACATAACTATAATACAAACGGTGAGTCACAGACGTAGGGCAGAAAGTAGACGACGATACATTTTCATAGGAATGTTTCGAAATTTCAGCTGCGAAAGTCAGCTGACAACAACAGACTAAGAATGACCATCCACATTTAAACACTCCCGGTGTGCTGGCTATGTGTCCTGAATCGACGAAGATCGGTACTGTGATATCCCCTATTGCAGGGATACCTAAAAAGTCGACCATAAAGCCAATTTCGGTCGATTGCTTGCTATGTTTTAACTTAAAAACCAATTAGACTACATGATGTATTGAGTACCAGACAGTAACTCCCAAGACAAGTTACTGTCATCATTATTACCTATATCGAGGTATAAATACAAGTAACCATTCCTTTGTTACAAACATGAGCGAACTCAATCGTCTCATTAATGTTAAGGTACTAAGTCAATTCTAAATCTGCCTTTCATGTATATAGTTAATTTGAACTAACATTGTCAATAATTCCTAATTTTGTTTAAATTCTCCTGTGACATGTTTGGCACCTCTAAATTTTTATTTCGTTTTTCACTTACCTTTCGAGGTGTATTTAACTTATCTACCCATAGATCTATAGGGTGCAGATTGTACTGAAATGCAGTTTATAAACTTAGTACGTATTTCAGACCACTCCTACCTACTAGTTTGCCTATAACGAAAATCCGATCATGACCCATTTTTAAGATGAAAAGTCGGCATGTGCATAAAAGTTGGCCACTATGCTCTATTTTATCCCAAGATGTCTAGTAAAAAAGCGCTTTCTAGACAACAACAACAACAATAACAGACATTGACAGTGCATATCAGTTCGAAGCCGAAAATTTAGACCTGCTTTTAATCACCTAAAAAAGACACGCCTGAGCATGTGTGACTATGCACCAAAAGATTTTCAAAGATTTTCGATAAATTATACTTTGAGATAGTAATAAGTCACGTATGTACAAACCAAAGTTAGTTACTTCGAGCTCTGGATCATACAAGAATTTTTTAACCCATAGATTAGATGTGTATGTGTTCGAGACGTTTCTTATTTCTTTCCCGTCATCAAATATCTTGGGTTATCTTGGGTTACGGGTGTAAAGGGCACCTTCACAGTACGGCTGTGTGCTTTTTTCTGACGAATCCAGGCTTTCGACGGCAGGGGAATAGCACTGTATCTTCATATGACGACTACTACTGACCCCTTACAACCGAGAAAATATCCTTGAACGTCACCGTTATGGTGGTAAGATTGGTAATTTGATTTTTAAAAAATTTCTTCGGAACTAATTTTTTATACTGCATTATGCTTGTCTGATGAAAAGTTCTGTACAGCAGAATCAACAAACGTGTAACACTGTCGAAAATTTCCGTCCTATAATTAAAGAGCTGAAACTTATTGTACATTAAGATAAAAGCACCAGCAATGGACCACTTACTTTTCAAAATAAAAAAAATAGTTCATTAGTCACATCTAGAGTCAAATGAAGTCAAAGATGTCAAGTGAAGATAAAAGAAAAAAATCATTTGCTTAAGTTGTTTCCAGGGACGAATTTGAGCCTTTTTAAAATTTTTAAAAGTCGTCTATTACTGGAGTTTTACATGTACATCTAACCATGTAAGTGAATCTGTTTTCATTTTTACGGCTTTGCTTAAAATGGTCTTGTCCGCTTTTCTGGACTGGTCATGTATACATGCCTTTACAGCTCCGTGCACCGAACCACACTGAGTCATTTACCTTGGTAAATAATCAAGTTTAATTACAAAGACCATGAAAGAACTGTTTCCTTCAGACAAATTTTAACAGCACATGTGCTTGAAGACGATTTTTCCCTTCAAGACATTCTACACCAAAATCTACAGCAAAAATTTTGTCTTTATGAGGTACTGAAGAAAAGACAGATTACATGATTCCTTTGTTGCCGGAACATCCCGCAAATTAACCATGGAAAAAAATTCATTTTTAGAAAACTTTTAATACCTTGACGGACAAATTTTGACAAAATTTTTACTACATGCTTTGCTTATGCACCGTAAAGTTATATACTATCTACGCTCGCTTACTTACGAGAGCTTATTTATTTAAAATTCTTTTCAAGTAATTGAATTCTACTATCTACATTTTTGTACCTCCCACTCCACATCCAGAATTGGCGCAAGGATTCTAAATGACACCGTCTCGTGATGGAAAGAAAGACTTTTATTCGAAATGACTGCCAAGGGGAACCGTTGTTGATCCATTAGAGACAGTCTGTTCGCTTGAATCAGTTTGAATGATCGTCTCGGATCATTTACTTCCTCGGATATTTGATCTGTTTTCCCACACCTGCAATGCTTACGCATGTATAAGAGCTGTTAAAGATTTCTCTGTAATATTTCAATTCTGGTCCGCTTTTCTCCCTCGTTTTAGTTCGCGATTCTTTAGCCGCTATGTTACGTTCCAGTATGAATGCTGAATTCGGTGCGTTTTAGTTAACTGGTATTTATCAATTAATGACTGCTCCTTTTCGAATTATTTTAATAATTATTCCAATGTTTGGTGTAGTGGGAAGACATCACAAGTCATCGCCATCCACAGTTTTTTAACCATTACTGATCGGTATTGCGTAAATAATTCTAACATTTTGATGAGTTTATGCCCACCTTCTCTGTTAAACTATCAAGCTGTTTTGTTTACTATAAATTAATACGTATTATGTTGTAAAGTAAATCATTTAATGATTTATTACTATTGTCGTTGCTGCTAAGCTTTAAAAGAAATAGAAATAGAACATCAACACAATGAATTTTTTCTTGAAAGTGACTAAGGATAGAACTCTTTGGAAAAATAGCTCTTTCCATGTGAAAATGGGTTATTCAACTAATTACAAAAAGTTTATACGAAACTACCGTAATAATTCAACCCTCCCGATTAAACGTCCTCCTTCCACTTTTTAAACAAATTGAAATTTTGAAGAATGCCGAGACACCCCCCCTCACACACACACACACTTCAAATAACCCTGTTCTGCACGTGAATTTCAACGTTGACCGTATTTTATCTCTGAGAAGAGAGCGTATATTTCCGTTGTGTGGAAAATCTATGTGGGGTGTCTAAAATCAAATACCTTTGAGAGCAGACTTTCTGACTACAGTATAGACCAGTGGTTCACAACCTTATTCTGCCTACTAACTCCTTCTAAAATTCTCCCTTTTATTAAAAAGTAAGTAACCCCTCTTTTTTTTTAAATTTCGTCGTGTTTGGGGGGGGGGGGGTAAGCGCTACCTCCGCTTTTTTTAAAAACAAGTTTCCGTGGCTTTTGGGGTGCGGATGAACGGTATATTACGGTTATATTATCAATTGAATACTTGAATGCTTCTCTTAATTTTTTGACATTAACTCAAACTATTGGACTATTTTAGGACACTTTTCATTGACACTGTAAGATGCGTTTGATGCACTGCTGAAGTAAACTGATTGGATATCCTGTTTTCTTTAAATAGATGTAACGGATGGCAAACGAAAAGTGTACTACAGCTAAAATATTTCTTTCTGGAAAGTGTAAGCCTAACCAGGTGCCATCTTGAGAAGTAAACACTTACATAATTTATCGTTCCTCATAGCTAGAGAGTGTTTTTAACTATTAATTTTTCAAAAATATGTAATGCGGTAATAGAGAAAATTCATTTAACTCATTTGAATTTCGTTCCGCAAACTTTTTCTGTTGCTAGTTTTTACATTTACACTTCTATTATTTCACAAGTTAAACTTCATTCTGAAAGTTGATTTTTTGATCTTTAATGTTGCAACATATTTTGCTTAGACTATGCTTTGTTAAGACTTAAAATTCATATTAAATGAATCGTGCTTTTTACTATCGCAAACATCTTAATATTCTTTCGGATTTGGCTTATGTGTTTATACACAGAGTCCTCCAAAAGCATTAGCCTGGGATTTTATTACTAAAATATTGATAATAGACATATATAATAAACTAAAATGTTACTTGGAAAAAATACAGTTTTATGAAATCGATTAAAATTTTCAGTTTATTAAATCTGCGCAATTAAAAAACATATTTTTATATAGTTCCCGTACAAGAACAACGAAATTCAAGATAGTAGAATTTGCCCTATATGTACTAATGAGGTGATACATAAAATGGGAGGATTTTATCCTAAAAGGGACCGAGATATGTAAAAAGATATATGCTGTCTTAGGCCACTTTTCAATGGTCAGATGACTGTCACGTCAGTTGGTTCAGAGGTCATACAGAAATTACGAAAGAAAATAAGTATTTCCAGAGCTATAAACATTTACATTTAATATCCTTAATCCTCTCAAATATATATCTGAGGCTTTTTATGGTGAACAGCTGAAAAGCGCATTTGCTATGCGATACTTTTGTAACAAGGGCCTTCAAAATTCCATAATTTATATTCACTCATATTTAATAACGCAAAAAAACTTCCATTTCATATAATTCTGTCCTTTTTTCCTTTTTAAAATGTAACTTTGTGATGCGTTATGTACATAACGATTGCGCATGGTCATTATTTTACGAATAAATGTATATGGAGCTACTTAAACTAAAAACTCTTCAAGTGATTTACAACGCTATGTTAGCTTTGTTCTTGTGTTTAAAAAGGTATTAAAATGTATGGACGATAATTTTCTTCACTATCAATATTTCATAACCGTCTTGCTGCTGGGTCCTTTAAAATAGGTAGAACAATCTAAGCCTCTATACAGGAATTATCCAGCGAAATCATAGTCACACGAGGGGTATATTCATGTTGAACTGATACACTAAGACATAGATAATGTCTTCCTACTCTGGCAGTTATACATATTATTCAACTACAGATAGTCTAAATGTATTGCAGAATTAGCGTAATCTGGTCAATTTCAGTCGGGAATTGCTGCGGTTCGGATCTCAGGCAGAATCCTATGCCATTATAAAGCGTCGAAACAACTATCATTGCTACATTATAATCCTATGAGGATTAATCAGTAATTATTAGACCATTATATTGAATTGGAAAATCAATTAACTAGTCAAGAGGAAACTCTGTGCATTTTTCTATCCAACTGTAACGCGAGAAAAAGTAAATTTAAGGGAAAAAAATCACCTTGGTATTTTAACTCTAAAAGAAATATTATCAGTTGGGTTTAATGGATTCATAAGTTATAAAGTTTATGCCAAAAAAAATATATAGTTCATGGTATATTTTATTTCTGAACCTATGTACGTGTTATGAATTTTATTTTATATTTAATAGAAATAAATGGAAACAAAGTAAATGAAATAGCATTACATTGCGAAAGGAAAAATAAATGTTCAGATAATCTTGAGTGGCAACAGATGGTTCATTGAAACACTATTGTTAAAGCAAAAACAGCTGACCTGTTATTTATCTTTAAACAATGTAGAACAGAACATACATTGATGTCTTCATGCTAATTTAACATTTTTCATCTAAATTCAAAACTTCATAAGAAAAATCAAAAGGCACTGAAACGTCATAATATAATTTTAGAAGGCAAAGTTCAAAATTGGGGATTTTCAATTTTTAACTTAGCCTTAACCTTGCATACTGGCATGTGCAACTAATGTACTTATGAACATGCTAGTATTTTAAAGCACGGTGAAAATAAATTAATATGCCTTTAACACTAAATGAATGTAACATTGTTGGAAAAAGTGTTAGAAACTGAACATTTTATCATCCAATCTTTCTTTCACAGTTTACGAAATATTTGCACTTGGATGTCAAATAAACCTTCCGCAACTTTCAGACTAGTTTGATTGATACGTGAGACAAATTTTTTTGAGTACTACATGATTTTTTGCATCATTACAAAACAAGCGTTTTTAATCTCCGTATTTCTTTTTTTCTCTCTTTAATTTTACGAAATATCTGCAATTAAATTTTGTGTCTTGGATATTTCTCTCGGTCTTACCTATTAGAAAACCATGCTTTACATTTTACTTATTTCTGTAAAACGCTGTATTATTTGTGGCAAAATTGGGCATGTGCTAATGCTCTGGCATACCGTATTTTTTAGCTGGATTCAGTTACGGAGTCAAGTTTTATCCTAATTTCTATATTTCAGCATGATATGATTTGTCTTATTGATTATCATGAACGTTTAAAACATTTTTTTCATTCCCCTAACATTTTTACGTTTTCCTTTTATCTTTATATCAAAATCCCTTTTGTCATGTGCACTAAAGGATGGTAACTTTTAAATTTGACTTCATTTCTCGGAGATAGAGACCTTTAGCGAACAAAAGTCTCAGACTTCATTATTAGATTCCCCCTCTCTTTTAAAAATAGTATTATTTAATATTCATTAACTTTGAATATAATATGCATATATGAAAGTAAATTTATTAATAAAAATATATTATGCATCTATGACCAAGATAGCAAATAATACACACGAACTTATTTGAGTTTTCGGTAGAATTATCTGGAAAATATATAAAGAGATGGGAGGGGAGTTATTATGAATTGGTATGACATTTTTCTCCATAGACGTGCTTCTTTAGCAGAACTATGAAGTTTCTTGCCGCTTAATTTACTATTATCTAGCTTTAAGGATGTAAAATAAATTGAGCAAATCCTTCTTTCCGTAGCAGATAAATTTAAAGAAAAGAAAAGTTACTCGAGATAGCCAATTCAAATGCATAAGTAAAATTGTAAATTCATTAAGAATTTAAGACATCTCTTATTGAGACGATAGCCTTGGTAAACCATGAACCCTTGATCAAGAAGTTTTCTTCCCCGCTTTATTAAATAATAAAATTTGATTAGTGGCATGAAAGCTGGGGTAGATCTGGGGCCGATCAAAGCGGACCATGTGTTGTGTTTTCATGGCACATCTTTATATAACGCCCTATATTTCAATCAGTAATAAATGACTCTAGACTTTCTGCGCTGTACTAAATTTATTATTTATGAAGATTTCTTTTAAAAATGATCGTTTATACAAAAATATGTTGGTGACGATTGAGTTTTTCAGTCACGTTGCTTGCAATCGTCTTTTTTTAGGAAGCGGCAAAGCACTTCAGTATCCCACGAACTGTTTGTCACGGTCATCTATCCCCCCCACACCAACGCCCCCTAGAGAGGAAAGCCGCGGCGCTTACTTGTGACGTCACACTGAGTAGGTAAAGCAAAACGTTTCCATTGGGTTTCTCCTCTCTCCCGCGTAGGGCGTTGCCCACACACACACACAGATATGCCAGTTACAGTAGCTTTTCTATAGTGTGTAATATGCGATCATAATGAAGAAACGTCCCCTAATTCTTATGGGTATGGGCGGAAAAAAAATTAATATAAAAGTTTCTTCAAGACCCAATTCAAATATTTGCCCAATCAGAAAATGTGCGACTTCAGACTCTGAATTATCAACTCCTGAGCTTGAAGCTCATAAAATGGAAAACATGTAAATTTGATGTAAATTTAAAAGAAAAATAGGCGCAGTTATCAGTTAAAATTATTGCTCTTTAGCATTAGAAACAGTTTCGCTGTCGTAGTCGCAAATATTAAGCGTTAAAAATTTCCCTCTCCCCAACTTGGTCGCCAAAGTTGCTTCTCACTATTGATGTTCGAACGCTGCTGAAACCCAGCAAGTTAAACAGATTTGTTGTTTAACACTTTTACGTATAATGACAGTATATCTAGAGATCATTTTCGGCCACAGATTTGAAGAGGCAAAGATACAAACCCTCTAACCTACACCATAGTGCCAACTTAGTGTTACAAATAGTACAAAGTAAAAAAATCTGGAGTGACTCCACTCGACTTTCCGAACACTTACGATTAAGATCATTACCAAGCATTTAAATAAATTTTAATCGATGAATAATTCAAACATATATACCAAATTGAAACTCAATCGAATGCACCGTTTAAACGCTTGCGCACTTTCAAGAATTTCTCCCCATATGCCATTATGCCATAATATAAAAGAAAGTTTTGTCGTAGCCCTGTAGGAGAACTATAAGTCCTATACACACCAAAATGAATACCGATCTTGCGACGGTGGTTTATAACATATGTACCCAATTTGAGCTCATTAGAATTTACCGTTTAAACGCTAGCGCACTTTCAAGAAATTCCCCCCATAGGCCATAATGTAAAAGAAATCTTTGTCGTAGCCCCGTAGAAAAACTATAAGTCCTATACACACCAAAATCAATACCGGTCTTGCGACGGTGGTTTATAACATATATACCCAATTTGAGCTCAATAGAATTTACCGTTTAAACGCTAGCGCACTTTCAAGAAATTCCCCCCATAGGCCATAATGTAAAAGAAATCTTTGTCGTAGCCCTGTAGAAAAACTATAAGTCCTATACACACCAAAATCAATACCGGTCTTGCGACGGTGGTTTATGACATATATATCCAATTTGAGCTCAATCGAATGCTCCGTTCAGGAGCTATCGTGTTCACTCACATACACACAAACACACATACACACACACACATACACACACACACACATACACACATACATACATACATCTCGTAAAAATAGCATAAATGGATTCAGAAGCCCTCAAAACGTGTAAAAACACCAAAATCTCGAAGTCGAATTTTTTCATAATTACAATACTTTCCTTACATGTTACATGTTCGGAAAGTAAAAAGAGATATCTATAGTTTACCAAAGAAAAATGTAGTGACAGTAGCATGTATCAATAAGGAAAATCCTCTTGAACCGCCGGTAGTGATAGATGTAGAATAGGTTTATATTTTACAACTCTAAAAGGCTTTAAAAGTAAACTCCGTATTACACTTTTCTTCATTATTTTGGGGAAGGCAAATGAATGTGTCTTGCTTTATTTATCATAATGTACAATTCTAAGTATTTGAAAATGAACTTCTGATTGTATATTGACCATTATTTTAAAAATTGAACTTTATTAGATGAATACTTCGAGACGAAATATATTTCTTATATGGCTTTATTTACTATATATTAAGCTGTCTTTGCTAATCAATGTAACATTTGTCATGAGATAATTTTGGACTTGTCCGATCATCACTATCCCTAATTAGAATCACGCAGAGAGCATTCAGAGTGTGATAAATGCCGCTCATTTCCGCCACAACCGGATTCAACAGTAGTTTCAAAATAATTTACATGAAAGATTAAGAATAACTTGCATATTGATCATAATATGCGGATTCGCTGATATTGTGTAGATTTAATGAAAATGGTTATGTACGCTTTTTCGGAACGTTAAATAAAACACTATTACTTAACCCTTTGATGCGCACCCCTTTCCCAATCCTGAAAAATCCGTTGCCATCGCTCGACGGCTGCTAGCTGTGCGGCACAGCCAGCTGTCGTCAAAAAAGGGTCTCTAGATCTGTGGCACGCGATCAACGTATCGATCGTCCGCCATCTTGCTGGCAGTTAAGTCGAGCGATGGCAACGGCTGCCCTTTTTTAGCATTGGGAAATCTATCCAGCTGTTCTCGCATTCTTCCATTTTTCAGCAGATGTAAAGGATTCTCGTGGAGCTATGTCACCCGCAACTATTTTTATAGATATATCTATTCTTCGTGACTGACAACAGTCAAAACGTCAGAGTTGGGTGTTCCCAGAGCGGGAACACTGCGCGTTAAAGGGTTAATATTGCGAGGGAAGTTTTATTCTGATTCAGTATTACAAAGAAATACTTGTAAAATTTATGAATATAAAGAGGCAGGAAAAAATGTTCTCTTTCGTTATCTACATATTCAACATTTAAATTCTTTCCGTAAACTAAAATGGATTTGACTGTACGTTGTATTATGAATAGAGTCATGTACAGGATATCGCATAACTATTTGTACAAAATTTAAGGGGATTTAGAACATATAATAAGAAATCAGAATTGCATAGCAATGTAGAGCCAAAAATCTCCGTTTTCGCATGCTTGTTAATAATCTCTCTGGGAAAAGAGTTCGACTAACTCCTTATCGGAGTTTCATAAACAATGGGCTTGTCTATAAATATTTCATCCATGAAATGAAATAGAACGTTTAAGCTATCAATTTATTCACGAGTTTTCTGTGAAAGATACGTTAGTTTTTGACGAACAGTGGTTGGAAAGTTCGCTATTATTTCAGCACTTGTTCCAAAGCGATTATTAACTGCTACACGAAGACAGTGTGTTAGACCCTACATTGCTACATGATTCTTAATCCCCACTATGCGCCCTACATCCCCTTAAATTTTGTACCAATAGTTATATGGAACACCCTGTATATTAGGGTGGAGTGAAAAATAATCAACTTTTGATTCTTAATTTGTAATAGCGCTGAAAAGTTGCATTTTGATGTAGGCATTGCATTGTGATTACAAATTTTAAACTCTTTGCGGCACCTCAAGATGTTGTAGTATTGCAACCAAATTTTTGAAAATTCTTCCTTGACCTAAAAGGCAACTTTTGCCCACTATTACCAAACTAAAATCTAAAAAAAAAAAAAAATTAAAGGTCATTTCATTCCGCCCTATTGTATATATATATATATATTATATATAGTTTACGATAGTAACAAATCCCAATGTAAGCAGTTTTTGAATCGTAACTATGGGAGATGAAACTATTCTGGCATGCGTCCATGGTTTCAGTAGTTCTTAAAATATGGTCACACTTACTCTGTTAATTTTTAGAGGTCAATCAAATTATTCATTAGATTTTAGATACATGCATCCACTCATCCGGATCTGTTTGATCATTTTTTCGAATATATCCATTCTCAACAGTTACTGTGCTCAAACTATTGAAGTGACATTTACACTGCTGTTATTTGAAAGTATACGCTTTCGATTGTAGTGAACAAGTTAAATAGTCGTCAAACATTCATGGTTTGAACGAAATGATTTTTGGGAACTCACTTATCACCACACTGCTCCAACTCTGTTGCAAACATCGACATGCAATGCTGTTCTAACAAAATAAGTTTACATTTTACATAGTTTTTTTATTTACTTTCCTGTGTATTCACTCTTACATTCTGTTTGAATGTTACTTTATATCTTTATAATATAAGTAAAAGAGTTTTAATGGTAAAAAGGCTGAACTAGTTAGGGTCGCTGGTTTTTATCAAGACTATAACAATTTCAGAGCTAACATGCGATTTGAAAGAAAAGATTTTGGAAGAAAATACTCCTTAAATGGTGCTTTCTACTTGGATAAAATTGTAAAAATTAGGATAGATGTGTTTCTAATTTTATTTGGACCCCACCCTGTTCGAACGGATAGGACACTGAACATGGTAGATGGTTGAAGTGTGAAGGTCCTGTGTTCGCGGGGCTACCGAGCGGCCGTCACTCTAACATTTCGGACGTTTTCCTCTCGATGGTGAGCCCGATGACTACGCGTTAGAACCCCTTGAAAAATTCTCTGCCCAAGGTAGCCCGCTTCCCATAGGCAGTTACCTCTCGTGTAGGTTTGCCATAAAGCAAAACACATGTTCTAATTTTATTTGTAAACAGTATAAAGAGTGCTTTTTACACTGTTTCTTTTTCTTAAATGTTTGGTGCAGTGGAGCACGCAATACTTTATTTAAGGGAGAGAGACTGAAAAAAACAAAAAAAACATTTAACTTGGTTAGTGTGACAACTTACAATGTTAAACAATTCTATATTTGTCAATTTTTTTTAGATATAATCGAGCGCCGCAGAAGTAAATGTAAAGCAAGTTCGAGCGGGAAAAAAACAGCACCACCACCAACAAATACCCTAGCTTTTATGCAAAGTGTGCCGACCGGGTGTGAAATTTTAAAAGGGCTGCACACTGTTAAGTCAAGACCGTGTTTTCATAAGCTCTGAGAGGCTGTAGGAGAAAGGAGAAAAATTATCCAGACTACCAGCCTAAATTTGCTTTACTTCGTTTATGCTTATTTATCTGATTCCATCGTTTCGGAAATTGGCAAACCGCCGGATAAAATAAGATTTTGTGAAAATCTGGTATGGCCAGGGAGGGGGGGGGGGTTTGAACGAAACGAGATCTCCTAATTTCTTCTCGTCTCTCAAAAATAAAGAAACACACATCCATAGAACAGTTGCTTTGAATTGTAACAAATGAGAATATCTAAAACTCAATGTCAGGATTATTTAAAATTCACCTGCATCGGGACAGCAATGGGTATTTTTACATTTACAATATCCAGTATAATCAAAGAAGCACAACATCATAACTTTGATCTCCTACCAAGCACTTTATGTTCAGAGAATAGTATAACCTCTAAAAAAAAGGCAGAGTTGGGTTTATACAAAATACATTGATTCATGCACAGTAAAATACAAAATAGAAAATACTCCTGAATTAAAACAATTCAAAAAACAAAATACATTTATTTTCAAAATTCTCGCAAAATACAAAACACATGTAAAATTTTTGAGAAGAAACTAAAATTTCCACTGAATATCCTAGTTTATTTTATTTAAATGCATTTTAACGAGAATAACAAAAACAATCTTATTAGTTGTGTCAAAGAAAACCTGTCATTTGTCTATTTTTAAACGATATCTTTCAAAATTTTGCCTGTATAGCAATAAGATCCGAGACAGACCATTTCTGAGAAATTGCATTAATACTCAAAACGCAATGAAAACAATATAATTTCAAAATGGGAACAATAGATGCTAGTTTCTTTCAAAATCTCTTTAAAAAAATTTGATTTCCCAAGTCACAGTGCGTAAAATAAACCTCTATCCACGTATAATATTTATTATTTTTTTGATTTCAGTTAAACGTTTGAACATAAATACTCAGCCAAATCTCAACATATTCAAAAATTTCAGTTTTATCTTTAAAATTTATCGTAAGTGAGTTTTAAAATTTAACGTAGATTTAAATGTTATAAGTTTTCAACTTCCATAATTGACACTGTACCTTAACTTTTTCTTTTCCATCTACAGACAAAATTTGGAAACATTTTCCATTCAGAATTGCGCAACAAGTTTCTAAATCATCTAGAATGGAAGTTTGAATCATCCCATTCTATAACTGTCGATCTAATGGTCTGCAGTTTGAGGAGTGTTATTTCAAATTTAGTGCGAATACACCTTAAAAAGCCTTTTAAGTCCTCCATCCTAGGCATCTCCCTGTTAGGCAGATAGCCTAAGTACAGCTTTGTCTCTTGACCGGAATAACCAACGGCCAATTATACTACTGCAGAAATACTGATAGTCTTAATTTTCTGGAGTTTAGAAACACATTTCAAATTGTTTATAAATTCCCTTAAAATTCCAATAAATACTACTCAAACATGTTTTTACTACTTTTGGCTTCATTTATAGTGTAAATCTAGAACTTTTCCTAGACCAAAAATACTGCTTTAAGCAGGAGTATGAAAGGCTTTCATTTCTCTTTCCAGCTTATATAAAGACCACTAAAGATCCTAACACATCTTCAGTTACAATACCACGTGTAGTTCTGCAAGAAAATTACATCGAAAAGGGAATATCAGCAGCTTTATGATTTTCATTTGCACATGCTATCTGAACAATTTTTGGAGTTACAATTAATTTAATGCCAGAATATAAATTATATTGTCTGTATTTTGAAAATACAAAATATATTGTAAATGTATTTTGTATATACAGAAAATACATGTATTTTTGTATACATGTGTATGGACATTGCGTGCACATGTATTTGTGATACTGCCCAACTCTGCAGAGGTGACCACCAACTAAAAGATATTATCATCTTTTAGATTTTTAGCATCCACTCTTTACTGTGTTTTGAAAATACAAAATACATTTTCAAAATACTTTTTATTTACGAGTGAAAATACGAAATACGAGCTACAAATGTATTTCAAGTACATGTATTTGTGATTCTACCCAACTCTGCAGAGCCGATCACCAACTAAAAGATATTACCATCTTTTAGATTTTAAGCAATTTTGCATTTGTTTCTGGAAATATTTGTCATCTGAAAGTCTTAAGACTTTATGCTTTTTTGTATATATTTTTATAAAGGAAAGACATCCTCTCCGTAAGAAAAGAGCGGACATTCATCTAGTAGTACATACTTTTTTTTAGCATCAATGTTTTTCAAATGCAGATCTTTCTAATTCTGAAAACATCAAATTGAGACCAGAAAACATTCATGCATGTTTGTACGCATGCATAATGAATACACTGTAAATATTTTCAAATAGTCATACGGTACACAATATACTTTGCGTTTGATGAATACAACGTGAATTTGTTTTATGTTTTTAAATTGTTTCTCGTATCAAGAAATTACTTTTGTTTATTTATTTACAAACTCTGGTGAATTTTTCTCTTACTTAATGAAAAGAAAAGTAAGTTGTAATGTGATGAGTAACAGCAAATATAAATCTTCTCTTTTAGTCGCAGTCATTTACATTTACGAGAAAAAGAAATATATCTTGTTTTTAAATAAAAATTTAATGAGTAGTTTTGAGAATCATTTATTTCTCTAAAAATGTTTATAGTCTTCTTTGAAAAAGGTAATACGCTTTAAATATCTAAGCGTTTAAATTTTGAATTTGTTTACTTTGAATTATCAATTTACTGATATTTAGAATACAAATCCATTGTTTAAAGTGTTTGTGCTTGTAGTGTTTTTTCCCATTGAAGCATAAATTTCTATCCTTGAAAGAAAATTTTTGTGTATACTTACGGAGAGAACTCTTTTTTTTACTATACACATTTATTTTACCAAATTAAACAGTCTATTGAGGAATATATTAGATTTAGGAAACAACACTTTTCACAACATAAATTTAATCCAAACTCAGAATTTTTTGTAGTAACTGAACTTGCATTCTGTATACACAGGTGTAATTATTTAATTTTCTTTCTGGTTTTTCATTACGTATAGTTTTATCAACGCAGTGCAAAGTTCTTTGTAAAGTTCAATATTTTTTTCGTGTTTTAAAGATACTTTACCAGCAGGTAAATGTGTGGAAAAGTGTAGAGAAATGTAATTTTTCCACTTCAGCGAAAATGTATTTTTATGATTATGTATTTATTGATTGATTGATTTAGCTAAAAAATGAAAAAACAAGAAAAAAGTGTAAACACAAATGAAAAAACTCTAAACACACTTTTCACAGGAAAATGTTTTCTAAAGCCCTCATAATTCAAGTATACTTTTCCAATGCTAGTTTTTCGTTGGTCTTGCATCATCATTAACGTTACTCTTTGTTTAGACACATGATATTCTGTTTTTTGACTCGATAGCATCTGTCGTAAACAGCGACGTATTTTCATGCAGACATATGAGGAATGCACCTCGGACCTCGTAAATCTAGGGCGGATCAAATTTATACCTCAAAAAGTACTATTTTATTTAATTTTTTTCAGATCCTTACTTTTCAAATAACAAGTTTATAAGACATCGTAAAGTAACTTCTTTGACGAGAGCATAAACACGTTGCCCTAAAAAGTCTTGTCAGTGGGAGTGTGTATGCAGGAATTGCAATCCGAAAAACCGGATCCGGTAATCCGGCGTATCCAGCATCATTAGACGTCGACAGGATCCAGTACCAGTTTACCGGATCCGGAAAGTACTAAAAAAAGGAAAAGACTACATATGAAAATGTAGAGTTCGGGGACAATACCTGTGTTATATTCATGACTATTTTGTTGACAGTAAAACCGACAAGTGTAGAAGCTGAAAGGGCTTTTCATCCGCGGACTATACTTGTAACTCTCTAAGAAATCAATTGGCAGATGACACGATAAATACTATTTGTTTCCTACTATCCTTTTTTTAAACTAAACTTGAATTTTTATAATCGATATGCCCAAAATTATTATCTAAAGAAAGTTTATTAAAAATACTCGACATTGTGATAATTGTGTCATTCATTAAACATATCTAATATAACTGTTATCTTTGTTATAAGACTGCTTAGCGTGGCAAAGCTACATAATTAATGTGAACTCGTGTTGATTAAGTTAGATTTAAGTAATATAAGAAACGTAGATAATGTAATGTATGTTACAAGATAACTTTCATTAATGTCATTTTTGAACTTTATTTGGACTGAAACTATTATAATAAATATTATAATTATAAATATAATAGTTATAATTAAATATATCATTATAAGTATGTTGTTATATTTTTTATAATAACGCAAGTGCTATTTCATTGATATCCATTGTTTTGCTTTAATTACAAATAAATTTTTCCTATTATATTATATCTGATAACAATAATAATAATATTATCAATATATATATACATATACAATATATAGTAACCTAGATCTAGTCTTATATTATGTAATATAAAGATTGAAAATAAATGTGAAGAAACATTGTTTAATGAAACGCCTTTATTACAAAGAAGCTTTTTATAATAAGCATGCTATCACCACAATTTTACCATATTATTTCGGAAAGGAACATGATCTGAAATTAATCAGAATGTAATAAATATTAAAAAATGACAAATTTAAGATACACTCAAAACAAAAGAAAAGTAGGATATTGTGTATTAATACGTAGGGACTGTTGAATGGTAAAAATACGATTATATTTAAGGACTTGGGCAGTCTTTGTTGGGTATCAGTTTTACAATAGTAACTAACTGTTTTGTATGTAAAAACCTGTTTTGTATGAATGTTAAGAGCTAGCCAGTTTAATGGTGTTAATACTTGTCTACAAGGAAATCATTAATAACGTGTTTAATCTTATTTCTGAGTTTTCAAGTGAAATTTGGGTTTTGGAGCGACAGACGGTTGAAAAACTTCACTCACATTTCAACAAAGTCGAGGCAATAAAATATCACACAGGAGGTGGTGAACGAATACGCCTCTTTGATATCGGACTTGTACCGTAAATTTAAAAATTGTTTTCAAAATTTTAAGAACCGTCGTCTGCTTTTTAACACGCTTCTATTAGTTTCACCTGTATGTTCGTTTGCTTGTTTGTAACCGACTCCTTTGAATTCGATTTTTGCCCACTTAAATGGACAGATTTAATTTAAACTTTGTAGACTTATCAAGAACCGATGACAATACAATAATTTGATAAGCTTATCCCATTATCCTGATTAGGATCGTCAGGGTTAGTAATTTTCTTAGAGATCCTTTGCGTGAGAGCGAGAGAGATGGTGCAAGCGCGCGGTCTATGCATGCCTACCATTTCGGCACTCGGCTCAGCACAATGGAGTAGAACCTCTCTCGCTATTGGTAACTGTATTCAATGGTATGTTTGGATAGTTACGTTTATGAAATCCAGATGGCAAATCTAAAAATTTTACCTCAATATTGTTAGATATTGTTACATGGATGTTTGTGTTCGTTGTAATCGTTTTGAAACGTGTTTGTTGATTAGAGACCTATTTTTCCTTTTTAATGAGGAAGGTATCATTTAACTACAGGTTATTTAATACTTTGGTGCACAGCAGGGGCATAGACAGAAGGGGGAATGAGGGGGCTGCTGCCCCACTCCGGAAATGGGACCTTTTTACTTAGCTTACAATTTTATATTTAGCTTACAATTGAACTTTAGCTTTAAATTTGATACCCAGCCCACTCCGAAATAAACCCCAGCCCGCCCTGTGCACCAGTGGCGTAGCCCCCTGGCTACACCCCTGGTGCACAGTGAAAATAAATTATCTCACAGTTTGTGCTTTCCAACTTAGTATTCCTTAGTGTCTTATGAGAGATATCGAAAATTAAAAATAAATTTTAAATAAATACAGGTTAAAAAAACTAAAAAACACGCTTTTATAGCAAATCGAACTAAAAAGTGAAAAACAAAAATATAGTTTAAAAAAACTGAAAAACACGCTTTAGTGATAAATTGAACTAACTAAAGCGAAAAATAATTCTTAATATAAAAATAAATTAGTGAACGAAAAATAGTATTGTGAAAAAAGCGTGGGGTGCACCATGTATCAGTTCTAGAGAATATTCGATCGGCACGATTAGTACAAAAATGATACAAAAAATATAGCACAAAGCGCCCCACACTTTTTCCACAATAATACTATTTTTCGTTCATTAATTTATTTCTATATTAAGGATTATTGTTCACTTTTTAGTTAGTTCAATTTATCGCTAAAGCGTGTTTTAGTTTTTTTAAACTATATTTTTATTTCTACATTTGCAACGCTTTTTTCTGTTGACGTAATCTTATTACCAGGAGAATTAGAAATGGAAACAATTGAGAATCGTCATGTTAGATACAATTAAAGAGAAGTTCCATCACTTTGGTTTTGAATACTTGTATAAAAATACTATGTCAAGAATAAATATCCCACGTTTTAAAAAACATGCTCTGTCGATGGTATTGCTATTTGTAAACACTTAAGCGTGCGAACAGCTTTCTAATCGCATTTAAGCCCATCTTGATTTTCATCTCTGTCACAATTGTCTATATTCGGGTTTTTTCGATCTACAACATCGCTTTTATTTCCTATTATTTCTTTCCTATTTGATAAATATTAAATAAGGATTAATTTTAAGAAGGAGAAAGGAAAATTCAAAAATCAACACACTTCAGTCTGCAGTCAGGTAAAGCTCCTTATCTCCAGAGCATAAAGGAAAATTTTAAAAATACCCTCTTTGCGCATATACGACAATAGTTTAGAATAATACTAAAAGGAAAAGATTTGGGAGGAAAGGAAATAGATTGTCATAAACTCTTAAAGCTTAATAAATATAAGATATAAATATTTTTAAAATTCAATTTTTTTGAAAGATGGGCAAAAAATGTATAAAATAATGCGTGAGAAAATTTTCAAGCTCAAATATTTATTGCAACGCACTGATATATTCTAAATTATAAATCATTTCGGCAGAGGTTCTTAGAAAAATCATAAAATATAGCATTTTTAATGGAAAATGAATCATGTTTAAAAGCTTTATTTGCTCAACTGGCTACTTCTATATGAAAGATAGTATTAACGCCTCAAACTTTAAAAATAATTTATTTATCATTTTACATTAAAAATGTAATACTTAATGAATTTTCTAAGTGCCTTCGCCGATGATCGGTAAACTAGAATGCATTTGTTTGTTGCTATAATGTTTGAGCTTCAGAACTTTCTAAAAAATTATTTTATACCTATCGCACCATCTCCAATAAGAAACTTGATTTAAAACATTTTATGTCTTATTTTTTCCTTGGTATTTCTGTCGAGGCTTTGCAAGATATCGCTTGCGTTGCTTTGCTGTGTGTTTCATAGTCGTGTATTGTATGCTCTAGTACCGAAAGAAAGGCAGCAGAAAGTGTCCGTGATGATATATGCACTGGGGGATGAAACTGGAGATCACGTCACCCAATGCAAACCTTCATTTTGGCCCCGCCTTCAGCACGGAGCCCTGGTCGCGAGCACCATTTGCCCTTTTCCTTAGTTGCAACCCGGGATATGATGTTCAGTATCTGAGACTTGAATAAAATTTATCCCCACTGAATTTCATGCGGAAGGACCGATCTTTTGCCATTAGAGTCCGTTCTCAAAAATAGGAGTTCTGCTCATGAAATATCCGGCAATCGCTGCTAGTAGCAAAGGAAGAGCTTAAAAAAAGTCGTCCTCAATAAATGTGTTTTATTTTTCATGTCTATGTTTCTTTTTAGAACCTTTTTAATGAATTGTATCTTGTTTCTGTCATCGTGTCACGGTTAGAAACAAGGTGCCTCCACTTTATAGAAGTTAGAGGTATTGAAGTCATTACTAAATCTTGGTCTAGTGGTTATGATACCTGGGTTCGATTCTCGGTGG
Organism: Cheiracanthium punctorium; assembly: GCA_038373885.1. Taxonomy (NCBI): domain Eukaryota; kingdom Metazoa; phylum Arthropoda; class Arachnida; order Araneae; family Cheiracanthiidae; genus Cheiracanthium; species Cheiracanthium punctorium. The sequence goes on from JAWZYV010013297.1 coordinate 1,644,240, forward strand.
GAGATGAGGATTTCCATGGTGTAATGGTCAAGTTTTACGATAATTGTAAGAAACATTCATAAAATAACTTCCTTTTTAGTTACAAGTAACTGTGCTTTATCTGCAATATGTTGAAAATACTTGTTTTATTTGTAACAACAAAGCAAAAAATAAAAATAGATTGTAAACACAATTTAAAAAAATAGAAGCTTTTTATTGTGTAGTCTTAAAAGGCATAAAAATTATTCTTGTAAAGATAAGCTATAAATGAATGAAAGTTTCAAAACTAAGAAAACTTTTGAGAAATATTTTTCTCAAAAGCTTTCTTAGTCTTGAAGCTTTCATTCATTCGTAGCATATCTTTGCAAGAATAAAATTTTATTTTATGCTTTTTCTATTGTACTATGCAAAAATGATTTTGCTGGCAGTTGATTCTACCACTTTTCATTAAAACATTTGTGAAAAAATAAGTATTTTATATTTTTTGACTCATCTTTTTTTAAACGATTTAAGAAAGAACACTTCGTATGAGTAGAATTTTCGAATAGGTAGAATACATAGCTTTTTGTATGTCACGATGTAAAGTTTCCAAATGTGCATTCATTTCGCTAAAAAATAAATATTTAAGCTAGAAAATCGAAACTGATTTCATCTTTTTTTTTAGAATCGAAATGGCTTTCCGATGATGAAAAGATAAAAAATGTGCCATCAATATATAGGAAGATGCGAGCTGATATGTTCTAAAAAGCGCACTTAAAAGAAATTTTTTTTTTAAAAAGAATACCGAAAACTTAAAAACAGCAGTACTCATTTTCATCGGAGTTATACACGTGTACAGAACAGCTTCAGTTTGATCGAACTATAGGAAGTGGGTTACAATTCTTACACAAATTTTGAACTGGGAAAAGATATACAGACTAAGTTAATTAAAAGCTTGAAATAAAATCAAAACAAGCAAAGTGCAGAAAGAGTATTGAAAAGTACTTTCGAAATCGAGCCCAGATCGATAATGCTTCACACCAGTGCAACAAATTTTACAATTTATACTTTCGAATTTTAAGAAAATCTAAAATGACTCCACTCAGCTTTCCGAGCACTTCATCTTTACCAACCGTTTTAAATTTGATTCGACTCAGTTGAATGCAGTGTTCACGCACTAGTGCACTTCGAATAATGTGAGTGCATAGGCTGCAGTGTGCAAGAATGTAGTATCTCTAGGAAAATTTAAGTCCTATGCACAAGAAAATCTGTACAGTATGTGAGACAGTACATGGTGTCCTAAAAAGACCGGACAATAAATGACCAATCTTACCGTGTATTTTTTTTAGCATTTTACAGAAATAATTAAAGCATATAAGCATACATAATATGGGCGATAGATGTGAAAAGTGATAACTTTTTCTAAAAATCGGGGTGTCATGGGGTGAAAATGAGGTGTAGAATCGAAACTTATATACTAGCTGACTCCGGCAACATGTTGGTTCGCAATCTTAATAAATCTTGTTCGGAGAGAATCCTGTTTCTCACTGGCATCCTTGGCACTAAAATCTCTCTGATTCTGGATGGAATTTAAAATTATGATGGTTAAAACAGGAGCAGCCCTAGGGTATGAGGCGCCCCTGCTAACGTAAAAAAGACCCCTTTTATATTCTACTTAGTTTTTGAGTTCGAAATGACGTCCCTTCGAAGCCGGGTCCCAGATGCGATGCTTACCGTGTCGGGCCGTCCCTGGTTACAAAAATAAGATGGTTAATGGATAAAAACCTACAAAATGTAGAAGTTATATTCGTCCTATATTAATTCTGAAGAGCTTCTGGATATATTGGCCTTTATCATAAGAGAGAAAGGAAAAAAAATTAAGAAAATCTGAAACACTTTCGGATTTTAAATACGCACTAAAGTGCTATACTATATTAAAAGCGTATTACAATCCTTGGGTCTTCCCTATTCTCTTTTCTTATTCTATTAAGTTGGAAAGTATATCATTATTCATTAGTGTGATTAAATAAAATTAAAATTGGTATTTCTAACATCCTTTTTTCTGGATTTAATACATTAGAAATAGATGTGAAAAAGCTGCTCAGAAAAATGCACAATTTGAACTGAATGAAAGTTTCAAAAACTTATTCCGGTGTATTTATAATCCAAGTAGCAGACGATTAAATGACGATAAAAATTTATTTTGGCACCATTTAACAATTATAGAGCATTGGTCACGTGATACAGTGCGTTTCTTGCGAATTTATATTAAATTAAAAAGACGCTCTCACTAAACTGCGACAAGCGCCCGAATAATCTTCTCAAAATCCCATATCAACCATTTTACTTTTCGCCAAATCAAAAAGGTGCACATTTTAGTCTCGGAAAATTTCCAAATCCTATTTTTCTTTTGAGCATAAAAAATTTCATTCCTGCTTTGATTTCACATGCGCTGGATATTTTAATTAAAAAATAACCTTACAAATAATCTTAACAAAAAATCGTTATTCTTTTATTTTTACTTCAAGAGTTTGAATCATTTAATAAACTTGCCAAATAGGGTAACCTAGATATGCTTAATACTCACTTTTGCACTGCGGGGGTTACACTTGCGAAATGGCGGAGAGCAAAAATTAGCCTTTTGCAACACGTTTTTTATCGATATCTCCTAAAATAATTCGAATTTCGAAAAAATCGTTTCGAGGTATGTTGGGACCCATCCTTGAGAATATCCATACAAAATTTGGTAGTTCTACGATCATCCGTCTGGGAGCTACGAGAGACACAGACAAACTAACTAACTGACATATTACAGTTATTTTTATTTATATAGATTATTATATACTAGCCGCCTCCGGTGACCAGTTGGTTCGCTATCTTAATAAATCTTGTTCGGAGAGAATCCTATTCCCCACCGGCTTCCTTGGCACTGAAATCTCTCAGATTCTGAATGGAATTTAAAATTAAGATGGTTACAAACAGGAGCGGCCCTACGGTAAGTGTCGCCCCCTGCTTATATAAAAAAGACGCCCCCTTTTAAGCTCTACTTAGTTTTTGAGTTCGATATGAAGCACCTTCAAAGCCGGCGCCCACATGCGATGCCTACTGTGTCGGGCTGCCCCTGGTTCCAAAAATAAGATCGTTAAATGATAAAAACTTACAAAAAGGAACAAATTATTTTCGTCCTATATTAATTCTGAAGAGCTTCTGGATATATTGGCCTTTATCAAAAAACGGAAAGGAAAAAAAAAAAGTAAGAAAATCTGAAATACTTTCAGATTTTAAAAAGCACTAAAGCGCTATATATTAAAAGCGTATTATTATCCACGGGTCTTCCCTATTTTCTTTCCTTATTCCATTAAGTTGGAAAGTATATCATTATTCATGAGTGTGATTAAACAAAATTAAAATTGATATTTCTAACATCCTTTTTCTGGATGTAATACATTAGAAATAGATGAGAAAAAGCTGCGCTGAAAAATGCACAATTCGAACTGAGTGAGATTTTCTGAAAAACTTATTCAGGTGTATTCATAATTGAAGTAGTAGACGATAATTGCGCAAGCGTTAGGATCACATCTCCTCAAACTCGAACATCAAGCCATTTTATATTTCGCCAAATTACAAAGGTGGCACACTTTAGTCTCGGAAAATTTCCAAATCCTATTTTTCTTTTGAGTATAAAACATTTCATTCCTGCTCTGATTTCACATGCGCACGATATTTTAATTAAAAAACAACCTTACAAATAATCTAAACAAAAAAAACCTTGATATGCTTAAATTCTCACTCATTCCACTGCGGGGTTACAATTGCGAAATGGCGAAGAGAAAAAATGAGCCTTTTCCGACACGTTTTTTATCCATATCTCTTAAAATAATTCTAATTTCGAAAAAATCGCTTCGAGGTATGTCGGGTCCCGCCCTAGAGAATGTCCATACAAAATTTGGTAAGTCTTCGAGCTACGTAGACACATGCACACAAACTAACTAACTAACGGACAGTTTACACTTTGCTTTATTTATATAGATGATATGTATTGTATATTACTAAACTGATATTGTGATTATATTGTTATAGTAAAAAGATCGTTCTAATTACGTAAAAATACAATCAATAGATCAGATACACAAGAAAAACATGTTTTTTGTAACAAAAGAATTAATACATTAAAAAAATCATGGAAAAAGCTAACTCAGAGTGCTTTTCGAATTCTAAGTGTATGCAAAGTTTCAGCTCATTGGATGAGTGTAATTATATTCAAATAATAAGTTCATAAACAAATTTTCAACTTAAAAGACATAACAATGCAAGTTAAATACAATCTTAAAATGCAACATAAAGCATATTTAAATATTTTGCGTATCAGAGAATACATGTACCAGGCCTTTAGTATTTTTGTAAATGGCTTATTTTGTGTGGATTTTTTTTTTCCGAAATGAAATGAAATGTAAAATTTTGATTTTCTTTAACTACAAAATGTTTCTAAAAATAAACAAAATAATGTTTAAATTATTTGTAGACTGTTCTTTTTAAATGAAGTACTCTTAACATATTACTATTTTAAAAATCCTCACGTGTATGTTTATTTAATAAATGCATCGCAAATTTAACTAACTTTAACGGGAAGATAAATATACGATATCCCAATTCCATTGTTGATCTTCGTTCTCAGATCTTTATTCGTTTAAACATTGCTTATTTTAATGTTATTTATATTTTAGGAGCATTAAAGCTAAGCACTTTTTCCGCCTTTTTGTCCTTTATATTCGCTAATAAACTACATTAATCTTGAAAATCGTTCATTGCCATTAAAAGGTTAAATCACACCATTAACTGAGAAATCCAAAGCAGGCAGAAATAAAAAGATTAAAAAAAAAGTTTTGGTGACAAAAGTTCACGAACTTCATACCAAGTTATTCACACTTCAGTGACTCACCTATCTCGAGTGAGTATGTGCCTGTCTTTCATTTATTCTCCAAATTTTAACGCCAGCTGCAATTGCTGGTTCGGCAGATTTAGATCTCCATTTTTGTTCAATCATCCACAGCCCCTTCTGTAAGAAAAACGGAAGAAGAAAGGAAATTCGAAGAGCTGTATATATATACGGGGTGATAAAAAAAGTGCGTAAAAACTTTAAAAATTCATTAAAAAAGAACAAATAATGATAGAAACCTGCGGTTTGCACAAATGGGTTTAGCGGGTGATCGGATTATTTTTAATGACGAGAAAGATTGTAGTTCCAAACGTTACCGACAGGTGGCGCTGACATGAGCAATGGAAAGCAAGTTTCCAATCTTATCCATGCGAACCGCCTTTTGGTATCGTTATTTGCTCTTTTTAAATGAATTTTTAAACTTTAATGCGCCCAGGATACGTCTAAAACTCTTCAAAAATTCATTAAAAGAGAACAAATCATGACACAAAATTGCAGTTTGCATGGAAAGGATTAGAGAGTTTTCGGATTTTTTTAAACTGGAAATTTCCTTCCCATTGTGCATGTCAGCGCCACCTATCGGTAACATTTGGAACTACAACCTTTCTTGTCATTAAAAAAATCCGATCACCTCCTAATCCAAATTTGTGCAAACCGCAATTTTCTATCATTATTTGTTCTTTTTTAATGAACTTTTAAAGTTTTGCGGACATTTTGATGACCCTGTATCTATATTTATTTATTTATTTACTTCTTTTTTGTGTGCGTGTGCCCACTCTATTCTAAGATATCTGCATTTGTACTTAATCCTTATTACGACTCGCCGAAAAAGAATACTTAGGGCGAACGAGAATCCAATAATCACACACATAATGCTCTTCATCCAGGCACTTTGACTGAGATTTCTCTCTGAGTGGAATTTATACTTAGAAATACGTTTCAGACAACTATTTAATGGTGCATCTAGACCCGTGAGATGATAGAAAGTTTTCATACTCAGGAAGTTTGGGTGCAGAGAGCAGAAAGTGTTTTCCCAAATCAAGAAAAAAAAATTAATCAGCAATGCAATTCTTATCAGAATCGGGACTGAAACACATTCTTTTAAGAACAGTGGAAATTAATATTTAAAATGGGTATTAAACTCCTGATCTGCCGAGATGCAAAATTAGATTTACTGTATTGGATTTAACCGACTTCAATTTTCACGGCTGTACGCCTACTTTGTTAGTATTTAAATATGTATATTCTGTTTTTTTTTTCACTTTTAAATAAATGATTCGAAGTCTTTTCTCATAACTACATTTGCTTTTATCAAAATTAATATTTTTATGCTACTAAATTTGTTTAACCTCAGTAGTCAAAAATTATTTAAAGAAGAATTTCATTTTTAATTTTAAAACCCAGGTTAAGCCTGTTCGCTTCTACGTTTTGCAAAGACGCAAAAGTGAGAATTTTCTGTTGTGTCCAACGTTGTTTGTACTAGGTCTTTGAATGTGCTCTGGGACCCAGGTTGTGATTTTGGATGTCCTTGTAGAATATTTTAAGGCCCGTACTATTAACCAACGTTGTGTGTAGAACGGTATATTTACTTTTTCCACCTTGCAGCGGTACGAGTGAAAACGTTAAACCTGGATTCAGTGGTAATAAAATCGTAAACACCTGTTCGCCTACACTGTAAATTACCTGAATGTCATATGAAGGGAAAACAGCTTACACTTTTGGTTATTTTAAAGATACTTAGGTGGATAACCTTTAGATATTTGCTTATTCTAGCTCGTATCATGTAGATTATATAAATTTAAATAATAAACTCCATTACGCATTTCAATTTATTGAAATTAATGCACGGATTAATAGCATACTTCGATATACACAATGAAACAGATAAATTGTGAGAAGAACAATTAAGATAAATGCATATTTTTTCATGAAATGTACTGTAAAATGATCATTTAAGCTAAAAAGAATAAGAATATTCGGAATAATTAAAATTTAAAAATAATTCTAACAATTCTAGTTATTTAAACTGATGTAAACAGACAAGAAAAGTCGCATCAAATAATATGATAGCGAAACGATTTTCGTCACATTGTTAAACTAAGAGTAATAATGAGAATTCATAGTAAATATTGTTTTGAAATATTTTCCAATAAGTCTGTTTTAAAATCGTAAAATAAAGGAATCAGACGTCCGAAACTCTGTATTCAATGTTTAAAACAGCAGTTAAAAGTAGTGTGAAAAAATTTCGTGAAACACATTCTTTCTAAAACTTAATTTTCCAGGACAACTGCATGGTTTATAAAATGGAAAAAATATGCAAAATCATTTAATAAATCAATTTCCCACACGCGTACTTAAATTGATGAAAATTTTGATTATCACTTTTTTGACCCGGCAACATTAAAAAATTAATCCTTACTCACGAATGTGGCAACAAATTTTCATTCAGGACTATTAATTTTCGTTTTAAAAAGGAATTTCTGAATTCTTAAAATCAAAATTTATTTTAAGTAGCCAGTTTTTTGTTATTTGCAAAATGGAACTAAATTAGTAAGGCTCATTAATTGAATACACTAATATTTTTGTAAGATCTGAAAAATAAAAATTTAAAAGCGAAAACACTGAATCTACAGAGGAGAAACTAATTAGAGAGTGTTCATCCTTCTATTGAATGGGAATCATTATTTTCATGGAAGCAAGATCCACAAAATTTATGAACTGATGCGAATGATTTTGTCATTGTGAAAGTTCTAGGGAGAAAGAACAACTCATTTTGTCGAAAATATTCCATTTCACTTTCTGAATGCGAAATAAATTTTCTGAGAAAAAAGAATGAGATATAGAGCTAGCATTTCCATAAACAATACATTGAACTGCATCTTTGGCTATTATTAAGTCAAAATTTTTTTATTGATAATGAGCTTATGTAATTTCAGAAAAAAAATTATTTATTTTATTCTATCACTAAGACACGAGTAATTCTGATTGATTTACGTTTTTTTTAAAAAAAAAAAACCTGGCATTGAGTTCCTTTAAAATAAATCTAGATATTATGAGACATTCCATGTTAAATCCACAAATGGATTGTGCCGCACTACTTTTGATTTTCATGAGATTTTGTAGTTAATATGTACATATCTTGTGCATCACAAAACAGTTCTTTCTTATTAAAAAAAAAAATTCCTGAGATACAGCCATTTGTTTAGTCCGCCGATGCGCAAAAATCACCATTTTAGACTCATTTTCTAAAAGCTGTAATATTTTTATTTGAATCAGCAGAAATATATGATAGGGCTTATTGGAAAGATTGAACTTTTAAATGTGCATAATAAAATAGATTTGTGTTTAACATAAATAAAGTATTCTGAGCATCAAATAGTCGTTCACAAACTAATGTTTTTTGTCAGTTTAGGCATTAAAAAAACAATGAAGGACTTTCAGTAACAAACCAATTTTTTTCCTGTTACAGTTACTTTGTAATACTATATTCAGAAAAAAAAAATTGAGCTGTTGCTGGAGGCCCTTCATTCTGAAAAAAATTGCTGACTCTTTCAAAAAATTTAAAAATGTGCTTTTTCACACACCCCAAAAAGTCATGTGGGACAGGTGATAAAAATCTCAAAATGATACGGTGTGAAGCTCTTATACTGTACTTTAAAACAAAATAAAAATTGTCTTCTTGTTCCAAAAGACAGAGGAGATGCACACTTTTGAAGTAACACAAAAAGCACTTCTGACTTGCTATTGAAAATAGGTTAAGTATATTATGGCAAATGCCGTATAAAACACTTTACTGAATTTAGTTTAATTGAAAGATATTTACAAGATGTAATCCGACCTAAAAAAGCTTCAGTTCTTACTAGGTTATTCTTTATTATTTTGCCAATTTCTCAGAGTTAGCAGATACTCATTTATGTATGACGTTATGTTATAACTTCATAGTTACTGTCAAGTACAATTAAAGTGGGTGAGAATACATTTTAATATGTTCTTTTTCTGGATCCATTAAGCATAAGTGCTGGTTTTACGTATTACTTCAAAAGAGTGCATCTTTTCTGTCTTTCGGAATAAGATAATTTTTGTTTTTGTTTTAAAGTACAGTTTAAGAGCTTCTTACCATGCCATTTTTGCAATTTTTATCACATGTCCCACATAACTTTATTTCGGGGATGAAAAAGTACAGTTTTCACTTTTTTGAAAGTTTAGGCAATTTTTTCAGGATTAAAGACCACCAGCAACAGCTCAATTTTTTATTGCATATTTTATTGATATGTAAGTATAACAGGAAAAAAAATGAAGTCCTTCAATGTTATTTTAATGCCTAAAATGGCCAAAAGCATTAGTTTGTGACCGAGTATTTGATGTCGAAAAACAAGATATGCACGTATTGCCTACAAAATCTCATGAAAATCAAAAATGGTGCGGCACAATGATTTCTTAAAATTTGTTGATTTTATATGGAATGACCCATCTATAAAAGCGCTAAAAGTAAAATGTAAATTTTTATTAATAGATAAACTATCAGATATACCTTTGAAACTTTCGACGAACTCAATAAACCCGTAGTTTAGAGGTTACCATCCTTTTAACATCGTGCCCCCCCAAAGTATAATTTACGATGGCGCCCCCCCCCACCCTCGCATTCCTCGCCATGAATTCAGTTTTTTATCTACAACAATGAACACTTAATCTCTTTTTCTACAAAATAATGTTATCGGTAAACTTTGAATAAACTTTTCAAGTGAGAATAGATATATTTTGGAGTAAAAATAAGATGACTTTGAAGAAATGTATTATCACTTACTCTTTACCTGTTTTCTCCACGCCCAGCCCCCTCCCCCTCTGCGCCTCCCAAGGGGTGCGCGCCCCATTGATTGGGAATTACTGCCCTAGCTGACGAGTGAAATCATGTTTTGATATCACCCATAGTTAGTGTAGTGAACAGTTAATATAATGAACATTAATTACTGTCCTTGTCTGGTAAAATCAAATCTCGTCAACCTTGCAGCGCTCATTCACGCATGCGTAAATGAATTGTTGAAAGATTATGATGTGTTGGTTCTAAGTTCATGAAAACGTTTTGCTGCTTCTAAAAGGCCTTTTTTCTTAAATCACTTTGGTTGAATCAAAAATCAACAAAACAAAACTGCTGAACGATTTAACCAAATAAATTTAATTAAATTCAACAAAACACTTTTTAGCGTGCTTTATCATTGTAGAACTACTAGAACTTCAAAAGTTTTAATATTTTTGTGCCATTTTGTACCAGCTTTGAAAGGCAATTTGACGATTAATACGCTTTATAAAAATTATTGATATGAGAAAAAAATTACAAAAACGGAAATTTTAATTGCAGGCTCATCTCTGATTTTTACACTCTTACACATTCAACATGATGTTCAAAATTTAATTGTAAACATCTAACTGCGGCTATGTTTCCATTCACTGACAAATGTGCCTAACATTAAGCATATTTTATACCTTTTTGTATAAAGTAAAGGATCTCTTGTAAAGGCGAAAAAAATTTCAGTATCCAGGTTTTCACGAGAAAAATCCATTCTAAAAAATTCCATTATGTACACTTTCACGATTTTCTAAGAATTATTTAATGCATGTATGCATGGGAGTACGATCCATTTTGACCAACAGTGACAATTTTGACTAGTTTCGGCTAATCGTCTGCAGGTAAGTATGTACCTGGTATAACTCAAACAGAATTAACTGGAGAGTGTTGAATTTATGCATTTAAGACTGCTGTATCATGTAGCTGTGCGGCACCCGTTTTAAATGAAATCGATTCTGTAGTTTATTTGCAGATCACCCAAGATACTTTTAATACATGCATCAATGTAAGTTTATGGAAAGTCACTGTTAAGCCATATTTGGGTCCAAAAATCTAGCCAACTGTAGCCGAGTTGCTCCCGCCTTTGGCGAAATATCTCCATATTCAGAAACCAAATAAAGTTTAAAAATTGAACCTAGTTGGCGGTATCTGTTATATTTGGCTTGAAATCTCTGAACTTCAGTGTCATTGAAGTAAAATAATCTCAATTTCAAACGAAATAAGTTTAAATTAAGTGCATAAAATTGTATATAATTTAATATAGATGTATAAGGAAGTCAGGATTTTTTTAAATTAAAAAATACTACATAAAAAATCAATGTTCAGTTTAATAAAAAGAGACAATATATTTTTCTTTTCTGAAATACATAATTAAAAATTGTATTACATGTATCTAATCGACCCTAATTAATTGCTATTTCATTATTTTTTCAGAATGGGCATTTTGCTTTAAGAGATTTGCAATTTAGAAATAGTTTTAAGTAATCAAAACTGAAAAGTATAAGCCGTAAGTTATTGACTTTAACTGACAATTTTCATTTGCATTTAGAATATGTCTGAAAAATCCATTGTGTTACAATCTAAGCGCTTTCTAAGACACTTTTAAGGTTTATTAAATTTATAAAGTGTTAGTCCCTGAAAATAGAAAAAAAATACCTTGCTGAAAAAAAAAAGTTTATTTTTCTTGTATGTTTTTGTTCCGTAAACACCCAGATTTTCGTTCGGAACAGAGAAATAGGTTCCTAGACTGAAAAGATTCGAAATCCAGTTATTTATGCTTGAATTTTGTTCGTTTAAGTGCAAATTTATCATATTTAAAAAAAAATTCTGACAAAAAGTACGCAAGAAAGTGTATCTAACTACCGTATTAGCCGGAATATAACGCGACCCCGAAATATTTCATCAAGATAATTAGAAAAATCCTGTATTTAGACCTCGAATTTAGCGCGAGTCTGGTTTTTAACGGGAAATGATCAATCAAAGAATATCGCGTTATATTTGGGCTAATGCGGTATGTTTTTTTTTTTCTTATTGGTGGAACAAAAAATTCAGAATGACTTTTGCAAGAATATTGCGGCTATGTATAGATTAAATTCGAGTCCATGTAATCGTTGTGCCAACGACTATCAATTCAGGGGAAGTATTTTTCATTGCAAATAAGCCAAATTCGTCCTTAAATTGTGCGAGTGAGAGATTTCTCCGATTCCGTAGTGAGCCTACTCTTTTCTGGAGATTAAAAAAATGAAGAATGTAAATAGACGCTGACATGTTCTAACAGTCAATTTATCTTATTACATGCGTAACTATGTAACTACACGTAACGAGAAAAAAATGCATGTGACTTAAAGCTTGTAGAATTTCTCACGAAAGGCTTGATACTCTAGGCAACACACAAGAAAAAGCCAATTCTTACTAATTTTGGGTCGTTAAAAAACAATATGTAAATGAAATTATTTTATTAGCTCTTCTTTTCAAGATACACAAAAGGCCATTGGAGAAAGATACACAACAGCCTGACCATCAACTCATAGGTAAATGAAGGGGGGAAAATATATGTTTGTGCGAGTGAGAGATTTGTCCGATTCCGTAGTGAGCCTACTCTTTTTTGGAGATTAAAAAAATGAAGAATGTAAATAGACGCTGACATGTTCTAACAGTCAATTTATCTTATTACATGCGTAACTATGTAACTACACGTAACGAGAAAAAAATGCATGTGACTTAAAGCTTGTAGAATTTCTCACGAAAGGCTTGATACTCTAGGCAACACACAAGAAAAAGCCAATTCTTACTAATTTTGGGTCGTTAAAAAACAATATGTAAATGAAATTATTTTATTAGCTCTTCTTTTCAAGATACACAAAAGGCCATTGGAGAAAGATACACAACAGCCTGACCATCAACTCATAGGTAAATGAAGGGGGAAAAATATATGTTTAATAAATATAATGCAAAAGATCATGTTTGATTAAAAAAAAGTGTTCATTTTTCAGAAAGCAGGGATTAATTTTAATTCATTTCCGTGAACGTTTCCTTTTGGCCTGCTTTTCGTACGGCAAAGTCGGAGCATCTCTTGTAGCAGTAGAACAGCGGTCATCCAGCATTGACTATATCCGGTGACCCTGATATCTGCGTTCCTTTGTACAGGTATCTTGATGAAACCTTTCATCGTGCTCATCACTTACAGCTCTACAGTTTTTAGGGGGGGGGGGGGGGATCGAGATGGAAGTAGACGAAAATAAAGTGTCAGAGGCACATATTGAATACAAGGTCGCAAAGATTTTGTAAGAGTTTTTTCACCAAGTGCTGGTAGTTTTCATGTTTTCTGTTGCCTAGAAATCCTCGTACTACAGCTTTGAGTGCTTCTCAGACTGCCTTCTCTTTAATTTCCAAAATTCCATCTAAACCAAGGTTCTTTATAATTGTGCATATTTCTGGGCTCACAGAAACTCCATCCCTAACCTCTGCTGCACTCAACCTTGGCAATTTCGCTCTAAGGTATTGAGAAACCTCTCCTTCCTTGTTCATGGAATCGACAAAGTTCTTCATTATTCCCAGCTTAACATGCAGGGGTGGACACGAAATCAGGATGTTATTTGGATCTACAAGAAGCTCATTTTTTCAACATTTCTCTCCCCGGAATTCAGATTTCTTGAAGGCCAGTTATATTTTATGTAGTGAGAGGCCCATAAGCATTGGAAACAGCAGTACTTATATAGCCAAACTTCATTCCCAGCAGCACAGCAATAACTTTTAAGTACCAACGGAACTGTCATTTGTGATCGTCCTACTTGATTGACTCTAGAAGTAATATCACATTCCTGTAAGTCTCCTTCATGTGAACGTAATATCCAACAAAGTTTGAAAGGGTCTACAAAGAACTGCCCCTTAAATCATGAGTTATATTTAAGAAATTCATCAAACTTCTGACATCAATACTGGCCACCAAATATTCTTTCTTCTCAAAGAAATGAATATTCTTGTGACGTGTCCTGTAGTCTGCGATCTTGACTTCTGGTTGAAGCAGATGCGATTGAAAGTGTATCTAACACTTTCAATCGCAAAGCAGAGCTTTAATCAGAAGCTCTGCTTTTTCCTTTGTAAAGTCAATACCTCTTACGAGATCACTCAGTTTTGTCTGATTTAATCTGTGGAGATCATTCAAATCGTGTGCCTCAAAATCTGGATCATAGAAAGTCCCAGGTGTACTGACTTCTTTAGCATCATCTTTTCAATCTCATAATTTGGAGGTGGTTTATAAATTGGCAGATTAGCTGAGTGAGAAACGGGCCGAATGACTGAACACACGCATACTGTACTACCCATAGACCGATGCAAACCAGCCATAGTGAAATTTCATTTCCCAAATTAGTACTGTATCCTGAAAACAAGAGCCAATCTCCACTTTTTAAGGTGACTTTCCGGTTTAGCCAGACAAAATACTTCGGAAATAACTATGTTTGAGCCGGATACATTTTCGGTGTTGGGTTGTTATTTGCATAGCCAAATTAATTTTTATTTAATAAACAATCTGTAAAGCCAAATAAATGTTTATTTATCTGTAAAGCCAAATCAATGTTTATTGGTTAAACCCATTACGTCCTCCGACGAAGCCCCCCTCCCCCCGTAGACAGATACCCCTCCCGTAGGCTTGCCATAACACAAATCAGTTCAATTGCTGATGAATGCGAGCATAAAATGAATTTCTGACAACTGTTATATGGACAGTTGATAATATTTTCAATGTATAAAAATTAAAAATTCACAATTGTTTCTTTGCAACACTTGTGAAAATTTCAAAAACATTTTGTGGAAATAAGATTTGGTACTCCTGAATTGATGATACAAAAATTGAATAACATTTATGAATTTTTGCGGTCAGAAGCAACAAATGTTAAAAGATATGGGGTCTTATATTAAGGTACTAAGCGGAAATGGGTTAAATCTGGATTTATTTTTTTAATTAAAGTTGGAGTACTTTAAATCATTAAAAAGAGATAGGAATGTAGGGAAACAAAATTTAAAGAAGTTAAATCCAATTATTGTATCTCTTAGCCAATTATTGTATCCTAATATTGTATCTCTAAAGCCAAACTATTTTTTATTTAATTTATTATTGTTGTTTAAAAACATTCCATTTTTATTAATTTTTTTTCAAATATTTTAACTTGTGATGGAAGCAGGGTGAATGGTCTCTTGAATGATTGTTATGAAATGTCTTTACCTGGTTTTGGGAAATAAACAAATTCACCTATTTTCTACTGCTTCGGAAAGTAATTAGTTTTAAGCAGTGTTTAAAAGGAAATAAAGTAGCACTTTAAGTAGTGTTTAAAGAAGAAATAATTGTTAAACTTATGCATAGCTCTTATTATATGGTGATCGATTTCATCCTGGCCTGGAGCCATCGACGGCTTAAAGGAAAGAATTGCATTTTTTAGTTCGTACAGGATTACTGGTTGAAAGAAAGAATCTTCAGGAAGTTGAAGGGGTGGTCTGATTGTAATAGAGGTACCGAAGATACAAAGGTGCTACTTGCAAGCTAGACCAAAAGAGTGAAAAGTTTTATTGCATAATTCATACCATGCTTGTTCCTTTTTATTAATTTTTTATAATTTGCTTTTGCTTTCTTATCGTTCAATCGGAGGGTTTCAATTAAATCTCAAATAAAATATCTCAATTGTTCTTTCTTTCTTTGGACTGTAAGGCTTCGGTTTGACCGATTAAGTCTGGGAACCGGTAAGCTTTTCAGTATTTTATTTTATTTTATTTGTTGCAACTGGTGTGAAGAATACCATTAAATAAATTAATTTAGGAATTCATCAACTTGTCTCCATCCAGGCCATTCCAATCACGTTTTCCAATTTTTGCGGATGATTGCGGCTCCACCATGGCCGAGTGGATAAGACACCGAACATGTTTGATGTCCGAAGTGTGAAGATCCCAAGTTCGGCTGTCGATCAAACGGTCTGGACGATTTTCTCCAGATGTAACGTGAATACGCGTTAGAACCCATTATTTCCTCCGACGAAGCCCACCCCCGTAGGCTGATGCCCCTCATGCAGCCATGCTAAAACACACTCAATTCAGTTCAATTGCGTGAATACGCGTTAGAACCCCTTAAAAAGACCTTCGATCAAAGCACTGCCCCCCCCCGTAGACAGATGCCCCTCGCGCACGCTTGCCATAAAACAAATCAGTTCAATTGCTGATTAATGCGCGCATAAATGAATTTCCGACAACAGTTGTATGGACAGTTGATAATATTAGGTTGTAACGAAAGTTTTCCGCCACTGCAAGTATTGCCTGCACAAGCAGTTCGCGTTGGTGTCTTTGCCAATATTTTGCGAAACGATTTTTGTTATTTGAAAGAGAAAGAGTTGTTTTAGAGCACTGTGTTGTGAAATCTGTAAAAAAATATCGTTATGATTAAGTATAAGGTGTCTGAAATGGAACTATCACGCTACCAGACTGAACCATCATTTACTCTCAGTTCTGTTGCAAAAATTCAGCTACAGAATGACACCGAATCATGTGTACAGCTTAAGGTACTACTGTTGTATCATATGACACTGTGAAGATTTGGTACCGAAAGTTCAAAAACGAGGACTAGGACATTAAAGAAGCAGAGCGCTCTGGTCGGCCTAATGATGCTGATGAGGTCCGCCTACGACAATCTGTGGAAGAAAATAAAATATTCATCCACTCGAGAGCTAGCTAAAAGAGTTAGACTTTAGTGCCATGTCCATTAGTCGCTCTAAGCATCGCATAAACATGACATATAAGGTCAATAGCTGGGTACCGCGTGAGCTGACTCAAGCAAATCTGGCGGAAAACTTTCGTTACAACCTGATATTTTCAATGTATAAAAATTAAAATTTCACAATTGTTTCTTTGCAACACTTGGAACAATTTCAAAAACATTTTGACGAAATAAGATTTGGTCCTCCTGAATTGATGATACAAAAATTGAATAACATTTAAGAATTTTTGCGGTCAGAAGTTATGTTGTCTTATATTAAGGTACTAAGCGGAAATGGGTTAAATCTGGATTTATTTTTTAAATTAAAGTTGGAGTACTTTAAATCATTAAAAAGAGATTGGAATGTAGGGAAACAAAATTTAAAGAAGTGGAATTAGTCTATGATTGCCAAAATTTAGCTGGTTTTGTATGATACAATTATCAAAAATTGGGTAAGATTGAAGAAAAGGCAGTCACGATTTGCATACTGAAATGTGTGAAAGTTTAAAAATTAAAGGCGAGTAGAAGTTATTTCAAGAGACTAGTCGGAGACGTTGCATATGATTAAACAAAGTTCTGCCTCTCTCATCTTCAGCTAGATAGCCCCAGAGAGGACTATGTGCATTGAAAATCTTCCCATAACCAAATATTTCTTTAGTCTATTCAAATTTAATAAATTTTCAAGATCTCGGAGATCACTTAAAGGTGCTGAATATTGAAAACCTAATCTTATGATTTTGATTTCTAATGTTATATTAAAAAATTATTACGAAAACAATTATTGTTGTTTGAGGAATAGAAATTTATTGATGAAGGCAGTCCGCGAGATCTATTACTTAAAAAACACTTTGTAAAAGGGCTCTTTGAAAGATATCCGATAAAAAATGCCGCTAAACATGCTGACTTATTCCATTTTATTTTCGTTTTAAAGTTATTGCCCAAGGCAGTGAAAGTAAATCTGAAATACACCGACATGACACTGAAGCGGTAACCTGTATTGCCGCTGGTCATCAGATTTATTTCTGTAGTTCTTTTGAACACAAGGCAAAGTAAATGTGAACTGCCTGAAGGCTAGTATCTGAGGTTTAGTCCAACAAGCAATATGTCAACAGGCAAGTGTAAGGAAATGCACAGTCAATCCTGGCCCCAGTGCGGGCTAAAACAAGTAATCCAAGATATGGCGATCATATCGAATAACTCTCACATCTGACATATATGATATATATCTACCAAAATTATTTTTTAAAACAATATTTTGAAATAAGTGTACGTAAGTTATGGTTTTACATTACACTTTCGAGATCTATATCGACTATTCTGTATAGTTAACAAATTAAAAATTCTTAAAATGAAGGTATTCCTTTAAACATTGAAGATTTCCCATTAAATTCGTAATGCTGTATTTCATTAAATTCAAATACAAAGATCTGTCCACATTTCGAGAGATATTTGACATTACTGTTATATATTCTCGATCAAATTGATAAAATTAATCTCGAACTTTTTAGCTACTTCAAAGAATTCAGATTTGTAGTGGAAATTTACGAGTGACAGCATTATTAATCAAGCTTTTACGGAGTATCTGCACTTGATAATAGATGGAAAGAGGTTAGTTTTAAGCGATTTATAGTAGCTGCTTCTCGAAAGTACGCACGGTATATTATTAATATTAATTATTAAACAATAATCTGTATCCATTCGATTCATTTAAGCAGCTGTTATGATACAGCTAAAAGTTGACTTCTCACTGATATATTGAAAAGAGTTACACATTTATAATTACGGGCTTAAATATAAGAATGGTTCATAAATGAAATTTTTATTTGTAGTTTATATTAAAAACTTAATTTATTGATTTTCGTTACACAGCTGCAAAAGAGAATGCAAAATATAGAAGATAACCCCTGTTTTTAAAGATCTTTGCATAAAATGTTTTAATAATGCACATGTGATGTTAATCAATATAAGTTATAAAAATGTTTTCAAATGTAAAGGAACCAAATATGAGTAACCCTAACCTAATAAGTCAAAATCTTATAACAAACATTTACAAAGTAAAATTCAGAAGAAAATGTGCATAACAAGTTGTAAGATGTATTTGTATAGATATAAAAGATAAACATAATCGATATTGAAATTCATGGATTAGCTATTTCCTTAATATTCGGGAAGAAAAAGTATACTTTTCAGAAACAGAATAAACCATTAATTGATTTGTTACTTTACTTTGCAATAACGCTTACAAAATATACTATTGAAAAACTAATAATTAGGAGAATATAAACGATAAACATGCTCACGTTTATACTGTACATTGAATTGACGATATGAAGTAATAATTATACTTGAGATTTGTTACACACTTAAAGGCAATCTGCTACCTTAAAACTTTCTTTTTTTTTCGCGTTTTATCGAAGACGAGTCTGCTGCCCTTAAACATATTTAAAAAAATATTAGAGAAAAACTTTTAGATAGTGTGGTAAAAACCTTGCTTATTTATTATTCGTAACCCCTTCTCTTTCACGATCCCGTGACATGTAAATCGTGTAAAAGTTTTTGATGAAATGATTCTCTTCCTGTGCTAGGCAGATTTTATGGATCGCATAAATTGATGCAAGATGTATGTTGCTTTCTTGTCATGTAAACATCATTTGTTAATTAAATGCGCTTACGATTCCACCACGCATTAAGTAACGAATTTATCTTAAAGTGAAACTTTTTCTTAATGGATTCCAAGCCGATGGTGCAATGAACTATTTACTCATACATAGATATAAATTTATAATTTTGGCTGCAAATTATGATGTCGCTATTTATCACATTTGAGAAGCTTGGTATGGAAAATTTTGAGCGTGGAAAGGTAAGATTGACGCCATGTTTATATTAACCCATTAAGGACTGCGTACATTTTTCTTTCCAAGTTATTGATGATGACTTTTAAGACTAATCAATAACTTGGACGTGGTGAATAAAAAAGACGGTAAAATTGTTTTCCAAAATATCAAGTTTAATTAAATACTAAGCATAAAATATCTATTAGCTATATTTCTACCATTATTTCATAAGATATTTTTTGTTCCATTAAAAACATCAATCAAAATTAAATCTTACACGTCAGACATCCTTCCAGACGTATCATTTTCAGAAAATATTTTCTGTCATTAACAAAACTCAATAAGTCTGAGTGTTCGCTAAAGTTTTTAATCGTTATTGTTTGTTTAAAAACACAACGAGCATGTATATGTTAATGAGGAAAATATGTAGGTAATATTAAATTTAAAGACAATTTAACATTTAAACACAAAATCGTATTTGAAACAAGTGTCAATATACAAGTAATATTTAAATTTAACTTACGTAGCGAAAACGTTATATCAGTCCTAAATTAGTTAAAAATGGTCATTGGGAAAATGCCTATGGAATCAAAGCGAAATGTGCTGCTGAAAGAAGCGAAAACGCAGGTAATGGCTCTAAGCAGTATTAGACAAACACCAGTTATGAAAACATTTAACAACTGACAATTAAATTGCCTAATTTAGTTCCAACAAACATTCTACATTATTAATTTTCATTAAAAGTTATCACAATTAACAATTAAGACAGTTGTGCTTGCAAAATATTGCAATTTCGACTATCTAATTATTAGTTGTTTGAAACAAGTTTACAATTAACAATTAATCGATTTCAATGTTTGGTGATACGCGTAGTCAAATTAAATTACCACTTCCTCAAATAGTAAAGAAAAATATAAGGAATCAATTTTTTCATGCACAAGAGTTCCCTGTAATGTTTGTTCTCAAAGGTACGTGAAGCCTAGATTGAAGCCGGTTCCCGCCTATAATTGTAGTGTAGATACTTGACTAGAATAATTCAGGATGTAAAATAGGAAACAAGGAGCGACAGTAATCTTAAATGCAATACAAAGTATATTATAAATGATCGTTTATTTAATTCAGTGTTCGAATTCAATAATCCACACCAAAAGTGCTTTTAATTTATCCGTTGAATAGTTGAGATTGCACTTCAACATGTTTTTCTTTTCAAACATTTGATCTCATATTATGATTTTTGGGCAAATCCGTCAACGTGCAAAAGAAAAATATTTTTCTTCTATAATTGCAAAATCTGGTAAAGGCGTATTGCGTTATCTAAAATCCCGTTATATTTCCGGATGCCTGTTCAGAAGATTTAGTTTTTCACTTCCTTCATCAGATTAGTGCAACATCAATAACTTAAATGCATACCTTTGTTTGAACAGATACTGGAAGTTGCATAGATATAGGTAGACATACTTCCAATATTCCATTACTGGATAATATACAATGCTAAAAGATCAACAATTTGTGCCATTGGGAATTTTAATTTTACGACACATCATACTCAATGATGCTATAGCCCCAACACAGAGCCGAGGCCTGCTCTGCCCATCCACGCCTCTGCAAAAATGGTCTTGCCGAAACAAGTGTTCCAGCCAGATAGTCAGTCTAAACCAGGGGTCACCAAACTTTTCAACCCGAGGGCTGCATTAACAATCAAACAGCAGTTTGAGGGCCGACTAAAACACTCGAGGTCCAATAAAAAGGAATCAAAACGTAGATGTTGTTGTTAACGCGTTATTTAATATTATTTTAATCAGTTATTATATAATAACACATTGATACACCACGCATAAATACCTGGGTTTGTGGGAATGGTGAAATTGTTCCTGGATGCCGAAATAGCAAACATTTATGGCTTTAGATTGGATGTTCCTAACATCAACAATGGCCTGAGATTATGATCAAACAAGTTTGTTCTCTCACCATAGACAAGTTTGTTATTTCATATCTCATTGACTGTGAACAGAGGTAGGAAAAGTGAGGTGTTACAAAGGTAGTCATCAGTTGAAAAACAAAACGCTAACTATTGCGCGCCTCTACTTTAATTAGGTGTAAACGTAACGTCCACGTAAGGGACGGCTGATTTTGGCGGGATACACGTAAATTTTCGTAATTTCCCCGCCCCCTTTGATTAAAAGGTCTCTTCGGGCCGGATGAGAGGACCTTGCGGGCCGTAGTTTGGAGGCTCCTGGTCTAAGCATTTGATACTTCTATTGATAAGTTCTTGTGTTATTACCAAATAATTCTACATTTAAAAGAAATTGCACCAGTATATTTTAATCAGAGAAAACATGCACCAACATGAAATGCAAAACTTCAAGAATCTCCTGGGTAACTTTTTTTTTTCACTTTAAGATACTTTTCTACAGTTCCACGGAAATTATGCATGGTATGCATATTTCTCTAAATTATTATTGGTTCTATTATTACTGTAGTACGTGGTCTTGCTATTATTATATATGGAATGTTTATTTATATTTTACTATACAGGGTGTCCCAAAAGTATTGACTTAGGCTTTATTTCCTCAAATGTGTTGATCAGACACGTACAATAAATTAGAAAGTTACGTAAGAAAGGTTTCAGAATTTTATAATATCGATAAAATTTTAGAAGATTAAGTCTAAATACTAAATACAAAATTTAAACTTTTATACCGTCCCCTTACAAAAAAAAAAATAATTTAGTAAAATGTGCCCCATAGGTGATGTTCAAATTTTCAGAATTTCATTCTGAAAAGGCTCAGAGTTATGTTTATGTTTAAACAATGCTGGTAAGGGGCTATACAGTACCAATAATAGCACATGTGTTTATGAGATCATTGTTTTATTTCGTGATTTGTATACGACCCCTGAAATGCAATCAAATGATGTGATTTTTCCCCTTCGAGAGCCATTGAGAAGTCATTTAAGTCAGCATATAATTATTTATTTTAATAGCTCAGATACTTTTTTAGGATAAAATGCTCAAGTTTTGTACAGCACCTCATTAATATATAAGGGACATTTTACTAACTGGGAACTTTTTTGTACTGTTTTTTTGTTTACATTTATCTCCTGAAAATTTTAATGGACACCATAAAAGCCTAGGTTAGTCTTTTTGGGATACCCTGTACAGTTAATTATGAAACTGGTAAAATGTGTTATTTAACAAATGATATATTCTTAATAATTTCTTACAGTTGAAATATTATTTTGACATACAGATGCAGTATACTTTTATTATTTCCCCTAAATTCAATTAAAATGTCTATATTTGATAATTATTTCACTGTTGCATGTCAGGGGTTCAGTATCATTAACAATGCATTTATTTCTCTTATTTAAACATACCTTAGAAAATACACTAAAAGTAATTATATTAACTTTTCTCTGAGTGCTCAGTAATTGACACGATGAGAGAACCAGAATAACTTAAAGTTTTTTTTCTTAGCCTTTTAAACATTTTTAAATTAACGAAAAAAGCGTTCGAGACCAATACATAGTCATTAGTTTTTGTACATATATTCGTTAAGCCATCAAATTTAAAGGTCTCGAAATAAAAAAAAAATTGCATATCTAAAACTTTCATCGCTTACAAAATTGAAATATTTATAATTTTCAATATTCCATTTCTTTAACTTCCATTTCTTTACAGCATGTCTTGGTAAGAATTAAATTTTATTTTATGCTTTTTAGGAAGCCACTATAAAAAGCTTCAGCTGTTCATTTTTTTAAATTTAAATCTTTATTGCAAATAAGCCGCCCGTGTTGTGCCGTTTCTAGAGAATCATTCACCACGCCATGGGTCCGGGTTCAATTCCCAGCATGGGCTTGGATATCATTTCGTACGTCCCTTCATAGAAAGAAAATGCTGGTCCACCTATTTAGTGCCTCCATAATAAAGTGCCCAGAAATCAGGTCCGTAGTAGTTCCGTATGACTTACCGATGGTCAAGTGCCCGCCCTTAGGAAAAAAAAAAAAATGTTTATTGCAAAGCATTCTAAAGGTTGAATGAGTTTAAATAATTTTAATGTTTGAATTCATTTTTGATTGATTTTAGTGCTATCAGAGTTAATAAGTATCAAAAGTGACAAGCGGACTTGGATTTATTAATTTAATTTTTTTACTTGACCAGGTCGGTTTTTCGAACGGTAGCCGTAAGTGTTAAAAGTCCATGCCCTATCAAATGGACACAACTGGGCTTGATGTAGCTCGATTAAAGGTTGAAGTGAAGGGTCTTATTTTGTAGTAAGACGCGATGACAAATATCTAATTTCAGTATAAACCTTCTAATGAGCCATACTTTATTCAAGTAAAAAAAGTCTATTTTAATTTATAACACTGCTACCAAATCTTATCTAACGATAATACATTTTTCAGGTTTCTTTGCACAAATGAAATGACACTTAAATATTAAGTGTTTCGTTGTCTGTATTTCGTTATTGTTTTATTGATTCCAGTTCATTAAAACAAACTCAATATACCAGAAAAATCCATAGCTCTTACAAATTAAAGCAAAATGCAGGCTTGTTTTTTGACACTTGTTCTAGATTCGGACAGCTGTCATAAAAGTTTCTATTTGAAACAGAAAAGAAAATAATATACCGATGACACCATTCTGAAAGGAAAATCTCATTTTGTTGATACGAAATTTCAGAAAAAATATCTTTGATTGGAAAGAACAGATACTTTTAAAGATTTCAAAATGCTTTGTTTTATGTTATTAGTTTGTTGAAAGATTTGTTCAGTGACATCAACGATTTCGTGATTTATCAACTGTATGAAAAGTAAATATAATTTCAGGTGTGTCATTGTATTATTACCTTTATAAATCTTTTAAGAGATACTTTATCCTTTTACGTGCTTTAAGCTATTTCTAGATAATGTGTTTAACTTTTGTAAATTATTATTGTGTTTAAATTATTTTATTCTGTATTCAAATGTTAGAATAAATATATTTACAGTGATAATATTGCATAATTGGAAGACTGCAAATTTTTACATTTAGTAAACTGCACATAGATCGCACAAAATGTTTAGTAAGTTCATTTATTTAATAAAATAAAATTTTCATAAGTTTCCAGAGTATGTTTAAAAAATTGCAACGGAAGTCTGCCTATTTATCACTTAAAGACACACAAAAACATGCTGTGGGAACCGGCTAATATACTTAATTATATTATAACGAATGGATTATTTGAAGCTGTTCAGTTTTCTATGCATATCATATAATATATGCATATACTAAAAACAAACATGCTAAAACACAGAATCAGCAAAAGTGAAAATCTCCCAAAATCAGGCACTTTTGTATTTCTTGTGTAACTTTTGTATTTTTGATCTAAATCAACTTTATGCTTTTGCTATTGCAGTTTTTAATATTTCAAATAAGATAAAATAAATAGGGTAAGTATTTTTTTAATGGAATATAATTTAAAATTATATTTTTTAAAAACAACGCCGAATTGATTCTTTTGTTACAAATAGGAGTTTATTATGAATAATCCATTGATATTATTAACTTGTTTTAGCGTTTTATAATAAGTAACATATCTATGCATAGAAATCAAAACCTAGGACTTTTATCCGATCTTATTATGTTTTCATTTTTTCTTTGTTTTTTTCAATGTATTTCTTCTTCATTGAAATACAACCTACTAAACAGGAGAATTACAGGATGTTAGCCTTTAAGTAAGGTTAAATATTGAAGAGAGTAGGACAGTAACGGATTTCTTAAAATACCCCATTCTGGGCTGACTTCTCATTGTTAAGAATATTATTTAAAACTTTAAACAGCCAATATCCTAATTAATCTTTGTTTATCAATGGAAGTTCGTTAATTTAGTTATGTTTATAACATCCATATCCATAAGCGTAAAGTTTTCAAAATTATTGGGGGGGCCGGGCCCCACAACCACATATATTCACGTCAGTGGCGTAGCCAAGGGGGTGTTAGGGGGGTCAACCCCCCCATGAGGAATTTTTTTCCATACAAAATGTATATTCTTCACTCCCTTATCATACACTCGTATACATATATGTGAGTTGCAGAAGTCGTAACTCCCCCATGAAAAATTTCTGGCTACGCCACTGATTCACGTACATATAACTTAGTAATAGCTGCCAACTACCATGGAATATATATAACCACTTTTTCTACATGATTTTTCGGCTTAAAATATAGCAAAATTTTTGTGCTGCGCGCGCGAGCTGGTTGCTATTTAAAAAAAATAATTAAAAAATATACTGTTTACAAAAAATGGTTAATTATATTCCGTAGTAGTTGGCAGCTATGACTTACTATATATAAGTGTAAATTATTGGAGGCGCTCGAGCTCTATGGGTCTATAAAATTCTACACCTATGTAAGGTAAGTATCCATGTTAGTATCTTCCTACCATGTTATAAGTTAAAAATAGAAGCAGTGTAAAAAATCCAAAGGAGGAAAAAAAAAACATTTTCGATGAGATAGTGCATTTTAGACACATCTGAACTTTTCTTTATTTCATACTTTACATTGCATAATCTGATTTTAATGAACCAGAGCCTGGTGAGGGCAGCTTATAGTAACATTGTGTGTTACGTGGCGTCACAATGAATACTAAATCATGATTGAAATCAAAAGAAGAAAATTTTTAAAAGTCCAAGTAAAGGTTTTTTTTAAACGTTTGTAAATGGCGTGAAATACTTTTTTTTATGTTAGTATAAATTAATTTTCTGTATTGAGTGGTAAATTATTGGGTGGGCTCAGCCCCTATTCACAATTTATTGGGGGGCTCGAGCCCCACGGGCCCATATAACTCTACGCCTATGTCCATATCCTTGCATAAGTAAGTTTTGCTACTCATATCACAACATTCTTTTTATTCTACATTCCATAAGATATTCTTTGTTAAAGGATTTTTTTTTTCCAACGTGCGGGCATTTTTGCTGATCAAGCATTTTGCTACTGCCCACTATTCCCAGACAGCACAGCAAACTTGCATCAAACTTGCAGCAAGCTTGATTTATCAAGTCAATAAACTTGAATTAAGCTTGAAAATTTCAAGCGTGTAAGCTTAATGCAAGCTTGAATCAAGTGTTCAAGTTTACACTTGCCCAGCTTGCATTAAGCTTGACATAGCAAGCTTGAATTCAAGCTTAAAAAATTTTTCCTACCAAAAAAAAATTCCTAAATACACGGGGCGCCCGTCGGCGAACTCGCCCCACATATTTTATTTTTCCACGCATTTTCCCCTCTATGCTGAAATTTCAAGTTAATTTAATCTGTTTCCATCAAGCGTCCGCGGCTGGGATCGAACTCGGGACCTAAGGGTTGGGAAGCCAGCGTCCTAACCATTCAGCCAATCTGCCTCGCGCTGGTATGACTAAAGTTTGAAGTGACTGTTATGGTTGTCACGCCGTTTTCTGGCGAGATCGATCAGTGGCCGATGCCGATCTGTTTCTTTTATTTTTCCATGGGATGAATCAAAATTAAAATAATGTTATGTGTGATTTATAGACTCTACTAATAGGGAAATAAGCATAATATAAACTTAAAAGCAGCACACGTTTTAAAACTTTCAATATCGCGACACTCATGTTGGGCAATATTGGCCAAAATCGAGACAAACGACTGATTTTGAAATCAATTTTGTAGTATAATTGTATTTTATTTTGAAGAATTTCCATATTTGGAAATATAGAATCTTTTTTTTTAATTCTATGGTCAAGTACATTTATGACTGATGATAAATTATTTGTTATGTGGATGTGGCTTTCCAAATCAAGCAGTCATCAAGTTGTATTCAAGCTTGACAGTTCAAATGACTTCTCCAAGCTTGCTGCAAGCTTAAAATGAATTGAACTGCCAAGCTTGTATTCAAGGTGCCAAGCTTGTATTCAATACGTCAAATTCAAGGAAATGTCAAGTTTGATTTAAGCTTATGTGCTATCTGGGTAAAGCCCGAAATTACAGGCCACTTTACTATGGGGGGCACTTAATGGACGGCTAGCGTTGCCCCCTATGAAGGGAAGGACAGGTAAACATCCAAGCCCAAGCTGGGAATCGAACCGGACCCAAAGTGTGATAGAATGCTTCTCTAGCCACTACACCACCTTGGCGGCTGTTAGGGGAAATAGGACGCCTCTTCATATGCATTAGGGTACGGAAAAGCAATGTCTTTCTTTAACATAAAATTCCAACAATTAAATTTTCAACAAGTATTAAGTTACAAACAAGCTAAGCATAGAACTCATATTTGTGTTGTTCTTGCTATTACTCATCCCCCTGGTGAAGGAAAGCCTGCACCGGGTCCAAAAGACCCCGTCGCATCAGAGTATCAAAAACTTACCCCTGCTCAACCAGCAGCTGCCTCGAGGAGGTGCCTTAACATGCAAGAAGATGAGCAGGACTCATATTTGTTAAATTTCAAAGCGAGAATTTCATCATTTTTTTTTCTTTCGATAAAAATGGTTATCCTTCCCCATTTTCACGGCTACCCTCCTTCGAGGATCATATCCGAAATGTTCTGAAATCGACTTTTAGGTGTTCGTGAGTGTTGTGCTACTTTAGAGCAAGAATTTTATGGATAGCTCTGTCCTTCTTTGAGATCACGCAGGATATGTGGAAAGAACGTTTTGGCGCCCTATCACCCGTAAGTTCCGAATTTTGGTAAATGGTCTCCAATCTGGCGCATACGCTAAAAAACTCACATACGTGCCAAATTTTGTATTATTAGCTTCGGTAGTTTTGGCTAGACAAATTATTAGCATACGAAAAAATGACACTAGTTTCTTATACACCTAATACTGTACTTACCCTTAAAGTTGAGTTAGAGCCATGAATTCAAGGACACCGGGATCAAACTTTCCCTGTCTTTCTTATTAAAATTCCTTAGCAATATTATGGTCCCGCATTCGAAAATAATGCAATCACGAGTAGAGCATTTCTTTATCTTTTCCTTCAGTTATATTAATGAATCGGAGATATAAATATGGTGGATTTTTTTATGATTACTTCATAAATGAACAATTATGGAAATCCTATGAAAGTACCAATCATAATTCTTACCCAGAAACTGCATCTCATTTCAGTTAATGTTTATTTTTCCGATAAAATGCTATTTTGTGTCGTTTATAAGTTTATGAACTACTTACTTTATTATTTTTATTGAACTCATTATCAAAGTCAAAAATTAAATATCATATTTTCAGAATGAAAAATACGGAATGTTGTCCAAATAATTTAGGGGCGTTGAGCATGCTGAAAGTTAACTTTGCAATATTTAAATTCTTATTTAGTGGCAAACGAAACAACACTTTTAAAAATGTTGGATTCGAATATTTGCGGAACCTCTTTAGCTCTAATAAAAAAATTTGAGGGTTAAAAACTAAAAACCGGAAGATTGAATTAACATTTTAGGTTGAAAGTTGGGCTAATGGAATAATTATTTAAGGAGGAAAGAACTCGCTCATCTTTTCTCATCTATTAGGCATAATTAATTTTCTGCTTCTCCACTTCAATAAGTTTTAACAGTAATGAGCAATCCATAGACTTAAGTATCCATAGAGTTAAGTAATTCCAGCTGGTCTATTTCAAGTAAAATATCGAACGCACATTCTTAGAGTTCCTTCCGAAAATTGCAAGAAATAAATCGTCGTCAACGTATTTTGTAGGAAAAGGAACCTAAATTGCTGTAACAAATTGTTAACATGTGTTTGAAAGTATTATAAAAGTATTCTTTAGACATGTCTTAGTTTAAAATGGGCTATTATCTAAAACGATTCCCTTTCAAGACAAATGGAAATCCTATTTTTTATATAAAACATAACTATGCTAATTTTGTTATTTTTATATAAAATATGCCTTATGAAACTGTTAAGTTAAAATATAAATTTAGGCTTTCACCCATCTTATTCCAAGCAAAAATAACAAAATAACGTAGATGTATATTTAGACTCGCACTTCGTTTTGCATATTTCCATAACACAGGGTATACATATAAGAAATGCTTTGAAGAGCTAAAATTACAATGCTGAAGAAATTAAAAAATGTTGGGGAAATTAAAAAAATATGTTTATTAAAATTATAAATACCATATATTCCGCACCTGCACATTTTTCTTATTTTAGAAATCCGTCATATAAAAAGACTTAATAAACTTCTTTAAGTTTATTAAGTCTTTGTATATGACAGATATAACAGGTATAAGTTAAGACTTAATAAACTTCTTAGTATACCCTTTAAGTTTATTAACGCAGTGACCTTTGGAAATAGCATATGATAGATCTGCAAGTTTTGCACCTGGGGCAGAACCCCCATTTTCTGGGACTGTAATCTGAAATTTACAAACTAGATCTAAATTCTGAAACGTCCCATCAAGTGCATTTATGGTTAAGGATTCCTGCATTTGGCTATATAATTCGGTCTGTACCACTCATGTAAGGCTCGAAATTAACAGATACCCCTAAAATATATAACGGACCAGTAGAATGCAAAATTGTAGGTCCGTCTGGCCAATAACGCTTTATTTACATTTTTCTCTTGCAAACTTTCCTCATTTAGTTCCACAATACATGTCATCTAATTTTACCAATACATGTCATATAATTTGATCTAGTACTTAATATGTTTTTAATAAGTACTTACATTTTTTAATTCAGCTCTTAGCAGAAATCAACTCCCAACACCTTCTCATATAATTTTTGTTTTGCAATTTTTTTAAATCATGTATACGAAACAGTGGTAAAGGTTAGGGACCACTGAAGTCAGAAAGTCATTGGTCCTTTACCTTTGGACCGCTGACTAAATATTTTAATTTCTACCAGTACACTGATATGTGTGTGTGAGTGTGTGTCAATCTTTGATCTTACTCTTTTTGTCATACTGCATCATTATTCCTTTTGATATAAATTAAAAAAACATGATCATTATATTTTACTGCATTTTCAGAACAAAACATTGTACCTAACATGACGAAAATCTCGGGGAAATAAATAAATATAATATTCAGTTTTTGCCAAATCTTGGCATTTCTTTAATCGTATGTATTTAGCATTAAAATAAAAAAGGAAAATATTCTGAAACAAAAGCGCTGAAATAATTTTCTTAAAAATGAATATAATATAGAAAATTTATGGTTTGGCCATGGTTCCTTCCAAAGCAATTTCATAATTCCATCTAATAAAATATTTTTCATTAAAATCGAAAATCTGTAAATATTTAATATTAGCTGTAAATATTTAATTTTTTTTTTCAATATATAATATTGAAAAAAAAGTAATTTTTTCAATATTATATATTTATATATATATATATAATATATAATATTGAAAAAATTACCCTGGGAATACTGGGAACACATAATATGTAGATTTCACTCAAAAACTTCTTTTTGGCTCTCACATTAGTGTGCACAATAGGGATGATAAATCTCTCCCAACAATTTTCAGCAACTTGTGCTAAGAAACAAAAATCAGAACTAAATCAAGCAAAACAGATATAATTTCCAAATGGACATGATATCTGTTTCATTTATGATAACCTAGTATAATCAAGTTATTATCTTTCTAAGATTAATTTTACTGCATTTATTTTCCTACTTCCAAAACAGTTATTAGAGCATCCTGCTTTCACTTGATAGATGACTGGCGACTAATGTCACGCCACCAGAATAACTGTTTTTGTATATATGTCAGGAATTCCTATATCATGCAGTGTAGGCAGACTTCATTATTCTATGCTTCTATGCTATGATAAATATTACCTATGCTCTTTGGAAAAGCGTTAGCATTTTTCTAAATACACTTGATAAGACACATGTGTGAAATGAATAAGATTTTAAGTGACTTTTGGGGGAGAATACCAGTTTGGCTTCGAAAAGTATGTTATAGTATTAGAAAGTACTTCTGACGGATGCTTAGGATATGTGATTCATGTAAGTTGCTTCTCTTGCTTGAACGAGTTTATCTATTATAGTGCAGTGTTTAATATTAAAAAACAACTCCTAATTTACTCGAAATGAATAATATTAGACCTCATGGAAAATATTGTAGTTGCAGTATAGTTAGACTTAATAAAAGGGCATTCAAAAATAAGTTACACTTGTTCCTCCACGGATGGCAACATTGCGAAACAAGACCGAAGCTTAATCAGACGATAGTTCAGTTCCACGGCTTCCAACGGTAGCAATTTCATTCGGATAGTGACAATCGTTGGTGCGTACTACGAGAAGGAAATACCGCGTAAACTGGAAGTTTACTCCAAAGGATTCCAGTTCGGGACTATACGATGGATGCTGCCAGACCTCCCATCCAAAGCTGCGAGCCAAATCCTGTGTTGTGCGTGCCTTTTGAGGTCTTGTATTGTCATGCAAGAGGACAATGCCTTTGCTTGAAGCATTTTGCCCACAAAAACGTAGTGTCTCGCGTTCTTCAACGCTGGAGTAAGCTTCCAGTTTACGCGGCATTTCCTTCTCGTAGTACGCACCACTATCCGAATGAAATTGGCACCGTTGGAAGCCGTGGAACTGAACTATCGTCTGATTAAGCTTCGGTCTTGTTTCGCAATGTTGCCATCCGTGGAGGAACAAGTGTAACTTACTTTTTGAATGCCACTTGTAAAATGTTAATTATTGTCACTGAAATGGGACTGAATCTAGGTATGTTTACTTGGTATTACACAAACACAACCGCCATGCTTCTTAGTATAACCCACGTAATAATGATGTTCGTAAACGGTCCCTGGGATTGGAAAAACATTTTATTCTATATTCTTTTCCTCGCTCATTTTGTGTCGGCGTTCTTCGACATTTTCAAGCATTGCCTTCCCAGCATCCCTGGATCCCCTACTTGTACACTCCCACTAAGCAGATAGTAAAAATTCTTGATAACAATATTCCAACTCTAATAGCACAGATGGTCACAAAACAGTCACTGTGACGTCACAGAGGGTCACACTGGTAACCAGTGTCACAAAATAGTCACATTGTGACTGGTAAGTGACGTGATTTCACTGTGCGGTTATTGTAACGCTCATTTGAGTCTATTCACCAAGAGACGTCACTAGGAGAATGTTTCATGCTCCAAAAGTTGTGAAAGTATCCTGAAGGTGATGTGTGTGTTTCATCAGCTCTTTTACTGTGTAAACTTCGGAGTAGAATGAATTTTGTAAGATGATTTTGATAAGCTAAAATGAATTTTATATCACGATAACGGTTAGACTGCATTTCTATCAGATCTACTTGGCATTGAGAATTCATTTTGCTGAACGCAATTGGTTTGATTTCAATCCGCTTTTTCACAGTTTTGTTTTTTTCTGGCATGGTTCACATAGTCTCAATTACGTGACGATAGATTCTACTGTAACATTCTTGCACTTACGATTCAGTTCCTTAATTGTACGGGTTCTTCCACCATGGCCAAGTGCAGTATGAGCGTAATGTATGATGTTGTAGACTTCATCAACTGTAACATCATACCGAATTAGTGCTTTTTCTGTAGATAGAGGTACTACAAGTTCGTCCTTTCCTCCAATAATTAGAATATAATAGCGTTTCAACCTTCTGCAATGAAATGTTTGTTTTTCCTTCATCCATTTTATTTCTTACTTAATTTATTAAAGAAGTGTATTTTGTTGCCTTATTTGTATTTATTTTAAAACTGCCTTATTTGTTGTAAATAAAAGCTGCTACCGTGCTTATTTTTTACACATTCAGGAAAATGTCACAAAACTTTTTCCGGATAACATCACTAATTTGCCTTCAGCAAATTTAAAAATACAAAATATCTTAAAATGGAAGCAAACTGCTTCTATTTTAGATCGTAGCTGATCAAACTTGCTTGAATTAACTCGAAGCTAGACTACCAATGGAGCAAATAAGAAGGTACAAGTGTGGAAAAGCGTCTCGACAGAAATAGCTAGCGCAGGCTTATTCAAGATCGATTTAAATTCCTCGTTTCAGGATTTTACCTCAAAGTCTTGATACCTCCTAAATTATTAACGCAAAGACTTGGTAAAAGGTCGAAATGGAATCGTAATGAAACAAAGCTCGGACTTTACCAATCCACTTTTGTAAAGTTTTACCGGTGAAACCTAGGATTTACCAGATTTTTAGATATTGCAATAACAGCTCTCCAGAGAAACCCATCTTTGAGATTTTATTTTTCCGGCTCTGAATGTCCAGCGAGGACTATGCTTCGGGATTTCGCCAAGCAGAACTAGCGGCTCTTATACAAATTTTAACAAATTTATGCATTTGTTATATTTCAGTTATACATGTGACCCGTTTATATTTTTTCACAATTTCTGTCCTTTAACATATAATAAAAGGATTTCACATAATTCGGAACCAGATATGTAAATTTATATCTACAATAAAAATGTATTTAGCTACGTTTGTAAACAAGAACATTGTTCAAGAATTTCAGCATAATAAAACTAGTAATACTTGGAAAATTTTGGCGTATAATTACTTAACTGAATTGAAAATGCTAAATATAAGTTTGAAGAGTACGCATGTATAACAATTTTGATTTTTAATGTAAATTTTGAAAGTTTTCTTTTCTTTTAGAATCAAAAAAGAGAGTAGGCAGAAAAGAAAACAGATTGAATGATAAATGCATATTCTACAAAATGAATTATACGCTTTTAATAAAGACTTGAAGTTTTAAAGGACAATAATAACTTTTTCATTATTAATCAGAGTCGCTTAGATCTGGTGTATAAGTTATTGATAATGTATGTATATTTTGACTGGTTATTTTGAATTGTATCAATACCTTGTATAATTTTAGCGGACTAGTATTTTATATTTACTAAATATGTAGCTCTTTGCTCAAATGATTGTTTAGTAGAATGTTTGCATACAGAAAGAAAATATGAAAAATTCTGCAAAATTTGAAAATTTAGGGCTTAGGGCGCCCGGCACCCACTGATTTTTTTGATCAGGTCAAACTTTTGAACATGGAACTTGCATGAAGAGAGGCACCTTTTTGCACTATCGCTAAAGAATTTAGATATATTAAGCATATGTTTACATTAAGGAAAGAAAATCCCAAAAATTCGACAAAATTAAAAAAATAGGGGTACCACCGCCCCCAAGGTTTTTTTTTTTAATATCAGGCCAAAATTTTTAAAACTTAACTTAGATGAGGAAAGGCGTATTTTCAGCACTATTGCTAAAGAATTGATAATCTTTCATTTTCTCGGCCTACCCTACTGTACGAGGATTTTGGCATCCAATTTCCCATAGACTGTTTTCTTCATAATGGGCCAATTTATTCAGTTAACAAAATCATTTTTTCAATTATATTCCACCACGTTTCTTTCTGGATTACCGCTTTTCTCTGTTATCTTGCTTCATATTCCTGTATCTTCATTGCAGTTTCTGTTACTATTTAATCGTTCTGTCCTCAGCGTGAGTATAGCTTGTAAAGCAGGTTGCATGTTTTAATGACCGTCCTGGTAGTATGTTGTCTTCAACTTACGACGAAAGATATTTCGTAATTGGAGCCTCTCATATTGATTGAAAATCCGTATTCCGTAGCTCCAAAAACTATTTCGAAAATTTTTTGGCCTTTAGCATTTTTTTAACCAAAAGAAATATATACTGATGTCAAAAATTAAGATCACAAATATGTTTTTCAAAAAACTACTAAGCTGCTTCCAAAAAAATTAATAAATTGTATTTTATGTATTTTAATCCGACTTCAGTTTGGAAAAAATGCTTGTTTAGCGTTAGCTTTTCTATTACAGCAGGAATTAGATCGTTTAAACATCTAGAATTTTTGTCTGCAGTCTCGTGAATATTTCATTGAAACTCAGAAATTTATTTGCAGTGGCAATGAACTCTCATAGTCGTTTAGATGAATCTTTAAGATGGAGATTAGCTGGCAAGCATCAAGTTAGCGAGTCTCGAACGAAGGTAATTCGATAGTTACAACTGGCACGGTAAGTGATAAACTGTGAAATCGATTCCAACAAATGGTACTCTCACCAAGAAGCTAGGTAGAGGCTGCCACAGAGCAACGATACCTGCACAGGATCGGTACTTGACATTAGGCGCACGACGACTTAGAGAATGGCTTCTGAGCTCCTCCGTGACCTTGCTGCTACTTCTGGAGTAAGAACTTCCAGGAAAACAGTACAGATATCTAGTAGAGAGAGCGCTTTATGCCTGGTCTACAGTGGTGTGGGTTTCTTTGACTGCATTGTACAGAAGAAATCGTTTATTGTGGAGTCAAACACATCAGTCTTGGACTCAACAAGAATGGGAACGTGTTCTTTTCAGTGATGAGTGGAGATTCACTACACAGAGTGATTCTAATCGAGTCTTCATCTGGGGAGAACATGGAACTCGCAATCATAATTCCTGCTTAAGATAATCGACCGATTTCGTGGCAAAGGAATCCCAGTCTTGGGCGACAGAATGTTTAGCAGTCGTACAGCACTGCAACCCTTCGATGCGGGCACTTATCACCACACAGCTCAACGGGGATGAGGTCCTTAACGTCTCGGTGAGTTTGTTGAGCCGCGTGTGTACGATAATGCGCGGCTAAATAGAACTCGCATTCTGGATGAGTTTCTCGAAGAGGACATTCACTGTATGAACGGGCCCGCGAGGTCTCCCGATCTCAATCCTGTTGAATGTGTTTAGGATGGTCTTGGAAATTCCACATTGCATTTCAAATTAACTCAAACTCAAATTAACTCAAAGCGTAATCCCTCTCCCAGGACCCTCGAGGAGTTAAAGATGCGCTATTGGAAGAATGGGCTTTATTGAAACATGCATTTATCGACATCTTCGTTAACAGTATGAAGAAGCATAATAACATATGCATATAGAAGTACACGTCGACCGCATTCCATGTTTGACAGACTCTTCCCGAGATAAAAGCTTTACGTCGGATTAAAGATTTAACAGCTTTTGCTATACACTAGTCTTTTCTGGGACCTTTTGTACATGAGTGTGAAATTGAAGAAGCATCTACCTCATTACAAAGCTGATTCTTTTAATCACCCCTATATTTATGTTATCAACTTTTACTAGATGCCCGTTATACATTACTGCACGCGCGGTTACCACCATTAAATTTACAATCATAGCGCATGGTGACGTTAAAATGATCATGTTTATGCATGTGAGAAATTATACTCTTCTGATGTGGTTTGCATAACGCTAATATTTCTTTTTCACTTCCTTTTCTGTTTTGTGATAAAAAAGTAAATGCTGATTAAATTTCTCAAATGGTGTATTGAATAATTTCATGAAATTGTCAATCCATTTATCAAAAATGTACACCAGTTTAAGTATTTTATTGTCGAGGGGTTCTTTTTAATTGTATTGAAAGTATGTTTCAGCTTCCAGAACTGAAAAAAATATTCTTAAAAATGAATATGCGGGCAAATTTGTTTTACATTTCTTAATTTGAAAAGAAATCGTGGTTTACGAATTAACTCAAACGATAAAATCTTGTACTTTAATACGATCAATTTATTTTTATATCCTCGGAAATACAAAATACACCGAGAAAAAGGCATTTGTGTGGAATTGATCTATCTTCATTTTTATGTCCTATAAAATATATACTTAACAATATTAAACAAGTTTAAAAACTTCGATGTAATTGCACTTTCTAAACATGCGATTACCGCATATTTTCTCTTAAAATAATCCAGAAATTGAAGGGAACACGAATTTAAAAATATTAATTTCTATTTTACTGGCATGAAAAGAAAAATTTGCTGAAAAGTTTTCGCAAATCCCTAAAACACCTAGTCGATAATCCCCCACCGTTTTCTGCTGCATGGATGCACTTCCAATTGAGTCTACCTCTCAGATGGCCAGATTAATAGAAAATCCACCATCCATCTTTGAGAGAGGGGTGAAATTGGGATGATAAATTGTGTTTGTTCTAGCCACTAACAGGTGTTAAGAACAGGTTATAGACTGAGTAAATGAGAAGCCAATTCTAGCAATGTAGGTGTAGGCTTCGCGTATCCTTTTCCCAATCACTATGACGAATGGTGTATGTCTGATGATGGAAATATCACATAGCTTAACTGAGGAAGGTATTCCGTTTGATATTTATCGGAACTTTCACGTAGTCGATCATATATATGGCTATTTAACGCTTTCACTCAGTTTAATAAGCTTGATTTAGCATACCGAGCATTCGGACACGAAGTGGATATGCATATGGAGGGAAGTAATTTTCTAAACAGGAAAGGAAGGAGGCTGCATTGGAAATTACAAAACGCAGAGGTGTGGGTATTAGTTATTTAAAGTCCACATTTGCAAATTAATGGGATTTATGCTATTTTCCTCTGACTGAATAATAGATAAATTACCATTAATTTAAGACGCTCGAACTAGAATTTCATGAGAATTAATATTTGCTTTTGGGTATCGTGTTAAGTTTATAAATGTCGCGCTGGCTAAGATGCGTGAAATCAGAAACATACGAAAGGGTGATTATTGCAATATTTTTAAACATATTTAAGGGTCTAATAGTCAGAATTATTTGTGCAAATGTATGTTTGTTAAAAATATTTTATAAAATATGTGAAGGGAGAATTTGTCTTTAGATTTAAAGATCTTCAGTAAAAAGTTTTGTTAAATTTTAAACAGCAATTCATATTTTTAGCCTCCTTTTTGAAAAAAATGTACCCAACTCTCAAATAAAGTTATTTTTAAACTTGGAAGCATAAGTTTATTATGCAATAAACAACGTTTAATACTTTAATTTCAGTTAATCAAGCAGATTATTGATTTCGTTAAAATAACTATAAAACCTTGCATTATAGACTAAAAATAGGATTTTAAGTACAGATCTCAAGCGGATATTTTTAAAGGATCTGGGTGCTGTGTGTGTTAAATCCAAAGAAAAAATATTAGGTATCTATTGTGTGAGTGAAAATATCAACCAGATATTGAGAAAAATATCTTCTTAATTTAAACCACCACAATTTTGTAGTTCGAAACTGACTTCTTTTACAAAAAAAATATCAGGATGACTCAGCGATGAGTACTATAAGAGTAATTGGTTGTATATTTAACTCTTCAAGCGAGTGGTCCAGTTACGTACTTATCTATGCAGAAAATTTCCTTAAATAATGATTAAATATCAGCCTTTCATCCCTTGAGTGATTCGGTGAAATGAGCACTAGACTCCTTTTTGGATTAAACAGTAGGGGCTTCACGTCAGGCTGATCACCTGCACTAGGCATTTACTTCCTCATCCCAATGCGCTTGTTATCGAAAGTGTGAATGGGTAGCGCAGGCCTTGTCCCTAAGTGGGCTGTTGCGCCTAGGGTTGCCAGGTCGCCAAACCAAATAGCCGGACAGACCAACCAGTTTGGCCGGACGTTTGGGTAAAAAGGCCGGACAGCCTACAATATTGAGGATTTTGTCTCGGTATTAATAGGCACGACAAAAAAATTGTATGTAAAATCAAGCTTTTTTGATTTCTTACCATGAATCTTGTAAAATTCTAATGAAATATAAATAACATCGAATGCCAAATCAGTTCAAGTACTTTATTACTAATCAGCCAAAGTCACCAGTAAAAAGCCTAACAAAAGGCGGACACCGTTAAGTTTGGACGGACACGCAATCAAAAAGCCTAACTATGTCCGGCTTTATCCGGATGCCTAGCAACGCTGCGCCTATGTTTAGTTTGGTTCTAACGATTAAATAACAGCTGGTCGAAAACTTTTCGAATGCTGATGAAAAATGTAATAAATCCTTATCTTCACAATCGATTAAAATAACAATAATCCTGTCACGCAGTCATTGAAAAAATTTTCTTCTGTAAATCCATCTTTCTTTGTATTAAAATAACTGGCACACTTTTAAATAATTTCAAATGTAAGGTAATAATAAACATAATCCTTTTTTCTGTAGTTTAAATTACTGAATTCCCTTGAATACACTAGATGCAGAAATTTTAGGTCCGAAGTTTGGCTAAAACCATATTTAAATAATGGCTTAAAGGATAAAAATTTAAGTAATGAAATAAGATGTTTTGCTTCTTATATGTAATTATTTGTCTCAACGAACATGATTTGATGATTATGTTAGATCTTGGCGAGAACTTGGTGAAATCGTAACACTTAGTTAAAGTGTTAAGCAGTTATCAGTCGGTCAAAAACTACATGAAGAATGCTGGCCATAATTTTTTAATGTTGGCCTGTTTTCTTTATTGGTTAACTCCTTTCGTCCAGCCCAGCCCAATCTGGAAGAATTCAAACCTAAATATCATATGCGACACAAAAAAAATCCCTTCACTTTCAACAAGGGATTCTATTCAGTCAGGCCCGACCAGTGGCCGAGCGCGTAGCGCTCTGATTTGGGAGACGGAAGGTGCCAGGTTCAAAACCCGGTCGCATCCGCCGACTTAGAATTTTCCCCCCTCAGAAACAGCGTAAATACGGGTTAGGACACCTTAGAAAGACACCCCCCCCGCAGTGGATACCGCAACAATCTGCCTAGATCCCACGTGTAGAAAATTGGCCATAATCCCACAACAACTATTCAGTCAGTATTGAGACAGTTTCTATTTATTAATTATTATGGATACCCTTTCATATCTCTCGAAATGATCATACTGTAATTACAATGGACTTTACAAGAGACGTAATTTAAATTTACGCTGCAATAGGTTTGAACAGCAAAAATTAATATTCATCTAAGCGTTTTTTTTTTTGTTTGTTTTTTTTTCCCGAAAATGTCGAAACTGGTATTTTAAAATGTATGAGGGAGACATTACAATGGGTATTAAAATAAAAAATGGGATTGGTAATTTTGAATTTCTCATTATAAAAATACATACTTTATTAAACCGAAAGACAAAACTAAAATAAATATATTATTGCACGTGTTTAATTTAGTGGTTAAATACGCTGGGAAAGCATTAATTAAGTCACTTATATAGTACGGATCATATAAAATGATATACCTTTTGTTGGATAGCTCCAAAATATTCAAAATAATTCACTATTTTTTTACTAACTCATTTCATATCTTTTACCTAGTTTATAAATTAGATATCAAGGATTTCTAATGAAAGTTCATCCCGTCAGTAACAAAATTCATATAAAGTTTTGATTTACTTACTCTCGTAGAAATTTTAGAGAAATGAGTCGATTTTCACACAGAAAACAAAATGTTGTCATGGCCCTCTGTTGATGAATAATTGAAAATCGATAAAAAAAAATGTATTTATTAAAAATTTGTTTCTTTCAGAAATGCGCGCAATTGCAGACTTTTCCTCTACTTGAAAGATTTAGAAAATAGCATTTTTCTATAAAATTGAAAAATATATCCCTTAAGGAAAGCTGGGTTGAAATTTGTCCACCAAAAATTAAATATGATTAGAGACTGTTTCCAAGGAATTGCTTAGACTTAATAAATTAGTTCTCATGACGAATGTGTTAAATAGAACCTATAAATCATGTAACTACCACAAGCTACGCAAACAAATATGGATAAAATAAAAGTGTGAACGATGATGGATAAACCTGCAAGTCACAGTCGAACTTTTCCAATCTGTTTGTATTATAATTTACTTTTAAAAATTATTTTATGCATACATTTGAATTTTTCAGTACAATTAAAAATAGGCATTCAGGGGAAATTTGCTGAAAACCCGCGACCTGGACTAAGTTAATGCTGCAATTCGTCAAAAAGTACATGGAATTAGGTTACTTTACAGGTTACTTTAGGTTAAGGGTAGGCAATTAGGTAATTAGGTTACTTTAGGTTACATTATTTTAGTTTGTTTCGAATGAGAAATCATAGGCTATTTGTCTGTAAACGCTGATGTTAATTTCAAGTTAAAAAAAATTGAGCTCAGTGTTAAAAACATTGAGCTACCAGACACCTGTTAATTTTAATAAAACACTCATTACCTTGAAATAAATTTGTATGTGAAAATATACTTTCATTGAATTTGTAAACTGAAAGGTTTAGATCAACATGTTTGACTTATTCATATGACATATTAAACTGATTTCATTTCTTCATTCAAGATTTTATATTTCTGTTCAATGATCAAGTTTTTAAAAAATTGAAAAGCTTCATTTTAATAAATTTTGAATTGAACTGCTTATTGATAAGAGTATATTAAGTGATATGTAATAGGATGAAATGAAAAGTGAAGATTTATTTATTTTTTGAAATTGGAAACACTTGGGGTTAAAAGTTGACTATTGGCCAATTAACACCTAGATAAAATTTGGACGAAAATCGGCAATATCTACTCACAAGCGCCATCTATGTTTCACTGTAGTTTAGTCTAGGTTTCAGGAGGGTTTCTGCAATTATTTCACCCTTTGTGCAGCTACAATAATTTTTAAAGTATAAAATTATTCATCTACTAAAAGAATAATAATCGGAAATTAACAAAACCTAATTTTTTGCTGTATTTTGGGTAAATATGTAATGTATTTCGAGATCCATTGTTTTTCGCGATATACGTATTTTCTCACATGAAAATTAATTGAATTGTGTGTGTGTTCTTTGCTTTCCTAAAGGTTATTCAAACCTTCGATTTATACGAATTGCGAGACAGTTTTTTGCGAATAACGGACACAGTTTCAAACACAAGTGTGAAGCCGAGTTTGCAAATAGATTCACTCAAAATTTCAAAATTAGTGAAGTAAATTTACCTTAATGTAGATTTATTATGTATCAGAAAGACAGAAAAGTGTCTTCAGATTGGATAAGTTATCGTGAAAGAAATTGTATACTTAAAAAATAAGAGTTTTTGCAAAAACGTGGTACAAAATTGGGAATTCTTAATTTCAGACCATTACCCTTTTTGTAAAGCACAAAAAAAAAATCTAGCAATATG
Organism: Cheiracanthium punctorium; assembly: GCA_038373885.1. Taxonomy (NCBI): domain Eukaryota; kingdom Metazoa; phylum Arthropoda; class Arachnida; order Araneae; family Cheiracanthiidae; genus Cheiracanthium; species Cheiracanthium punctorium. The sequence continues at coordinate 1,686,410 of JAWZYV010013297.1, forward strand.
ATATATTACAAAATATTACAGATCTGCAAAGATTGAAATTATCCCCGAATACCTTCGATAACCTACAGTCAGCTATAGAGAAACATATAGTGTTGGTGGCTACAGAAGATATTTCCAAATTTCGTCTAAATTTTTGTTACGTTACTCTCAGAAATGGTCATATTTTGTGTCCCCCCCCCCCAGGCGTTTTCACTTTTATTTTTTTTTTCTCTCAAAACTAATATGCAATGAGTCTCACTTTTTTGGTAAGTTATTAGAGGAAATTCATTGAATGAAATGATAGGCAATTTGGCATTTACTTTCCAAGCTACATTTATAAAAAAAAAGAGGTAAAAAAAAATTCAGAAGGAGATTTCAAAGATAAAGGTAGTTGCTATATACCGATTCAAGATGCATAACTTTTAATTTGGAATAATGGAATATTTTATGCTTTTCAATGTTAAAAAAAAGGTTTCTGTCGCTAATTTAAGAAATTCAGTCTCCTCTAAAGTTGAGAAGATAAACATTAATTTTTGTCTTAAATTGCAGTTTTAAAGTACAATTTAAAGCATGTAAATATTTTAATGCTTCCATTCTTTAAATATTGATATTTACAATAATTAAACAAATTCACACTGAACGGACATAGTTTTTTTTTACCAAAAATGTTTAATGTTAGTGGTAAATAACACCTAATTATATTTATAAAGTGTGAAATTATGCTCTTCTACAAGAATGTACTTTTATTATCATGTATCCGAAATGGTAAAGTTATGAAGGAAGAAAAAACATTTATTTATCATTAAAAGTGGGGAATTATTCTTGTTGCTCTGCTTTATAAAAATGTAAGTAAACAAAAACAAGTTTTAATTCATTAATGTAATGTCATAAAGAGAAGATTAAGCAGAAATGAGTTATTTTTATTATGTGTGCGTGTGTGTGCTATGTATTCCATAAATTTACTTAGCATAATTATTAAAAAGAAGTAGCATTGTCGAAGTATACATAAATAAATGTGGAATTACTTTATATGTTTAATGGTATAAATGGAAAATATTTAGATTATTTTATTTAAGTACATATACATTTACAGTGTTGGACAAATTATTCGACTCATTTCGATTTAATCATGCTTCTTTCTTTTATCAATATTTTAATTAAGCCCATTTCGGTTAAGGCTGATATGTTTTTATCAAATGGAACTACAATCCCTGGCCATATTAATGTGACCACTAGGTATTTTCTACCCACATAAACCACTGTTGCCATACTAATAAAAGTTTGTTGGCATATATTGATGAAGAGTTGCCCCTACTGTAAATAGCATTTATTCAGCGAAGTTTTACCTTAAAAAAGGAGTGAAAAGAAAAAAAAAGAGTCCCTCCACTTGACCTTCCGAACACTTGATAGTAATGCATGACAATTCTGTTTTTGTGCCCTGAACAAAAGTATACGCCCCTACACATAGTTTTATATAGGTTGTGTGATAGTGACCTTTAACCCTTTGAGGCGCAACCGTTTCCCAATGCTGAAAAAAGGGCAGCCGTTGCCATCGCTCGACTTAACTACCAGCAAGATGGCGGACGATCGTTTCGATCGTCGCAATTGTGGCACGCGATGAACGTTTCGATCGTCCGCCATCTTGCTGGTAGTTAAGTCGAGCGATGGCAACGGCTGCCCCTTTTTCAGCATTGGGCAATCTATCCAGCTGTTCTCGCATTCTTCCATTTTTCAGCAGATGCCAGTGCTGTTAAAAATAATCGTTACACTTTTTTTACGGGAAATGACGTGCTAAAAAGTAAAGGATTCTCGTGGAGCTATGCCAGCCGCAACTATTTTTAAAGAAATCAAATCTATTCTTCGTGACTGGCAACAGTCAAGAGTTTGGTGTCCCTAGAGCGGGAGCACTGCGCGTTAAAGGGTTAATAAACACACAGTTTGAGCTTACTCGATGCGCCATTTTGACACTTAAATGGATTTGCGACTATACGCCGTAAAGCACAATTCTTTTATGTGGTCCTGTAAAAACAGTCTATGTCCTACACACACCTAAATCCATGCAGGTCATGTGACCGCGATCTATAATAGAATTCCGAGTTTGCGCTGAATCGAATGCACCGCTTATACGCTAGCTCACTTTTAAGAATTTGCAGCCACAGACTGTAATGTATAAGAATTATTTTTTTGTTGTCCTGTAACAACTATACGTCCTGTTAACACCAAAATCAATACTGATTGTAAGAGGCAGAGTTGGTCATCATTAACTAAAATATTAGTTGAACTAAATATTCAACTAAAAACTTAGTTTTTATTGAACGCAACTAAACGTTTGACTAAAACAGTTGTTTGCCGAAGGACCAAATAACTGGGCTCAACTAAATTAGTTTTGGTTTTCTATTCAAATAAACTCATTTAAATGAGCAGAGTTAGTTGGACCTTACAACTGAAATTAATAGTTTTTGTTGAAGGTTCAACTAACTTCGCTTTTTTAATAAAGTTTTAGATTTATGTTCAGCTAAAACTAATTTAGTTGAGCAGAGTTAGTTGAAACTTACAGCTAACAACTTTTAGTTTAGTTGTAATTGTCGAATAACGGCTAATAACCAATGAGACCGACAGATGAATAACATTTATCTACTTTTTGCTTGTTAAAGCAAGGAGCTGTGTGTTCGTGTTCCTTTACCAATAGCTGTTATTTCTTTTCTGTATTCTAGTTAACACTTTCATTGTGTTATCTCACTTTATTTGATAATGATTTAGGAGCAATTAAATTTAAAAATAAATTATGATTTTTTAACACTCTCCAGCTAAGCTGAAAAGTGTATGATTTCGGTTTGTTTGTGTCTCCGTCCGTCCGTTCTGTAGCTGACATAAATATATATATATATATTCATTATTACAAAATTTATCTATATTATCTCTATATACCGTACCTAGGAATCTATAGAAAATTGCCTGTAGCATAAATAGATCTCTTGCAGGAGCATCCAAAACAATTCCAATACGTTACGTTCTATAGGCAGTTCTTTAAAGCATGTTTTAAAGGTATTCGCCTATTTAAAACAAAACAAAAGTTTTAAAAAAATTGCGCAATTTTCACAAAATCTAAAAAATCAAATAAACATTTTAAAAAAGTTTTAAAATCTATTTTTGAAAATCTGGCATGTTTTTGGTTGTTGTTGTTTCAGTCATTGCTGATCATGTAACTATATTTCATTTTCTAAAATAAGCTATTTTTGAGGGATGCGAGAACAAACATTTATACAATTTTAATAAAATATAAAAATCTAAGAAATATTTAAAACAATTTTGGCACATCTGTAGTTTAAATTAGCTTACCATCTAATATCATTTCGAAATTCATTCTATTCCCTTGCAATTGTTTAGGAATGGAACAAACATATTCTCAATTTTCACAAAATCTCAAAATCTATAACAAATTTTGAAGTACTTCGGCGCTTCACCACTTGTGACGACGGGACTAAATTTTATTTCATTCGCTTCAGTGGTGCAAGGGCCATTCATTAATTACGTAAGCTTCAGGAGGGGGAGGAAGGGTTTGCAAAATCTCTACATACCCTTATCTCGGTGGGGGGGGGGAGAGGTTAAAAGCCATTCTTACTTCCTAGATGGATATTTGAGAGCTAAGCATTGGGGAAAACAACTTTGATATCTATTTTTTTTCTTTTTTAATGTACAACTTTATTTATACAAATTTTTATTTTGAAAACTTTTATTGCGCATTAAGTTTTCAAAATCTTTAATGTGCCTATTTTTACACATTTTGAAGCTTATAAATAAAAATTATACTACGTTCTATTAAATGTTCTACCTTCTAAAGTCTTACGGAGGAAGGGGGAGGGAGAAACCGAGAAATCTTACATGGCGCTTACATGCGGGTGGAGAGGGGGAGGGGGGTCAAAAGTGGCCAAAATCGTCCTTACGAAATTAATGAATGGCCTCCTGTACGTGATGAACTAATATTTACAGATTTTGAAATGATTTTTGCATAATCTTAAAATCTAATCAAAATTTTAAAAAAGTCAACAACGCCTTAGTTTAAGTTGAGTGGCCACTTATCACATCACAAAATTTCAATTCATTCGCTTTAGACGTCATTATGTGATGCACGAACAAAAATTTACTCCGAAACGATTTTCGCAAAATTTCAAAATCTAATCAAAATTTTTAAGAAATTCGACGCCTGTAGTTTGAGTTGAGAGACCAACTATCATGTCACCAAATTTCATTTCGTTCGCTTTCGTCGCTCTTTCATGATGCGGGAACCAAAGAAGTGTCACAGACAGAATGACAGAACGACAACGTGTTTTTTGACGGTCGTACTGGGTTCCTATATTCTTGAAATTGATATAAATCACAAAATTTTATAATTACATGTAATGTACAGACAATAATCTAACTTTATTTTATATACATATTATCAAAAATTTCTAAACATGAAATATATATATAGTTGTGAATTTGGGAAGTTCTTCCGTTTCTGAATGGGACGAGAACTGGAAAGTTAGAGAAACTATACCAGATGTCAAGACAAAACGTTCGAGGTCGTTGAACAATGTGCGCACCCAAGCACAATCCATAAACAGTAATTGTTTAAAAAACAGTTCATTGAATTCCACAGTTTCAACAAAGCTCAGAATGTCAGTTAACGCTTTACATAATGATGCCCAACTCTGTCTCTAGGTATAGCTAGATTACAGTTAGTTATTAGTTGTTATTCGAAAACTAAAACTAATAGTTGTAGATTGAAGGTTCAACTAACTTGGTTCAACTAAATTAGTTTTAGTTGTATGCTCAAATAAAATTAATTTATTTGAGCTAAGTTAGTTGAACCTTACAACTAAAACTAGTAGTTCTTAGTTGAAGGTTCAAATAACTGGACTCAACTAAATTAGTTTTAGTTTTCTGTTCAACTAAATTAGTTTTGTTTTCTGTTCAACTAAAACTAATTTATTTCAGCATAGTCAGTTGAACCTAGCAACTAACAACAATTAGTTTAGTTGTCATTTACCTGTCAACTAACTAAATTAGTTTTAGTTGTAAGTTGAATGTTAGTTTAGGCCCAACTCTGGCTAAGAGTAATATATATACCAGCTTTAAGGGCAATCGAATTCAATGTCTGGGAGTTATCATGTTCACTCACATACGTATACACATACGCACGCATGCACGCACACACGAGAGTGTAAACTCAAAAATAGAATAAATGAAATCCGAATACCCCAAAACGTGCCAATACATCAAAATCCCATTGTCGAATTTTTTCATGATCACAATACTTTCCTTACACGGAACGTGCGCAGAAAGTAAAAATTATATACAGCTGCTGGTGGTCACCTTAATATGGCCAAGGACTATAAATGGCTTCTCAATATCAATGCTTTTACAAAACGATTGTTTGCTTTTTCTAACACTTTCCAACATGCCTCCCCATGTGTATAAGTCAGTAAACATGGTAGACGACTGAAGTATGAAGGTCCCTCATTCGGGCCTAAAGCGCGGCTGTCGATCAAGCGGTTTAGAGTTTTGGTCTGCTTTCTCAAGATGTAACGTGAATGCGCATTAGAATCCCTTAAAAAGGCCACCGACCAAGGCATCGCCTCCCGCAAGCAGGTGCACTTCGTGTAGGATTGCCATTACAGAAAGCACACACTTGTCAGCAAAGTTGTAGAGTGCTTGATTTCGGCTTGTCCGCCCGCACTCTAGCTATTCATCAATTACTATGTAATTTTTGTATGTTATTCCTATGTACTGTTGAATGTATTCTATTAAAAATCGTTCATGTAGCATTAATAGTTCTTTTACGGGAGTACCGCAAAGAATTGCAGTATTCTGTACTACCAGCGATTGTTTAAATCGTAATTTAGAGATATTAGTCTATTTCAAATAAAATTCATTTATGCCATGAAGGATTACAAAATAACGCTCTACATCGAAAATAGTGTATGTAACATTTCAAATTCTTCTATAGAATCACTCGAAACAAATCCCATACATGGCAGTTTAGATACATTAATCCATTTTATTTAGAATAAAATATCTACAGTCTATAAATGTTTATGACAGCTTACTGTTCATTCAAATGATGGAAATAAAATGTAAACATTTTTTACACGGTTTTGCTAAATTACAGTAAACAAATTTTTCTTTAAAAAACTGAATAAACATTTTAATTTAAAAATAATTTATATAGAACTTTTATTGAAAAAAATAGCTTTTCACAACTGCTTCAATATTTATAAATGAGGATTACTTCAATAATCTTGATTTGAAAAAAGTAAATAGATGGTAGTCTAAAGTGATGTTTTTTTATTTCTAAGGTTTTGAAAAAAAATACTATTTTTTAATAATAAAATTAAGTGAGAATTCTTTTTGTGTTGATAATAATTCAAGAAATTCATACTACACAGAATTTACTTTCTCAAAGAAATACGTTTTTCAGAATGCAATAAATAAAAATGTGCAATTATATGTTTAATGACTTAAAAGAGAAGTATTTTGATAATCTTGATTTTAAAAATTAAATAGCTGGTAGTGGACAATCTAAAATGATGTTCTTTGTTTTTAAATTTCGTAAAGATAAACGTTAATCAGTAATTAAGGCAATGCTTTTAATAAGTGAAATTCCTAGGTATGTTAATAAAAAAAGTTATTCTAAACATAATTTATTTTCTCGGGAGAAAATAGTTGTTAAAGATACAATAAAAAATACTCGTTAGTTTACATGTTTAATGACATACAAAAATAGAACTTTGATAATCATGTTTTTAAAAAGTAAGAGAAATTGGTAGAAAACAATCCAAGATCATTCTAAACTAATTTATTTTCTCAGTAAATTGCCGTTGCAATTTACAGTTAAAAATCATTAAATATGCAATTAGTTAACATGTTTAATGATGCATATCCGAAATATTTCTATAATCTTACTTTGAAAAATTTGAAATAATTGTGAGTAAGCAAACAAGAATATTTTTCTTTTATTTGTAAAAAAGATTTTAATAAAATTTAAGTAATTTTGATAGTATTTTTGTATAAAACATTAAAATTCATTCCATGAATGTACAGGGTGATTATAATGCCTTATTGTCTGTAAAGGATAACTACTGCTCCAAATGTTATCAGACTTGTTATTTGTGTAAAGGATGTAATGGTCAGGTTTTACGAAACATCTTAACATTGACGGTAAGCGAGCTGCAGTCACAGAGCATGTAACAGGTCCAGCTGTTGACTGCTCCCCGACTGCTGCTGAAATAGGGTCCAATTATGAAACCAGTTGTCATTCCACACCAAACGGTGTCTTTTTTCGAATGCAATGGAATCGGATACATAACACGAGGGATTTGTCTGGACCAAATCCTTCAGTTATGTGCACGGACTAAGAGGGTACAGGACAATCATCCAAGCATTGTGAAAGAACTAAATGAAATTTGCCTAAAAGGTGGCGCTGGTAGTCGTACCCATTAATTTTTTGGCGCATGCGTCGTGTGCTAGTAGCTGAAACTTAAACAAATATCAACGGAAGCACCGCGCGGGGGATGCTTACGCCATGTGTCGTCAGAGGGCGCCCAGGCCGTTAATCATTAAAAGAGGGTCGCATATTTTCCATTCAGAGGCTGACGCAGTTTTGCCCGTCTGCTGCTTCCCGATGATCGTCCTAAAGCCTCTTAGTCCGTGGTTATGGGGGTGTTGACATTACCATTTAGCTAAAAATGGACATTGACATTACCATTTACCATTTTTAGACATTACCATTTAGCATCAGTCCACAAAATGTTCCATGGCCAATGTTCGTCCATTTCCATCCGTGCAAGGAATTCCAAAGCGGAAGATTAATAATCGTGAAATTCAAATTCTTGAACATGTTTGATTTCGTATAAGTAGAACTGCAGCACTTTACGGACAATTTTGTTCACCGTACTCCATAGTACAAAGATTCGACATGCAACAGCACGCACGCTGTACGCACCGAGTGTGTCTTCCATTGTTGCTTCCTCCACTGCTAATGCAACAACTTCCTGGGTTTCTTCAGAAGCAGGCTTCCTTCCCCTCCCAGGCGCAATCGGCCCTCGGCGTATTCCTCTTACTGTGAGATACCTTTGCAAAGCACGCCGTTCATTGGTATCGCATTTATCATAAGATTTTACGAGAAAAGCACGATGTTGCATGGTTAGAAACATTGTAGATTCGTAACAGTGCGAACTGAAAAATACGCTAACTTCAATCTGAAATATCAAATGGCTTGTACAGCGCATTTGCATAAACCCTTTGCTTCTGGCATGGTTAGAGATATTGTCGATTCGTAACAATGCGAACTGAAAAATACGCTAACTTTTATCTGAAATATCAAATGGCTTGTACAGCGCATTTGCATAAACCCTTTGCTACTGGCATTGTTAGAGATATTGTCGATTCGTAACAATGCGAACTGATAAATACGCTAACTTTAATCTGAAATATCAAATGGCGTGTGCAGCGCATTTGCATAAACCCTTTGCTTCTGGCATGATTAGAGATATTGTCGATTCGTAACATTGCGAACTGAAAAATACGCTAACTTTTATCTGAAATATCAAATGGCGTGTACATGAATCATTTGCTTCTTCCTGTCGTAAGCCAATCCCAAGCCCTTGCAGTTTGCATAACGCTACATCCAGTTTCATTTTAGGAACAATTACAAACGCTTTAAACAATCTATTCATGTGTTATTTCGTTTACCAATATTGCATACAGCGCCACTTTTCGATGCTGATGAATTTTTAAATTTTTCTTTGGGGGAGGGGGATAATAAATTTCCATGACGTCCGTTACACAATTACCAAGTTTGATAACATTTGGTCCAGTAGTTTTCCTGTTCTGGCCTCTTCATAAAGTAACTTTAATTATAACTATCCTGTATACCTGTAAGTCTACAGAAAATTAATCTAGATTGGTTTTTCTTCGAGTTTGATATGCTTAGATTGTTATGAAGCTATCCGAAGTATTTTTCCTTCGACCATTGGGATAACATTAAATCCTAGCATGGATGTATATTTTTTCTCTTTTTCTTATCAATAACTGCTTTAAAAGAGTTATAAACCTGAAGTTCCTGGTTGGGTCCCCCCATTTTCATGGCAAGAGGCGTCAGCATCTATGCAAGTTCCCACAGTAAAATAATTTAAATTAGCGATTTTGGGAGTTAAGTTTATTTTTTTCAGAAATCGTGTACCTTTTGAACAGCTTTTTAAAGATTCGAACTGTACGATAAGTTACGAAATATTCATAGAAAAATTCACAAGTATGCAAAGTTTTGCAATATTTCCTTAAATGTATAACGCTTTGGCTCATGTTTGGAGGTAATTTTTGTAGCAAAGAATTTTTTCGGAAAGCTGTGTGAGACATAGAGGCTTACTGTTAATATAAGTGCATAGTGCATTTGAAGGGCTTTATTATATTTTGAGTGTCTAACATCATTGGTTTGTTTATAAAGCTGTTCAAAGGCCGCGTATCTCTTTTTAAAAGGAACAAACTTAACCCATCAGCGCCCGACTTTTTTCAGCACATCCAGTTTATGCTGATGCGAGAAGTGATAAATAAATTTCCGACATTTGTGGGGTATGAAGAATGTAATTTTCTTAAAATATTTATAAACAATTAATTATTAACATTTTATTTTGTTATCGCTGAGTATTGGTGGAAATGAAATTTTTATTTGAGAAATAATAATAGGAAACAAATGAATGCTTAAATAATTTTGCGACCGTCTTAAAATAGATCGCTGGGCTTTAATGGGCTAAGAATCTATAGCTTCCTTTTCTGTGGAGATCTAAAACAAATAGTCTGCAAGAAACCGTGAATGATACCTTACACCAAGTCTCAATCCCTTGCCAGCCAAGCCAGATGCATAGCATTCGCCTTTTTTTTTTACGGGCGAGTTTAGATGTGCTATACAACTGAAGCGCCTTTTTTACTTCCTTTCTTTCACGCGTCGAGTTGGAAAATATGAATATGGCGTTAGTTTAGGGGAGAAAAAGTAATAGCGTGTAACGATAAAATTGAAATTTTTGTTCTATAGAATGATTCTGGAAATAATTTTGCGGATATCAGATAGGGGATCAGAGAAGATTCGACCTTTGGAGTGTACAAATGCTTCCTCTTGATGTAGCGTCGTAAATTATAAGAAATCAAATATTTCCGGGTACGAAATTATTTGAAGAATCTTTATCTAAAAACAATAAGTGAGAAGGAGGCAATGCGCCACTTTAAATCGTTCATTGCGCCAAAAAATGGAAATCTCTGCCTTACACTGTTGCTTGTTTTAAAAAATCTTTATATTTTACTAATCATATGGCTGCAATGAAAATCTTGGAACTATAAGCAGTATAAACGTAATTCAGAACAGTACAAAATATCTTCATAGAGCCCACATTTGTTAATAACATCTGAATATTTAATCAAACTGATACAAGCAAAAATGTAGGTACTAAGCAGTACAAAAGCAGTCCAAAAAAGTACAATTGCAAAAATTGCAAAATGAGGTCATGGAATACAAAATAACATTTCTGTACTAATACAATTGGTTTTTCGAAACTTTCGATTGAAATTTAGAAAAATTGAGGGTCGCTGGTGGAGGAGCTTGTAAAATGCACATGGTAGGCAGATATTCTTCCACTTTATTAATTTGAAATAGAGTTTCGAGAACAAGAAAAAAGGAAAGAAAAGAAAAGAAATGCGGGAGCTTTTGAAGATCATGTAGAAAAAGATATCAAAACGGTAAGTAAAAACAATAAAGCTCAGCATTAAAATTGAGCTCAGCGCATTAAACGAATCCGCAGAGGAAAGTGATCAAACTTGTTTCTTTTACAGCAAAATGTACTTTAGATTCAAACCCTGAAGTTAGGATCAACTGTCCCAACTGTAAAGAATGAGCACAAATCTGTAGCAATGACGAAAAATATGGAGAGCATTTATGATTTTGTATCTTAAAAGTCATTCAAATCTGGTGAATTAACTGAATTTCATAGAAGTTCCAAATACTAAATTCCAAATGCACTTAAGTTAATAACGATTTATGTTCCGAGATTTTGCTGTTCTGTTAATTCAAAGCACACTAGGGCTATCTGGCAAAGTGAGGCATGCCATGTAAGACTTCTTAAGGTGTTCTACCGTGTACTCATGTTAGGTATGGAGAAAAACACCCAAAACTCCAGACCTTCAGATCGACAGTCGTACGGTAGGCCAGAACCCTGGACGGTCCCATTTCATTCGTCTACCAAAGTTTGTTTAGAGTCATCCATTTGTCGGTTGTTTGGCGTTCCGTAATTTTAAAACAAACGTATGTTCCTGAGTTTAGAAAGAAGACTGCACTCAAAAGAAAGACTGCTCAGTTATAAATAAATATTACATTAGTTAAACAACAACGATTTATCTTTATTTATGTATGTACCAGGTTTCATTCGAACCCTAACGGAAAAAATTAGGTACTTTCACACTTCTGAAATATTACTAATTTACTCTAAGGAAACTGTTTCTTTTTGCATTAAATTTTTTTTTTTGGAAATAACGGTCTAATTTATGATTGAAATAGACAACAAAGCAATTTTCTGCGCTTTATTGAGCTTGGAAGGATATAAATATTAATTTTGGATCTCAGTTTCATCTAAGTTTCCGCATAATCCATATTTAAAATTTTATCATTTTCTTTCATTAATAATATTCTGTGATGAGTTGGTATATTGCCTTATGTCGAATTTTGTCCTGGAATTAATATCTCAATTTCAATTCGTTTCACTTAAATTTTCTGCTTACTATAGGAGTGTCACAAAAATTGCTGTACATAAGTTTTCATACTTTCGAAGCTTGGGTGACATTGTATTAAAATTATAGGTATAAATATAAAACAGTAGGTATGGTATAGTTATCTTAACTTATAAAATATCTTTATTCAGTCCTTTGAAATGGAAAGCTGTACGTCTTAGATTTGTGAGTTTAGCAAACATTTAACTTGTGAGTATATTTTTGTCAGTGTAAAAGAGTACCTAATCCGGTAATCCCTCCTCTTATCCTATTCGAAATTTGTGGCAAAATATGGAAAATATTTTATGATAAAATTCACATGCAGGTTAAATTAATGTAAACTGGAAGCGTACATAACTCGAAATGCAAATCGAAAACTAATATTATCAGTTCGAACTTTCGCTTCAGAAATTTTATTAGATCTATATTTCTCGTTTACTCTCCCAATTTTAATCAATTATTTGTGTTCTGGAGCAATATACGCATTTATTGTTGACTTAAAATTTCCAATACAAACCATTTTTATTTGTTTATATACACATTGAGGCTTATTTGCCTCGAAGATGAAATTTCGTTGTTCAAGGTGAAAATGAGAGTACGTTTGGGACGTATCAATATTTATTCATAATCAATACAATAACAGTAGCAATGTCACACCTTAATTTCACACATCATATGATGAAAGAATCTAATATCTAGTCCCTGAATGATCAATTTTAAGTATGTCAATGGACACTTTCAGAACTATTTCCTTTCTTAGTAAACCAAAATTGTATAAGTTTTGAACCATAATGATTCTTGTGAAAACAAATCTTAGCATATTGTTATGTATGTTACTAAACTTAGATTTTCCACATTAATTATAAATTAAAGCTATGTAAAATGAACGTACTAGTGCCCGACACTTTAAGGATTCTTTTCCCTTTTCTTTCACTTAGCTAAGGCCCAAGTTCACTTTAGAAAAATTTTACGAGTAGATATAAATATAGAGTAAATCTTCTTTTATCATATTAAAACAATTATTTTTTTCCTCGTGGCGATTGCAAACCAGAAAAAGTGAAAATACTAAAAAGAAAATTTGATTGAATAGTTGACACTCATCGAAATAAAAATATTCAGGATGTGGCACCTTTTCGTTTCAATAGTTGACACATGTAGAAAAGGCTATTGGTGAACTAAGTCTTGGTTTTGTATGAAAGGAGTAAGAAATTGGGGAATAAAAACGATTATTTTAGAGTAAATTTACATGGCATATTTTGTAATAAATTTTATTTGAAAAAAATATTGAATTTAGTTGGTGGCCTCTTTTCCAAAATTCTTTTGGAAAACCTCACCTCTTACTGGACTATTTACATCAGTTTTAAGTTTTCTACATCCGCTTATTCTTTATGAACTCTTTTCTTTTCTTTTTCAGCAGCACTTTCAAATTTTCTTTTGTTTACTTATTTTGAAAAATAATCTTGACATTAATTCCCTGAAATAATAGAAGGTATCTTTTTTCTTTAAGACTCGTTTCTGATTTGGCGTGCTGCAGCCCCCTCAGCCCCCCCCCTCTGGCTGTGTTCCTGTTAGAGGGCACAACTACAGTTTAAAATAGTTCGGTACATTACAGCTTTCGAATTTCTTTATTTCTATTACTTGTTTTTTTAAAGTGTCAACTATTGGTTCACTGTCAACTAATTGAACGTTCACCTGGAAAAGTGCATTATCTGTACTTTTGTTTTACATTTTAAATAATAATATATGAACTGTAAATAATATTTTCGAAACTATAAGTTTAAAAATCTACTTTCTAATATGAGAGGATCAAACTTCAGTGGTTTATGTTTCATTGAACATATTGGCGGATCGGAAAGGGATGTCGTTTTTTAAAAAAAATTTGAGGATGTTTTTTTCTTTCGAGAAAGGTAGCCACCCTCCCACTTTTTTCAAGCCTACCCTCTTTGGAGGATGCATTTCCAAACTTACTGAAAGTGGTCTTTGGGTATTCGTGAGTTTGGTTCTTACAGAAAGTATTTTATGAATATCTTTTTTAAGATCGCGCAGGATATATTAAAAGAACGTTTTGGCCTGCTACCTCCATAGGCCACGAATTTTGGAAAATGCTCTCTAATCAAGTGCCTAAGTTAAAAAACTCACAAATATGAGAAATTTCTTATCTGCCTCAGTAGTTTCGTCTAAACGAAATACTTACTTACAAAAAAAAAACGCAATTACTTTCTGGTCAATACAATATTACCATCTCTAAAGTGAGTTTCAAATGCTTACTGTCTGTTGACCGTAATGCATAGAAATCCTTTTGTGCGTTCTATCGGAATGCATTGAAATCCTTTTGTGCGTTCTATTGCAATGCACTAAAATCCTTTTGTGCGTTCTATTGCAATGCATTGAAATTCTTTTGTGCGTTCTATTGCAATGCATTGGGATCCTTTTGTGCGTCTCGTTTGCAAAAGAACTATTCATGTAACATTTCATTTTCAGCGGGGACGAGGTGCAGTATACCTGAATAACTATAAATTATTTTCAAAAACGGAATACTTTCCGGTCACCCTAATAAAAACAAACTTTCTTTTGCACATATTTTCACACTGGATGAACACAAATAGAATGTCAAAAGATAGGGTCACACACCAATGAACATTCAAAAATTGGTTTCTTTTTTAATAAGTAGATTATTTCAGAAGCCTAAGTGTATTGTAGACAATGATGAAGAATATTTTCGCGAATAGAAAAAGGATGAGCTTTCGTTTTGAGACTATGAAAAAGATGCTGAGCACAGAATATTGACACATTCTGCGAAATGCTATTAAGTCGAATGGAAAAGAATAAGTAAAAATAGACGTCAGGTAATGATCACTTTCAGCGCAAGTAAACTGTATACACGATTGGCCTAAATGTATAAGAACTAGATTATTAACCCAAATTTACCGAAATTGCAGTACAATTATACATCATGTTCATTTTTATACAGTAAAATTATACATCGTGTCCATTTTCTCAAGAGAAATAGTAGAGATATTTAAAACATTTAACAGTGTTGCAGTATATTTTATACAGAAAAAAAGAAGCATAAACAATACAAGTTTTTGCACACCTGCATACAATAGACTGAAACACCTTTAAGATTCAGTATCAGCAATTATTTAAGTGTCTCTAATTACTTTCTTCTTTCACAATAAGTATTTATTATCAGTTGTTCGCTTGAAAATGAATTAGAAAAACATTGAAAGTAAATGCCCGAAGGTAAACTGATACATATTAAGTTCAGTTCCGACACCCCTCCTTATTCATTGGAAACACTAAAAAAGTTAGAACAAAGAGAAAACTTTGCTCATTATTCGAAAAATAATTACGCCGTCAGTGCATAGAGAAATTTTTTAAAGCGCCACTTTTAGGGTTGTCATAAAAAAAAATCAAAAAATTAAAAAGTATGAAAAGAATAAATGAAAGATGTAAATGAGCTGAATAAAATTTATGTTAATAAATCATCTTGACATTTTATAATCGATGTGAACAGAATAGAATGGGTTGAAAAAGGGCCTTTGTTGAAGGAGGAATTTGTAGTTAATAATTAGTGGTTTTATATAACGATATTGTACGGGTTCTTTAAAAATAATATTACACTTTTTATCTTTGAAATTAAACGCTACAAGTATAAGTTTCGCATGTTTCCTCATTCAAAAAATAGATTTAGTTGTAAGAATGCAAAATAATATGAAACAAAATTAACGTAATTAATGAACATTCATCTAGTATTGTTCATAGTGCTGCGATTAATGAAATCATGTTTAAGTTATATGAACATTTTTAGGAACCGTGCTTTTCAAAAATTAACAATATACTTAGAACCTTTATTTATTTTAAATAAATTTCAGTCGATGAATATAAATGATTAAATTAAGTATAGCAATAATGGTTTACGGAAAAGAAAAATCAGTTGTGAGATAAAACTCCGTGGAATCACAAAAATGTATTTATTGCACAAATGTTTGAGCAAGAAACAATTCCCCTTAAAAATCATCATTGAAAGTATTATTATTTCATAAAAAGTAAAAAATATAAATAAACTGTGTGAAAAAATCATTTCAAAAACCGTTTAATCATAATTCTTCCCAATACATTCAAACTGCAGATTTTTAATCGAATTTTTTATATGAATGCTAATAAAAAATAGAGGTGTTACATACTTCAAAGCCTAATCATTTTCTCTAAAATGCTTTGTTGAATTTTTAAGCATTTGCTTTCTTAAGCAGTTTGGTGCATTCATTTTGCTGAATTAACAAGACTTCACTTTATTCAAATAATTGATTTAACTGACCGTCTTTTTGATGAAAAAAAGAATTTGTTGTTTACGTAATTTTTATGATAAATATTTTTAAAGCAATAAAAATGTGTAGAAGATATGATATTCTGTGATATCTGAATTGAAGTACACAGAAATCATTAAAGAATATATTCATTTATTCATTAATTAAGAAAATATACTTTGATAGCTAATAATTTAAGAGAAATCAAAACCAGAAACTAGAAAGACCCCCTTTATTTTGGGAGTGGAAACAAGCACGTTTGGAATGGAAACAATAATTTGGAGTGGAAACAATAACGATATTCAACAGCCTACAACCCCACACATTTTTATTTTTCAGCACACAACCTCAATTTATAGACTGCTACAAGAAATGTTTTCTTTTATAGTGCCATGAGGGAGTAATGGAACGGGTTTGGGGAGCCCCACCTCAGGTCGTTTCGGAACGTGCACACTGCCAACAGTACTAAAAATCTTCTAAAGTAAAAAATTTCGGATGCTAAAATCTACAACCAAGTGTTATCGATAAAAGAAAAAAATACTTCAGCGTATTAGAATTGTAGAAGCCAGCCATAATAAAGTACATATTTCATGATTTACTGATTTACAGCCCATTCCTAGTGTTGATTTAAATTTCTGAGTTTTGGCATCCAAGTAAAAATCATTGACGAACCTAAAATATGAGTTGCAATATTAAATTTAATTTTTAAGCAATGAGTACATCATGCAAATAGATACACAAAAATGAATTAAATTACAAAAAAACTTTTAACTTGATTAGCAATTGTTAATTTAATAATAAAAGTGATTAGTCATATTAGTTTATTTTATGTAATTAGCATCCTCACACGCATTTTATAAATAAAACTGAGCTATTGTTTTTTACTTAGATATCCACAAAGAAACAAAATATTTTTAATAATACCGCATTCTGATCCATGGGCGCCGGCAGCATAGGACAAGGGGGGGCAATGCCCCCCTGGATTTTTGTATGCAGTGTTTTCCCTTTCTTTTTTGCTCTTTCCAACATGGTAACCATACGTTGAAGTAGTCTTTGGGAAATATTCTGCCGGCGCCCATGTTCTGATCCGTGATTTCACAAAATAATCACATGAAGGTCCCGCCAAAACCGCATTTGGTAAGTATATCTACTCATCAACGTCACAAAATAGTCATAAAAACCAGTACAGTCACAGCTGCAACCGTTATATGAGGTCATGTCACGACATTACTGCAGAAGGAAATTTCGGTGGCGCTGTGATCGCTCATTTCATTTTCATTGTGCTCGTGTGACTGACTTATTGTCACTTTATGGTCAATTTTAACCATGGTGCTCTTAGAATCGCTTATATACGTTAAATTGAATGCCATTCATAATTAACGTTAATTTGAATGCCATTCATAAAAGGAACTAATTGCATTTAAGCGAATGTATTGCTTTTTTATTGCTCCAATTTACATTTAGGAAATGTTAAGATATTTATAACAATGCCCATACTCTGAAAAAAATTGCATTACGTTTACACGCACATTGTGCTGTAGTTACTTGTAATTACAGCACATTGTGCTTCATTTTACCCTCCCATTGCGCTGTAACTGCTAAAAACTACATCATAACGTGCTGCCAAATTCAGGAAATTTTTTTCAGTGATTTATCCCATTCGCTTATATATGTATAGAAAATTAAACAATGAAATTAATTTGAAAAATTAGGTGTTTGAAGGCTCATTTCTGATCTGACTTTCTTCTCTGACGCAATTAATTTACACTTATAATTTTACTTAACACACTTACTTTTACAATTTTCTGTAAAATAAATTAGTCGTACGAATTCGTGGAAAATCTAGATAATCATACAATTTGCCATATTTTGCATGGAGAGAAATGCTAGATGCGTAAAGTGTTTACTTGGGTCTGATGACAGTGAAATTTCTGCAGACTGCTGAAATACATTTTTTTTTTTAAGGAGAAAATATCAATTTCGAAAACACACACTGCACATTAAATTGAGAAATTCCGGAATGTACTATATTTCAGCTTATTTTGATTTTTAACCTCTTACCATGGATATCCTTTAGCTGGAAAATTGATATGCAATATGTTCCCTCTGAAATTAAATCCGTTTAAGAAGACACAAACGATGGAAAGGGTTGAAATTTGCATTTACCAATCGATAACTGAATAAATGATCGAAGTTTAGATTATTAAAGAATAAATAAATAAAATTTGCATTTTTTAATGAAAAGAGGATAGTTTGCTTAAAATTTTTATAAAATCTATTAAAGACAAATAAATTTATTTTTATTTTTTTTTCATGTAAATGAGATTTTTTCTGCAATTGTTATAGCACTTTATACAAAATCTCTGACAAGTCCTGTGAATTAAAAACTCTTATATATACGTATTTAAAAAAGCTCTGATCACGTAAAATAAACTGTGCGTACGTAAGAAAAAAAAAATCGGGTTTATCTGAAACATCAGCAGCATGATATTCGAAGATACAATAGAAACAAATACAGAATAGGAATACATGCAAAAATACATGTATTCTTATTTTAACGTAGGTTAATGAATGTTTTTCTTCTGGCTTTTGGGTGAATATTTTCAGTATGAAGATGAAACGACTGTGTTTTCTAAAAACTTTTACTCTTTACTTACTCTAGAATGTTTTCTTACTGTTTTTCTTTCAATATACAAAGTTAAATGATTTAATTAGGACTTACGTGTAGAATATAAAAATGTACACGAATTTCCTACGAATAAGAAATATTTTATGGTCGTATGAATAAATTTTTACAGCCTTGTCTTTCTTTGTTTCGAATCTAAACATTAAAATTTTATAGTTACTACCATTTATGAGCAGACGATATTATTTTTATGTGGTACTTGAGCTGAGTATTAAAAGTAGCATAATATAACAAGATGACATTATAAGAAGCATGAAATATTAAAAATATCGATTCCATTCACGGCATTTCTTCGTAGATATTTTTCTTTTACAAATGATTCGTAGATTTATATCTTATCTTTATTTTTTATTCATGCAACTCAAAGCAACAGTTTATGGTTACATGTGCACTCAAAATTATTTATAAATTTTCGATTTTAGACATTACTTCTTAAACTAGTAGTACAGTTCCGGCAAGAAAATAGTTGACTTTCAGGGGGCCTGTAATGATATTCACAGTTAAATTGAGCTTCAAAATTACCTATAGCATGTTTTCATGAAAATGCTATGTGAATAATGGTCATGGTATTATTTCCAAATACCGTGAGGCTTTCTGGCGTATTCAGGATTTAAAAAAGGTTCTAAATATCACCTGATATAGATGCACAAAAGTGGCGGGTCGGATAGAGAATCACACGCTTTTCAGTTAAATTTTAGTGAGTTGAGCAACTGGGAAGACAGTGATTTATGATTAATTTTGGTCGTTTCAAAAGTATGGGTTGTAAAAGCTGAAATTTCATAGAACCGCATAAAATATCTCTGTCTTGATAGGCCTCTGCATACATCGAGTTTACGCTTTGTTTTAGTTAATATTTAAAAATTCAAATAATCAGTTACATACAGAAAGTTTTTGGAAGCTTAAAGGAGTTTCTTTTCTCCTTATCATTAGAAAAATTACTACCTCAACTTAACAAATTCAAAAAGTTTGAATTTAATATGAAAAAAATTCTTGTTGTCTATGTTTCATATTTCGTAAATGCATTATTTAAAAACAAAAGAAATTCATATTTTATAATTTTTAAAAAAAGTTTATCTCCATATTTTTTATAAATTAATCGAAGTTAATAAAGTGATGGAAGAAAATTGATGAAATATCAATTCTACCGAATTCAAGCATGTAGCTATGTTTAATGTGAATTCCGTTTGTAAATACATCCGGACTTTCACAGTATAGTTCAGTAACCTTGTAAAGCTGCAAATATGACCTAAGAGTATTGTATATTTTACAGATATTTGAACTTAAAATATCATTTAAATTTTTATAAAATTATAAGCAAAAAGATTGACTAGTTACCAGAAAATAAGCTTGAGGGTTGGAGTGGGAATTTAGGGTTCAACCCTTCCTTCAATTTTTTTCAAACAATATAAAGCTTACAAAACACTCCTCAGCATTGAACAGGCATATAACTCTTCAACCGCAGAAGTTAGCACAACGTTGTGAAGCGTTCTTTTATTCTTCGGTTGTGACCTTGGTTTCTTCTTGGTGGGTCGTCACAGTAATAGTTCATAGTTTTTTATAAATTTAAAATATTTTTATTTTATTTCTGAAAAAAAAATTGATAGCATTTTCAGTTTTATAATTCTAGTGCTTTAAATTTTTGGGTATTATTTTATGAACACCCTGTATAGTAGTGCTTGTTAAACATTTGTAAAAATTCCATACACATTAAACATTGTAAAAATTCCATAGACCACCTAACGAAGATCTACCATGAGATTCAGAGGGTTCTTACTGTGCTAGGCACCGTAGTGTCCTTGTTACACCACTGATATCAAAAGTAAATAGAAAACTGATCTGATCTGGCCTGAAATCTGACAGAAAACTACTGAATATTTACGAACAGTTATTTCTCAGAACAAGAAATTTCTCAATAAAATACAACTTTTTTTTCTTGATGTTTAAAATTTTTCAGTAATTTAAAATGTGATGTGCATGCTCGTGCTAAACTATTATATTTGCATCATTTCACGTACAACGCATTTTTAAATTTGATTTTTCTCTTAAAGTACTTCCAGGAAAGCATTTTAATGCTCGTCAAGTCGCAAAGCATGCTTCACATTTCAGCAAAATTTGTCAACGCAGTAATTTTAAGAACAGGGATAACCAGATAAAAAATATTAAATCAGAATATTTTCAGTTTAAGTGTTACCGGAAACCGATTTCATTTAGTTGGTAGACTTAAAACGGTATCGTAAGGGCTATTTACATATTTATTTTAAAATATCCAGTTTAATATCGCGATTGGATATTTTTTGTAGTGTTATGAGAGCAATTTTATGTATGTATTTATTTTTTTCAATAGCTAAAACTCCAAAGTGTAATTTAATTCTGATTGATGATTTTCGATCTTGTTTGGAGTAGTTTTTGGATTTTCTTTTTCAGCACATAATTTTTAAGGACGTAAATCGTGAAAGTAGGCACATTTAAATGTATAATCTGCTTGATGAAGTATAAAAACAGAAAGAAACTGTCGTGACAGCTTTACGGTTTTATTTAGCTATAAGCTAATGATTTTGCAAGCTGGCTACTGGTAAAAATGAATGTGTCAGGAAATAATAATACAAATGAATACTGGAGTCTAATTAACTGTTGATGTTGTCAACTATTCCACAAAATATCCTTTTCTTACCAGTTTTCATTAATTCCATCACTTAAAAACTCATTTAAAAATATAAAATCTAAAACTATTATTTCGAAGGTTTTATAAGAGGGCGCTATAATGTGTAGTGCTGATTACAAGGAAATGGCAACCTCGAAATCAATTTCATTCTCATGACACTAAAAAAAAAAAGTTTATTCAATTCTTTATTCACAGTTCAACTTTCTCCGAATGTAGTAAAGGAATGTTCTTTGTCCTGATTTTTTCTAATACAAAATACCGTGAAAAACGGAACACTTATAAATCTAGATTCGGAAAAGACTGAGAAGATACTGTAGACGTAAAGCCCCCAATTGTCTTTAGTGACGATAGCAATGCTGACAGATGGACTCGGAGTCTAGAGGGAATCATACTGTCGCTTGGAAGACTTTTTTCCTGCATTGGATCATTTCACCTCCGATCTCAAAATAGACTTAAAAGATTTATCTCTTCAGTCTTCCTGACTTTGACAAATATCTCCATAACAGAAAAAAGACATGTTGAACTTTTTTACTAGTTTCATATTGCTATGGTTTGAATTGGATAGTTTATTTTGCAGTCATTCTATTTTATTGTTGTCTTGTTTATCTGATGCAGTTAATTGTAACCCTTGACCAAGTAAGATGATTACGCTTTTATTTTCTCAGTTCGGATGAAAGATAAAATGAAGTTGAACAAAAATTTCGCTCTCTAATTTATTTATGACACATTTGTTTTTAGGAACATTAGGTAATATTATAAAATTGCCCGTAAGTATAAATCTGGTTCAAGTCAACTTCATGCTATCTGTAAATATATTCGCGCAGATAAAAGAAAGTGAGATTTAAGATGTGTTAAAACTTCTTTTAACTATAGTCTATTAAGTAGCTTTAAATTTTATATCATTTTTGATTTATTTTAATTTTTGAAAAGGAAAACAATTTTTAAAAGTCATGTTCAATCCTATCTTCAGTTGGTCAATAAATTGAGAGGAGAAAGGGGCTCATGAGGTCTGAATTATCATGCAATAAAAGGAGGAAATCCCCAATGGCAGAAGTGTAACGTACGACATGAGGTATCAATATCTAGTAAGCATGCTTTTTGGCTGTCAAGTTGCAAGTCTGAATGATACGTTGGCTCGTACGCGCACCCGTGCTGAATTTAGTCCGGCATTGATCCATATCACGTCCACCGTGTGATCTGTCACGGACTAATATGGAGTTGTTTCAAGCACTCCTTTCCCTCCATTCCAAAACACGTCGGGTGCCACGCTCCAGACTACATTTTCGTTCAAGTACAGCTCAAGACTTATCAGCAAACTGTATTGGACTACAATCATGTTCCTTCTATTCTTCATGTTAAACAGCTTGCCTTTTTTGGGTATCATGTACTGTTGAGGTTACTGGAACGCACACCTTCAGCCTATGTGCAACGAGACCACGGCTGTAGAATCTATTCTGGCTCTGTTTGACTTGACAAGCCTCTTCTTTCCACATTTACAGCTGAGTAGCATTGTCTGTTCTCTCGCGCGAAGCTGCTGAACATGATGTTATGGGTCATTAGGTCCTATACTGGCACGTGAACGACCTTACTCTGATTGACATTTTAGCATTTCCTGATAGTTTGAATCGATTACATATCTTTTAAATGACATTTCTTGAAACTCCAGCCACATCCGGTAAAATTGTTTGTTTGTCTAGATTCACGCCAAACAATATCACGTCATACCATACCAAGCCATGGATTCAGGTAAATCACATTGTTGTGTTATTTTCAAGTCAGTTTATTCTCAAAGCAAAAACTTACAAAAAAAATGAATTTCTCATCTAAGACAAACGGCGTACGGGATAGGCCTTCCGAACAGCGCGCCCTCACCATGTGACGGCGGTTGGAGGGTTGACAGCTACAAGATCTCTACGAACTCAACAAGTAAATTGCATATGCCACTGTTGCGTCTTGAGAGAATATGCAGATGATCCCCCGGCAAGGAAATAAAGACCCAGCAATTTTCGCCAAACTAGTTTTCACTTGCCGCACTGTCGACAGCCGTCTATGTTCCAATCATGCTGCTGATCACTACCGGACCATTAAGTTGAACTCTCAGCAAAGTTGAATCTCGCTTGGTGCCTTTCCGAATGCTAAATACCTCGTGTCAGAGGTTGCTGATAGCCGTCGTCGTAGTTATCGATGTGTTGTCCACTGTACTTCTTCGTGCCACTAACAAAAGCCGTAAGCTCATTGCCATTTACGTTGTCCCAAGGCAGTTGCTGAGTAGACGAGTATAGACAAATTAGTCTGACCTGCTGGCAGTATTTTCCATCTAGTGTTTCAGTTCCAGATGTTAATTAATTTTTCGCGGTTAAACTGTTCCTGTTAGCTATTGAGTTCAAAAACAACGAATTTATTATAAGTTATTCATCTTCTGATTCAAGTAGCGGACACGCAAGTAAAAACATTGCTCATTCAAGCCGGAGCAATCCATCTTCAAGTCTCTTGATAGTATTGAAGTTCTGAAGTTCTCTGGGGAGACAGAGCCCCTCTACCAATGGTTGCGGGAAAAAGCCCCTGCACTCGTCATTTCTTGTTTATCTCTCTCTGCTCCTGGACGTGGGAGGAAGAGAGGGGAGACTTCGACGGAAACAGCGAGTGGAGGTCTGCGCCGCCCGGAAATTCGCGGCGGCGGCGTGCCGCGGCTTGGGAAAATTTTTGAAAAAGAGCAAAATGAAAATGGGTGTGTGCGTACAAACACATACACACATCCTACTATATATTTACGCTTTTCCCTGACTCACTGATTCATTGACTTTCTAACAAGTCCGGACAACCATTCGAAGAAAAAACATTTACTGCCATTGCTCTTAGAAGATTAAAATGTTTAAAAATATTAAAAAGCACAAATCCGAAAGAACACCGTTTGTATGATCCGCTTCAAGTTTATCATATTTATGTATAAAAATGTAGAAAGCGGTCTGCGTTACTTTAAAAATCCGAAAATCCACCCGTTCCCACATTTATGAGATTTTTCGATCTTTTCAGATCCATTTTATTTTCGAGAGTAAACAAAAAGAGTGCCATTTGCATGACAAAATTAGCTGTTTCAAGTGACAATGATGTCATACTGAAATCACGGTTATCAGGCTTTGAATGGAAAATTGCGATTCCGATTCCTTTAAAATTGTTTTTTGAGATAACGTTATTTTTTTTTCATTAAAAATGGTCGTCTGCTTGAATCATTGATATAAGAGGGGTTATATACAAAACGAAATCGGTCGAATGCGAAAAGTTTCTAGAAGAGCATGAAATTTGATTTGTGTATGTATATTAAAAGTTGAATATGCATTTATTTATTTTAGGTAGACGAATGTACATCGTAATGTAATAGGTGTGCATCGCGATGTACAATCGGCGTTTTTCGCCGGTGCGCCGGCCTAGACCTCGACGGCGGCGGCGCAGACCTCAATTTTTAACTTTAAGTGAGTTTTAAAATTTGTAGTAGTTTTAAATGTTCCACTTATGATAGACATTTTGACAAAGCTGGCACTGCGCCTTAATTCCTCATTTGCATCTACAGATAAAATTTGAAAAAAAATTCTTTCGAGAATTGCACGACCCGCAAATTCATCTAAACTGGAAGCTTGATCCATCTCGTAATGTAACTTCAGAAATGCTGACTGGCTTATTTTTCTGTAACTTGGCAACGCATTTGAAATTCTTTATAAATTCTTTTTCAGAAATCCAATGAATAATATTCATAGATGTTTTTCTCCTTTTTCAGCTTCATTCACATTTGTGAATCAGTTATCAGCAATGCTGAAAGCCTCCGAGACCAAATATCATCCTAGACCAAATATACTAATCTAAATAGGCGTGTCATATTTCCCCCCTCCTTCCTGTTTGATATAACCTAAGCAGCACAAAATATACTAACACCGCTTTAGTTACCATGTATAACATTAAAATAGTGCAGATGCAACAGAATTATGTCATGAACTGGGAAAAAATTAATGACAGAAGTTCTATTATTTTTGTTTGAAATTCCAAACGAAGCTGATTTTGGTATAAGATTAATTTAACTTCATAATGAAAAATGTATTTTCTGTATCTTGAAAATACAAAATACATTGAAAATGTATTTTAAAATAAATTTTCAAAATACTTTGCTTTTTCTTGTGAAAATATAAAATAAAAAAGTATTTTGATAATAGTATTTCAAATACATGTATTTCCGATACTGACCAACTCTGTTTACTGTCTGCTGTATAAATGTCTGCCTTAGCAAAGATAAGTGCAAAACCTGGCTGAATTCCGTTCATGCACTGCACTTGAAAAGTAGCGGATCCAGGGGAGGGGCTGAGGGGATTCAGCCCCTCCCAAAAGAGATTTCTAAAGGGTAACATTCTGCTTTATTATACACTTTAGCTAAAATAATCATATTTTATAACTTAGTCCCTACGAAAAGCATGCACATTGGTTTAGACTAAAATTTTTTTAATTAAATTGATTTATAGTACATTTTAACTGGGCGAAACAAGCTTTTCTAAAAATTTAGAACCTCCCAAAAAATTTCTGTATCCGCCACTGCAATTGAAATTAATTTTCATTTTTGTATATAATTTCAGTAACATAGGGTTTAAAAATGCATTTTTTCTTGCCTTAGACCTTGATTAATAGGAAATCTCCAACGTCAACATTAAACTCCACATTTTCAGATTCCAAATTCTCTAAGTCAGATTCAATAGAAGAATCTTACTTCACTTTTCGTTTTTCATCTTCATCAGTTTCTTATTTTCCCCTCTCGTTTAATATCATTAGGTCTTTTACTCTTCTTTTTATCAGTTATCTCATTTTGGATTGTGATTTTCACAGGCGTGTCTCTTTTAGATCAGAGGTGTCTCTTAGGGTGTCTCTTTTAGATCAGAGTTAGAAAAAGTCTTTTACCAACTCTGGTCTCATTTTTTGGTTTTATATAATTTTCTTGAGAAACTGAAGATCCTGTGGCTGATGTGGAAGACTTGTTTAGGTGAATTTAGATCATTCAAACATTAAAAAGTAAGAAACACACAGAAAGACAATAAATATATAAATGGGGTCACTGAACCACTGTACCCCATTTTAGGTGACCTAGTGTGCCCGCACATGAATCAATGTTATTCTCACTTGAAAACTATTTCACTGAACCAAAAATACCTTCAAAGACCGCTGTACCCCGCTCTCCCCAAGATGTTTTTTTAAGATCTTGTTACTGTAACTACACTGCTGGCCATCGTAAATGCAACACCCTGAAGGAAGCATGCAAATAATATGAAATTTACAACATGCATTAGCTGAGGTGAGATATGCAAATGATTAGAATTTCAGCGCAGACGCACATCAAGCGCGCCTGTGGCGCCACCTCAAAGCGCTATTTAAGGCTTGGAGATTTCGACGGTTTCAAGTACAGCAATTGTGTTTTTCTTGCTTTTTTTTCAAAAAAACGATAAATTATGCCTCGTAGGAAACAACGATCATCTTTTGATCAAGTATCCGAGTTTGACAGAGGAAGGATAGTGGCATACCGAGATTGTGGGTTATCTTTCAGGGAAATCGGTCGTCGTATTGGACGAAACCAAACAACTGTGATGCGGATATGTGATCGTTGGGTGCAGGAGGGTACGACGGACAGACGTGATCGACCGCATCGACCTCAGTGCACCACGTCACGTGATGACAGGCAGATTGTACGCATGGCAGTGACGGACCGCTCAGTCACATCACGAACCATATCACAGCAGATTCAGTCTGTAACGCATCATCCAGTGTCTGCGCGTACCATTCGACGTCGTTTACAGCAGAATGGTCTGTCCGCAAGACGTCCGTTGCTTTGTCTACCTCTGACGCGGAACCACAGACGTCTCCGCCGCCAATGGTGCGATGAAAGAAGGATGTGGACGACAGAATGGAATGAAATTCTCTTTACTGACGAGTCACGCTTCTGTATGCAACACCACGACGGTCGGATTCGAGTCTGGAGACACCGTGGAGAGAGGATGCTGAACAGCTGCATTATGCACCGTCACACTGGTCCTGCACCGGGTATTATGGTATGGGGCGGTATCGGATATCTCTCTCGCACTCCTCTAGTACGCATTGCCGGTACTTTAACCAGCCAGCGCTACATCTCCGAGGTGTTGGAGCCAGTTGTCCTTTCTTACCTTCAGGGCTTGCCAACAGCCATATTTCAGCAGGATAATGCACGGCCACACGTGGCACGCATTGTCCAAGGGTTCTTCGTCAATCACCAGATTGAATTGCTTCCCTGGCCGGCGCGCTCTCCGGATCTTTCGCCGATAGAAAACATGTGGTCCATGGTTGCTCAACGACTGACCCAGAGTTCATCCCCAGCTGTCACACCAGATCAACTTTGGCAACGTGTGGTAGCTGCTTGGTCTGCTGTACCCCAAGAACACATTCAAAGTCTCTTTGAATCAATGCCGAGGCGTGTGGCAGCTGTGATCTCCAACAACGGCGGCTACTCTGGGTACTGATTTTGGCAGGAACCACGCTTCATAGAATGCTGTAAATTTAATCATTTGTTACTTGGTCAACATGTTATCTACACAATAAATTTTGTTGTGATATCTCTTGTTTTTCTTGGTGTTGCAATTTGGGTGGCCAGCAGTGTATTTGCAATATTATTAATGGGGTGGAGAAAAATATACCATCCTCATAAAATAAAATCGTTCACAACAAAATATATAAATCAAATATATTTACGTTGCTTAACTCTTTTTAAAATGAAATATCCTTGAAAAATAAAGTAAATTTCGATGGGTATTTTTTTTTTAAAGAATTTGTTGCTTTCATGTATGTTTTCATTAAATTAAAAAAATCTTTTACTCTTTTTACTCTGGAATGAAAATACAGGGGGCGTAGGCGTAGCCGAATGCAGAGTTATTAGAATGTGTTCTTCCTTTAAAATCAGCTATGAAAATACATTTTTCATTGAAAGAAGAAAAAGAAGCAATGGAAAAAATCCCATGGAAGACTACAAAAACATTAGAACCTTTTTGTAAGTGAAGAATTTCATTTCTCCATTTGCAGATTTCCCTCCAATACAGCAGTTCACCTAAAATGTCCAATAATTTGGTTTGAAAGGAGGAGGGACTCATTTTGGTAAGGATTCCTACAGCTACGCCCCCGGGTTTTAAAAAATTACACGCTGTAATGAAAAAAGTCAAGGTACACATTTTAATGATTTTTTTTTTATGATAATAAAAATACTCACAAATGTAGCTTTTTATAATGTCCTCTTTCATCTGTTTTTGATTGTACAAGAAAGTCTGGCTCATGATTTCCCAAATTATGCATTTGAAAATTGCTCATCGCGGTTCACGTTAAAAAGATGCTAGCATTTTAAATTATTGAAGGAACTACTTTATTTACAATAATTCCTTCGTACATACTGTAGTGTGTGTAAACAATTATCTTACTCGAGTCTATTTCAGTTAGGCAACGCACACAATGTTAAAACAATGTGTATTGGATTTTATACACGTCTTAGAAGAACAGTTGTCTTGCTGATCTAACATTGATCTTGAAGATCTATTTTTTCTCAGCATTTCCTGGGATTGTTTATTATTATTATTACTACTACTATTATTATTATGACATGCTGGATAAGACCTTAAAAAAAGAGGGAAATGTGAACCTTAAATCTCGCATAATACTAGCAACGTTAGAAAAGGCTTCATTTACAAAACGTTAAAAAAATTGACAAACAAAGAGTAAAAAAACTTTTATCTCAAAATTTTAATTAGTAGAAACAAATTACTTTTAAAATTATGCTTACTTTTACAAAAGATGTTGAACATTTAAAAATTAAACCATAGCAACTCAGAACATGTTTACTCGCCTTGAAACGGTGTTCATATTGTTTCCGAAAACCTCCAAAGACGATTCCGCCCCGGCGAGTTTTTTGCTGCCTTATTTTTAATACACACCCGACTATGTCAGTCGAGTTTTCCTTGAAATGTAATATGAAATATGAAAAAAGATGCACACATAAAATCGCGAATCTATTTGTTACGGAATTTTCCTCGCTTAAAATACTGGTGGCTAGAATTGATGTTATATAATTACTATTACGCGCTTTCATTTCAGTTAGTGTATGTTAAGTACTTAATTAGTCTACCTCTAAATCTCCAGAATATCCCAAGGAATTTTTATTTATTTCAAGCAGTATTTCTATTCGTCTCTATCAGAAATTTATACTTATCTATGACTGGTAAGTGCAAATATGAAACGAATATTACCATTAGCTTTTCTCTATAAATTTGAAAGCATTTACACCAGTGTAACAATGATCCTTCCCCAATAAAATAAATTATGCATTCTTCTTTATTTCAATTCTAAATGTAATAAAAATTTCACTTGAGATTCACAAAGAAAAAAAGTTGCTGTGTTTCATTATTATGATAAAGGCTATTTTCAGATGAGTTCCATTTTGATAAAAAGTTATTCTTCTACCTCTTATAAAAAGAGGGTCGTAGTCAGAGGAGGCGATAAAAGAATATGCACTTTCCCACAGCACCAGTTTCTTAAGTGATTTCCAATGTTTCAGTTGTTCAAGCATTTGCAACTATAACGCACTATATGCCGGCAACTTAAGAAAAGAGTGACCAGATTCGAGGTTGCATCTCCGCAAAGATCCACCTCCTCTTCTAAAACCCATGCACAAACTAAGCACTCTTGGAATGTATTGCTAGATCTTTCATTTATCAAAAAATTTCTTATTTTTCATGTCAATAAAGCACTCTCATTTCGTTTAATTTCGAATGTTTATTGCTGATACTCAGGAACATATCGAGAAAAAAAAATTATGAGTTGTTCTAAACCGTGAAAAAGGTAGAATTTTTCCAAAAAGAAACTTCATTATAATTTTGTTAACAAAAATCGAAATTTTGCAATCGACCCTCCCCTTGAATACGTCTTTGCTGATAATGTGAAAGAAATTCTTTTACTATGGGCGTTACCTTGCAGTAGGAAGGCGGAACTTTTCCCGCCCAGCTCTCTATAGTTATCTTGAGAAAAACGCCAATATGAAAATTTTCAATTTAGATGTATAATATTCGACTTTTTTGTGTGTGTACTAGCATTTCAAATTGTTGAAGGAACTATTTTACTTAAAATAATTCCTGCGGACATATTGTAGTGTGCGTAAACAATTATCTTACTCGTGTCTATTTCAGTTAGGCGACGCCCACAATATAGTGCGATGTATATTGGATTTTATACGTGTCGTCGGGAACAGTTTGTCTTGTTGACCGATTTTTTTCATGAATAGCACAGGATTTAAAATATCTATTTTTTCTCAGCATTTTCTGATCATGTTATTATTATTTATGACATGGGCAATCAGATCTTAAAAAAAAGAGTGAAATGTGAATCTTGAATCTAAAAAAATATAATCATTGAAAAAGCTTTATTTACAAAACGTTAAAAAAATTATTCAAATTCTAAATGTAATAAAGATTTCACTTGAGGTTCACAAAGAAAAGAATTAGTGTTTGATTGTTGTGACAAAGACCATTTTAAGATGAGTTATTCACTTCCGATAAAAATTCAAATTCGATAAAACTAAAAAATATCTTTTAGCTCTTGTAAGAAGCGGTTCGTAGTCAGAGGTGGCTATAAAAGAATGTACACTTTTCCGCAGCTCCAGTTTATTGGGTGATTTTTCCCATGTTTCAATTGTTCATGAATTTGCAATTATAACGCTCTGTATGCCAGCAACTTTAAGAGTATCCAGATTCGAAGTTACATCTCCGCTTGTCTTAAATATAGCTTCACCTCTGCTCCTAAAACTCTCATATAAACTGTGTACTCTCGAAATGCATTGCTTGAACTTACATTCGTCAACATTTCCTGTTTTTCCTGTCAATAAAGCGCTCTCACTCCATTTAATTTCGATTGTTTATTGCTGATGTTGCGGAAAGCTTCTTTCATCATGGGCGTCAATTTTCAGCATGAAGGAGGAACTTTTCCCGCCCAGCTCTCTATAATTAGTTTAAGGAAAACCGCTAAAATGAAATATTTCAATTTAGATGTATAATATTTGACTTTTGTGCGCGTTTTCTTTATCATTTTATGAATGATTTTTTGCATTCTTCATTCTGAAATTCATTTAAGTTTAACGAAATGTAAGATAGATGGACTTAAAGATAGTTGGAATTTATTAAAATAATAATTGGCAAATTTGATTATTTTGTAGTTTTTATTTCTATAATTTTTTTCCCCAACGGTGAGCTTTTCGAGCGTAGGGATTCGTTACTGAAAAGATCAAAAGTGTTGGCTAATTTAGCATGGTAGCATCCGATCTACGGCCAATTTTACCCCCTTTTAAGGGACGGACGAATTAACAACTTAGTCCAAACTGGGAGTCCAAACTGAACCCATTATCAAAGTGGCATTTTAACCAACATACAATCTGGAACGGCTTATTGTTCAGGTTGTGAAGTTTACTGCTTACAATATGTATTTTAATGCGATCTAATTACTGAACAGTACGGGTTACACCACGCGGAAAGGGGATCTATCGCAGAGAGGATGTATTCGACGGAATGCTCAGTGGTAGCTGAGAGCTGACATACGAGCGGAACAGTAAAACAGCTTTAGTGGCTGAGAATAGAGATACCTCCGCAAAGGGTTAAACATTTTTAATACAAATAACGTGTTCGTGAAATAACCTCTTTCCCCCTGTGTGAATAAAAAAATCCAATTAGCAGGAACAATTTTTTTTTCAAAATCTTCCCAAAAATTTACAAAAAATAAATAAATAAATAAATTAATTAAGGGAAAACATGCAAACCATGTTTAATTAACTTTGGTTTTATTTTAAAGAAGCGCGAGAAATTGTAAAATTTATACGCAATTTTTAAAATTATGTATAGAAAAAAAATATAAATACATATTTATGACTTCTCCTTTTATTACGAATAGCTCTATATGTGATTGACTAGAGCTTAGTACAATCGTTTTTGGAATCTTAAAATAGCAATAACAAAATTATAGAAACGAAAATAATTTTGTAAGTAAAAAGTTTTCTTGAAATAAATAACTATTTTGAAGGTAGACTCACAAAGAATGTTACATTTTGACCGGCCACCACAATTAGCATTGAGATAAATATAATACATATTATTCAGCCGTATGCCATGCCAATTCGCAAGACGACAATCCCTGGAAGATATCAAGAGACCCTGAGATGACCATCTCGGGTAGTTATTGAAACTAGATTCGCATTGACCCTTCTATACCGCAAAGACGCCGCTCAGCGAAGCAGAGCGGACTTCGCGCGGAGATAGTAGAGGGTTTCCTGACTATCGGACAAAAAGAGATATTCCGCAGCCGCCACGAATCTGCAGCAATTTTTTTGAGCATATTTCAAATATAAATCTCTCATTATTTTCTAAAGATTTCTTCTGTATGCTTTATAACTTGAAAGCAATCATAGGAAAGTAAATCTCTCAGAACGTGTATTCCATTCTCCTGTATTTTCTTAACCTTTACATTAAATTTTCTGTAATTAAAAATAAAAAAAAAAATACTGAAAAGTAAATATAAGTATTTTTATTCTTCCAATATCTCTAAAGTATTCGTTTTGTATTGTTGATTCATCAGACGCTTATGCAAGTATATACTTGCATAAGCTATACATCTTTATACATGAAACATTCATGCGATAATTATAAAATAATATATGTAATAGATATTTTTATTTTGTTTCGCTGCAGAAATATCGTTATATTAATTATTTTTTATATCCTTTGCGTGGTATAAAAGTTCACACAGGTTTTAAGAAATGTTTGAAATAGTGATGGTTTTTATCTGGCTTATTCTTTTGGTTACGCCTCTGTTAGCAGTAGTTCAGAACACCCTTTTAATTTATAACGAATTTACTTATACAATGAATCAGACGAATTAGAAATTTGCTATCTAAAATCACTAGCTGTCGAAATTCAGTTTTAAGAAAATTATTTTTGATAAAATTAAAAATTTTAAATATTACTTTGGTAGCTGGTAAATGCTGTAAGCTCCTCCCACTTTCAAACATCCCCACCTGAATGATAAAAAAATAATTTATAATAATAATAATTCTTAAATATAATAGATTCAGTATTCGATTTTATCGCTTCAAGATATTTATTTCTCCTATTCCTTGGCGTTTGTAACTACAAATACCTCCTAGCTCAGTCTGCGATGTCTTGTATCTTGCTTTTAACTTCAGATTAACAAGTAGACCGTCAAGAAATTCTCGTACGGCCATGGAATAATTTTCATGTGTAGCTGTTGTTTTGTGATGCTTGTCTTCATCTAAGTGAATGTTCTAAGCTATTACGGTCGGTAATAAATATTTTTCTTTGAAACTTCACAGATTCTACGGTCAAGACACGAATTCCGGTGATCAGTAATTTACTTAAAGACGGATAAGAATACCATCAATGTTGGGTCTGGTCTCGAATGTCATTTTAAAGTACCTGTTATTAATCTGTTTGAAAGAAGTATTAAAGTTGTAATGAAATTTTCGATCTTTGGTCAGAGAATTCAAAACGGTCTTTTAATGAAAAAACTTGAAATTTTTGAACATTTTATTCGTTTTACCGGCGAAATTTTTGGAGGATGATTGTTTACGAATTTCTGTTCTTCAGCAATTCTTCGAAAATCATTACGAACAGGCACATAAAGAAGGCATACCTTTTTCGGTAAGCTGCGCTCCCAGAAGCAGCAAAACAACAACTTCGTAATTCGTTTTTATTTATAGCAAACAACGGCTGCCTTCGATTCATTCTATCAGGTCAACAAAATGTTCACAATTGTAGATAGACTCTTCTTATAAATTCTAGTCATTTCGACGGAAAATGGACAAAAAATGTTTTGTGCCCCCTTCAGAATTATTTCCACCACTGTCACCATATATAGGAGGTCTTGATCAGAAGTTATGCTGTCCACGTAACCTTGATTAAACTGTAAAAGGTAAGTCTCATTGCAAGTATTTTACTTTGTTATTAACTTAGGAACTTTTTAATTCAGACGCAGACGCATATATTACTTACAATGCACTTAAAAACAAATGTAAACAGACTTCACTTTTTATGAATGAGCTGTTATACATCAATGACAAATTAATCGTTCAGGCATTTGCTTACAATTCGTTTTATACTGTTGTTTATCTTTTGTTTATAATTCTTCATTTATAGAGCTGGCAATTGTCAAGTATTACTGTCCTAAACAATGCTAATTAACTGAAATTTATATCATGAATGTAAAACTTTTTGTATTAAGTAATTTTTGTTTAGCTTGAGCCATTATTGCTGGAAACAGCATTCATGTATAGCTTTGATGCCCGTAAATTGCACTAAGCTGTGTGTCTTGATACACATTTTTGTGGCGTTCAATCTACCTTTTGTTTTACATCTAATTATTCTTGTAAATTGAGATTCATATTATTTAGACTAAATCTCTATTTTATGTATTTTGTTTCTGATTTTCTGTATTTGACGAAATGTTTCATTTGCATTTCAAAAGAGTAATGTTAAATTTATGTCAGATAAGTAGAAATGAGCTTAGTATAATACTTAGTACTTGGCTACACTTAATTAGCAATATTTAGCAGCGGTTCCCAACCTTTTAACATTGTGCCCCCCCCCCCAACACAGGATAACTTACGATGTCACCCCACCTCACATTCTTCGGTGTACATACTACAGTTTTTTTTTAAATGCTTCAGAGATGAACCCTAAGTAGCCCTTTAATACAAAATAATATTTTCAGTAATGTTTGAATTAACATTTTAAGCAAAAGTAGATGCTTTGGAGTAAAAATAAGATTAAATATGATTTTTTAGACATGCTTTATCACTTGCTCTTTGCCTGTTTTTCTCGAGGACCCCCTTATAAATGCCTTTCAAGGAGGGCATGCCCCATCAGTGGGGAACTGCTGCTCTAGGCCAGCGGTTCCCAACTTTTTAACATTGCACCCCACCAATAAAGGATAACTTGGGATGACCCCCACCCCCCCTCCCTCAGATTCCTCAGCATACATACTCTTTTATTCTTTTAAAATGAATACTTAGTCACCTTTTCCACAAAATATT
Source organism: Cheiracanthium punctorium (assembly GCA_038373885.1). NCBI lineage: Eukaryota > Metazoa > Arthropoda > Arachnida > Araneae > Cheiracanthiidae > Cheiracanthium > Cheiracanthium punctorium. The sequence goes on from JAWZYV010013297.1 coordinate 1,721,965, forward strand.
GTTATCGGTAAAGTGTCAATAAAGATTTCAAATGTAATATAGATTGGGTTGATTCCTAGTTTAGGATGCTTCTTTGCCAACATGGCAATAAAAGGTTTAATGTGGTAACTTTGTACACTTTTGTTTTCTGGCAACCTTGTTTCAGTTCCAAGAGACAAGACGGGAAAATGCACCAAATTGGCAATTTTTGAAAACTCGTCAAGAAGCACCTTAAAGTAGGAATTAACCAATAGATGTTTTGGAGTAAAAATAAGAAGAAATAAGAATATTTTTTAAACATGCATTACCACTTGCTGTTTACCTGTTTTTCTCACGCACCCCTACAAACTTTATGTGCCCCCCAGAGGGAGCACGTCTCACCGGCTGGGAACCGCTGATATATAGAATAATATACTGGTTGTTTAAAAAAAGGTGGGAAAAGTGATTATATTTTTAACTGTAAGGCAGGTACGCCAAAAAGGGGGTGCGGTTGCACCCCAACAAAGAATGGTGCCGGGTTATTATGGTGTGGCAACTTTCACTAGAAACTGTTAAATGTGCTTTATGGGAAAATTTCAGCTAAATTAGAATTTGAGAAGTCAACAGGGTCAGATAAGTCCACTTGGTAGCCAGGAAATTTTTCAGTAGGCTGGTCACTTTCACATGCATGTCATAAAATATTATGTGTATGTTCGTTCAGAATAAAATGTAAGTGGTCTGCCATTTACATATATTTCTCAGGCCAGTATAATCACTTGCATCCAGCACTGGAAGTCAACAGTGTCTAACATAAATTAACGTCATTTGAAAAGTAATTACATTTTTCTCACTTTTGAGACATCCCCAGTTAGAGATGCAACTGATATCAGTTTGGCTGGGTAGTGAATACAGTCGAACTCGTTTATAATGAGCACAAAGGGACCGTAACATTAACTCGTTAAATCCGAGTGCTCGTAATCACGGAGACTCAAAAGGAGACCGGAAAAATTTCATAGACCCGGGATGATTGTTCCTTTTGATAGTAAATTCTGAAATTTTTCAGTAGGCCGGTCACTTTTACATGCATGCCATAAAATATTATGTGTATAGACCGGCCTACCTAAAAATTTCAGAATTTACTATCAAAAGGAACAATTGTCTATCAAAAGGAGAATTTTATGATTTTCTCTCCGCAGTTGTCTCTTCCATTTTGAAATGAATTTTGTGAAAATGTCCAACGTCATCCAGGCTTTTCGGCTATGATCATAGTCTACTGGTAGCTTTTTCACATTTTTGAAACATTTAGGGTTCTTTGATTTGCCGATAATCAAGAATTTTTTCTTGTCAGTGCCAGACATGTTCAAACACATTAAAGCTGTTAGCCTATTTTTCGAGAGCTTGCCTCCAACGCATTTTTCACCTTTAAATTTTAAGGTATACTGTGGGGTTACATTGTAGAATATCCCTGTTTCATCAGCATTATAGATGTCATCTGCTGTGTATCCTTTTCTGATGCCTGGCCACTATTCACTCAACCATGTTGCAATGTCCACCATGTTTGCGGACTTTGCTTCACCGCATATTTTTCCAAAAGTTATGCCATGCCTAACTTTAAAATGATCAATCCATCCATTCGAACACACGAACTCAGAATATCCAAATTGTTTTGCAAATTTTTCTGCTTGCACTTTTAGAATAGGTCCACTCACAGGAAAACCAGCACTACGTTGCACTTTCATCCATTTCAATAACGCTTCGTCCAAATCCTCTTTCGAGCACTTCTTCAGTTGTTTACAGTCTGTTTTATTTTGGTCGTATGCATCCATTAACTTGTCTTTGTTTTTTAGCAGTGTGGAAACAGTAAATGAAGACAATCCATACCTTTTGCAGGTTTCGAGATTTTTAACACCGTCATCTAACTCCCGTAAAATTTGTACTTTTTCGTCAACCAATAAAGCTTTGCATTTCGACATAGTGACAGGATAAAAATTGTCGTGTGTACTGAACGAACTCAGGTCAAAGAATAACCATCTGACCTACTTTACCCCTACACTTAGCAGGTGCAGCTGTTCTCTCCCCCCCCCCGCTGTTTACAATACGCCCCACCTGTTGCACTGGATTTGTGAACCATCCCTATTGACATTGGAATGCTGGAGGAATTTTTCCTCCGCGGAAGAAGAACCGTGGAAACCACGGAGAAGAAAAAAAGACAAGACAGAAAGACTAGAAAGATGAGAAAAAAGATTGCAAGACAGAAAAATATTGCTCGCTAAAACCGGGTCTTGCTTGTTAAAAGCGACTTCTGTTCCATAGACTTGATATTGATCCAACCAAATATTCTCACTTCCGTCGGTAAATCCGAGTTCTTGTTGAATCCGAGCTTGTTATAAACGAGTTCAACTGTATCCGGCCACATTTTACCCGGTTATCCGGCAGCAGTATGTTTTTTTTCTTGTTTTATTTTCTCAAGTTTTTTTAGATCATTCAGCTATTTCTTTTTTAAAAACTTTCTCAATCGCTTTCAAGTCATTTAATTTAAAAATCATAATGTCATTGATGAATCAGCTCTCCTTCAGGAGTTAGATAAATATCTTACAAAATCAGTAATTGAAAGAAAAACATCTCCACTCAACTGTTAGAAAATCAATGTGACGACTTTCCCTACTTTATCAAGAAAAAGAAAAAAAAACTTCTTTCAAAAGCCAGCAGTACTACAGCAAGTAGACTATTCTCATAATAATAATAATAATAATGTAACTAAATTCTACAAAGAATGGTAGAACTAGTTGGTAGTTGTGTTTTTGTGCCATAATTTAATAATCTTAAAAAAGATAAGTGCTTAATTTTTTTCCTAGATTCCTCTCTCCCTCTACATGATAAAAATATATTCTAAGAAGTATTGAAAGCAAAATCTTTACACAAAACTTTGTTTTTCTCATTTTTTATTTTTGCAGTTTTTAGAATTTATTTATTTATTATGTTTATTTATGTTATTTCTCAGTATAATAATTTTAGGTTGGATGTACTGCCAGATATTTGTGTAATATTGGCTATTGCCAATTATCCAGCATATTGACCAGATAGGCCTGATGCAGTATGCTTGCTGGATATCTGTTGCATCCCTAATGCTCAGTGCTTGGCGACAAATGCCTAAATTTTCAAATTGCAATATTTCGGAAACTATTCCACTCAGAGACATGGGATTTCTTAAATTTACATTCTTAGACAAAGAGCAACATTTTCCTAAATATGAGTGATAGGAAAGGATGTCTTTAAAAAATTCTATGATACTGAAGCATATTGTTTTTTTTCCTCACATTTGTGTGAAAAATTGTTAATTCGCTATTCCAGGGATGTTAATTCTGCGCCGAACTGCGCTTTTAGCCGATTTTTGCACCGGTCTGCGCTGAATACGTCATTTTGACTCTTTGTTAAACTTTTGCCACGCTCATTTATCTTTTAAAGCGTGTATGGAAAGCTAGTTAGCAGTAAAGCAAGATTCAAACTGTGTACGAAAGCTGCATTCCGAAGCCATTCTACCCGCCCCGGATCAGACCAGTAGGGCTTTGTTAGTCACCTCAATCAGGGCCGGCCAAATAGGCAAACAAGTACCGTAATTTATGGAAGAAACGCCGCACCCACGAAAATGAGCTTAGTTAGCTAGAAAATCGTCAGAAACGCCGCAGCCGCGATCGTTGGTGAGGTGTATGTGTGTGTGTGTGTGTGTGGGGGGGGGTGATCGTTGTCAGAAGAAGTCAATGCCAGATAAAATTCAATGTTTTCTAAAATAATTTCTTAATTAACAAAAAATAAATTAATAAAAAATATGTTGCATTACTTATTAGACCTAATTTATTAAAAAAGCTATTAAATTTATCGGATATATTTCGGGAGTAATTGGATAAACGGTAAAAAAATCTCCTTTTTTCTCCCCCTTCCCATAGAATGTTTTAAAGTATTTGCCACTATTTTACGAAGCTTACGATTTCTATTTTCAAATAATCAGATATCAATGTTTATATCCACAAAGGCGAATTTATAGAAATAAAAAAATAACTTCTAAAAACCTTCTTGCATCCGCACAAAGTTCGGACAGACTACCAGGTGCCATTAAAATGAAAACAGCAATCGATGTGTCAGAAAAGGCTCCAGTTAAAAGTAAACATTCCCCCCCCCCCCCCCCACGGATGGCCAGCTGTTGATTACGTAATGAGCTTGCTTCAGCAAATTGTTGTTTTAAACTGAATGTTGTGTAACAACTCTTGATGGTATTTATTTATTATTTTTGATATTTATAACATTGGGATTTATTTTAAAAGCACTCAGCATTTCTTGAGCATACCAATTAGTTGGGAGTGTTTATTTGATAGAGTGCACAGGGCGCAAAGCCGCACGGCGAAAAAAAAAAAAAAAAAAAAAAATTCAGATTAACTTTATTTATTTATTTTTTTTTGGGGGGGGGGGAAGGGTTAAACTCGCACCGTGCGCAATAGACTAATTTTGGCTGAAATTCAGTATTTTAAAAACAATAGAGGTTCATGTGAAAAACGGGTGCATTTAATAGAGGGTAGTGCACTTTTGCGGTATTTTACAGAACTTTAACCCTTCAAAATATATATTCAAAACTTCATTAAAATTTAATTATAGTTCTAAAATGTAGATGTAAAAGATTTACTTCTATTTTTTTTCTTTTTACTTAATTGAGGAGACATCGGTTGGATGTATGAAGCCATCCACTTCAGAGCACGGGACATGGACCCATCTCAGGGTGCTCTGACTTTCTCTAAACCGCTTTTCTATGGGGGTAGGTTCGCATTCTGATTCGCTACGCTGTGATCTGTACACGCTAAAGAGTACGTGTCGGTGGTGGCGCCATCTTTTGAAAAAATTATCACTAAACGAATTTTTCGATTTTTCGTTGAAGATCGGCTAAAAAAAATTAAAAATATTGTAAACGCCGCACTTACTATTTTTTAAATTTTAAACTCATAAACGCCGCGGTGTTTCTTCCATAAATTACGGTAATCATCGCAACGGGCACTGTCTTTTGTTTATGAAGGGGCACGATTTGCTATTTGGAGATGAAACATTATGGACCAATTCGTTTTTCAACATGTACACATGCAATTGTTGAATTTAATATTGTATTCAAGAAAATCATACTTTTTTGATATTGTTTTTTTGTTTTGTTTTTTAAATTGATATTGTACCTTTTTGAGAAAGAAAAATGGAGGAAAATGTTTTTTTGGTGCAAAATAAATCTGCTGTCTTTAAATGAAAACTTAAAGGAGAAATCAATACGCCTTTCATAACTTGTTATTCGAAAAGTTTTTATGTATTCACACTGTTTACAAAAGAGATTCATATGTTTTACCTTTTCGAGCTTAAAAAAAAAAAGCCCCCTCCTCTGAAATGGGTAACGATCCGCCACAGCTCTATGTATATGTATTTTCCCGATTTGAACTGGCACTATTTTTTTCGGGCCCCACCACTGAAGCAGGTCACGAGCCGCCACTGGCTGTTATAGAAAGTGGACAGATTCTATTAACGGAAGGGAAGGATAGACTTGCAAAAACATTAAAACTATTAGAAGAAAATGAAAAAGCTCAAGAAGAAATTAATAAAAATAAAAAAAAGAATAAATAGAAAACTAGATAACTTATGATACTTAATTTGTAATCTCATTATTAATTTCTCATAATCTTAATTTTTAACTTCCCATAATTCTTAATTTCTCTCAACAGTCATTAAATATTTTTTGTTTACATTTGCTTTGTATATTGTGTTCAAGTATTATAGATGAATATGTAAATATTAGATGAGGTTAAATTACTGATACAAAAGCATATGCTATTAAAAGTACACACATTTAATTATTCTAACCATCAAATTTATTTTGTTTTCGATACTGCTTACCAATTACGTGTTGTTGTATAAGAGGTATAATATTTAGGTTTTCAAAAATCTCCATTTAGTACTACTTGTGATTTGTAATAGAACCAAAGAATGAGATAGAAGCTTTTGTTTTAAAATTTAGTTTTCATTTTATTTGTGCTCTCTTTTTCGAGAGGAAGATTCCCTAAATGATTCTGAAAAAGAAAAAAAAAAGGGACAGGGATTGGCAACCTGTGGCTCGCAAGCCGCATACAAATCATACTCATGGTTCTTGAGTAGGAAAAAAATGACTTAACCACAGAAAGGTTGCTGGCTCCTGATATGTATTGTTTTTACCAAGTTGCTGATAGCATAGCCTGTATACACCCTTTTTTTTTCCAGAGCTTTCCTAAAGTGCTTTCAAATAGTGTTTTGCTTTTAGCAAATGGTGTTTGCTTGCAAGCTTTGCTTTTCTTGTATGCATTTATTGTGTTCCTAAATCTTCAATTTTATGCTCCAAAATCATGTTAATTCTGATCTCGAATCTTAGTTTTCCTCTCGGAAACTATTTTTTGTGCTCCGAGGCTCCCAAAGGAATTTTCGCTCCCAATGGAATTTTTGCTCCCAAATGAATTTTTCTGCTCCCAAATGGAATTTTTCTGCTCCCGAGGTGCTCCCAAATGAAATTTTTTCTGCTCCCGGGGTGCTCCCAAATCGAGTGTTGGAGTTAACATCCCTGCTATTCCCAAGTACAGTACACTACAATCAGACAAAAATGTTTTACCCCCTCAACAACACTTTTTTTTTCATCCTTTACACCTAAATGATTAATCTCTTCAATGTAAATATTTTTATCCCACCTCTTCTTACAAAAAAAAAAAAGCAAGGGCGTAGTAGATCCACAGTGCTCTGGCCAAATCGCCCCTCATCTGTGGAATAATAGAGACAAGAAAATAAATAGGAAAGATCAGAATTTACTTACTTATTTTCAACACAAAAAATAAATAAGAAAAAAAAAAGCGTTCAAATCAGAAAATAGAGGCAGTGATGCCGCTTACGTGCTATAACGCGTCAAATACGCAAAAAATCGATGATGGGACGCAAAAGAAAAGTTACAACGCGTCCCCCGGGACGCGTAATTTCCATCATGCAAAATTTTGAAAAAAAAAAAAAAAAAAAAGAGAGGGTGCGTTCAGACTGCCAATTTTGGGGAAATCTCTAGTAAAACACAAGCTGCTCGTGTTTTACTCGGGGAGATTGACATCGTGAATGGCTTTGTGGGCCCGTTTACATGCACACAAATGCGGAGTAACGCTTCCCCTACAGGGGGGGGGGAAATGCAGGGTAGAAAGATCCCTAGTCGAAAGGAGGCATAGGAGTGTTCGCTTTCCCATCATGCATTGCGAGTTTTCCCCTATACTCTGCTTTTACCCAGGATATATATCGTGCTGTGTGCACACGTGGTTAAGCTGAAGAAAAAAGGGGATTACTTTGACGAAATGTAAACAATGATTGTTTTTATATTAAATCTGACAATTATTATTTAAAAATGAAATCTATAAGCTATAGAAGCGATAAATATTTTAAGCAATTAGAAGAGAAAAGGGGGGGGGTTCCATATTTTACTGTTGTATATCCTTTCCTTCCTCAAATATATTCAGATTTTCCTTGTGATAAATTTATTAATACATAGTAATTATTTTTTTTCTAATTAATATAGGATGGAGGGGCGCTTGAAGGTATTTTACTGTAGTTTTAATAATTTAAGATGTTGCGGCTGTTCTGCGAGTACATTTTACTTTCTTAAACATTTCTACCGATGCAGCCTTTCTCCCGGTTTTTAATGTACATACAAAAGGGGATTTTATTATTAGGATTTATTAATTATTAGGATTCAGGGCGTCATCAGGAAGGCTTTGCCGTGAAAGCAAAGTAAATGACATGCATGTGTCACAACAAATTTTTCTTGATTAATTATAATTCATTTTATTTATTTTTTGAAATATAAGTTTTAGGTTATTTATAAATAAGATATTCATACGCATCAGCACACCAAAATGAGTGAGACATGATAACACCAGTCGTGAAATTAACCAAATGCTTTTATATCGATAAGGACCCACTTTTTGGAAAAAAGGACCCGTAAATTTTGGAGTCCTGGGTCCCAAGGACCCGTCTCTTCCAAAGTCTAGCGACATCACTGGGAGGGAATGGAAAAGCAAACCAAGATAAGTCCGACAGATGGCACCTGCAGTCTCTACGGCAAAAAAAGCACAGTCATTCTCCAGAGTTTTTGAAAACATTGTACAAAGATTTTTTATCACTTTTGGCTACTTTTATAGCTTGATGGGTGGTTCTCACAGCAGTTTCCGTCTGTTAAAGCACAAAATATTCAAGTATTAGCAAATTTTTGGGATTTTCCAAATCTATAATAACAAACCTCGTATCCGCCATGTTTATAAACCCGAGTCAACCCTCTGATATTGCGGGGTTAGAATCTGCACCTGGAGTCAGGGTCAATTCTTGGGGTAACCCCTGATTTTGGAGTTGTGAATACCCTTTTCTCACTAACCCTTGAAGTAGCTCGCTTTGCTGGGTTAACTCCAGGGTTTAAAGTTTGGAGAATACGGCCCTAAATGTGTCAAGGGCCGTATTTTCTAAACTTTAAACCCTGGAGTTAACCCAGCAAAGCGAGCCACTTCAAGGGTTAGTGAGAAAATGGTATTCACGACGCCATATCCAAGGGTTAACCCAACATTTGACCCTGGCTCCAGGTGCAAATTCTAACCCCGCAATATCGGAGGGTTGACTCGGGTTTGTAAACATGGCGGATTCGAGGGTAGTTTTTATATATTTGAAAATTCTCGAAAATTTGTAAATACTTGAATATTTTGTGCTTTGAGAGACGGAAACTGCTGTGGGAACTACCCAGCAAGCTATAAAAGTAGCCAAAAGTGAAAAGAAATCTTTGTACAATGGCGTCAAAAACTCTGTAGAATGACTATATATATAATTTTTTTCTGTAGAGACTGCAGGCGCCATCGATCGGATTGATCTTGATTTGCTTGTTTGATGTTACTTTGTCCAATCCCTCTTTTTTTCTGATTTAATGCTTATTTTTTTATTTAATTATTTTTTATGTTGAAAATAAATAAGTAAATTCTGATCTTTCCTATTTATTTTCTTTTCTCTATTTATTCCACAGATGACGGGCAATTTGGGCAGAGCACTGTTGATCTAACTTTTTTTTTTTTTTTGGTAAGAAGAGACGGGAGAAAAATATTTTTAGGTATAAAAGATTGAAAAAAATAATAAGTCTTGTTAAGAGGTAAACATTTTTGCTTTAGTATTTGTCTGTTATAAAAATATGAAAATTCCTAAATTTGAAAAGAGTAGAACAGACATGAAATTTTATTTATAAAAAATATTGGATGTAATTTTGTATTAAATGTTTAATCAGTTCTTTTTTTACAATAAAGGTAAATTAATTTTCAAATTTTAATGCGCATTTTGCATAAAAACAAATTAAATATCATGAAGGAAGTGTGTGTGGTGGGAGCTGGGTTTGATCATCACATGAGCTTTCAAAGCTGGGTGAGACAACTCCAGAGTCAAGTAACCCTGGGTGGAAATAAGTTGGTGAATACAGTTTCCGAGTTGTATCCGAGACAAACCGGCAATGCAGGTTTCCCAACTCTTGGATCATGGCGGGCTACTCACAGTTTGGTGAATATGGCCCTTAGAGGTATTTACAGCAGGCCATAACCAAGATGAAATGTTAGGTAGGGCTTAGAATCTAGTTTGAGGGACTGACCAAATATAAATATTAGTAATTGATGGGGCGGGGAAAGAGACTGTTTTTCAGTTTTTATATTTTTTTCTAGAGTGTTTGCTTCACAAAATGCTGTATTTTAAAAATATTTAACATTCATTATATTAATAACTTTTTCATTAAGATTCCATGAAAAATATTTTAATGATATTTTGATTGTTACTTATTACAGTAACAGACATGACACTTCAAAGAACAAAAATTCATGAGTCTAAATCAGGGGTTCCCAACTGGTGGTCTATGAACAAGTTCTAAGTAGTCTGCGAAGCGAGTGGATGTTTAAAAATAGTCGTGTTTTTATAATTTCATGAGGTGAAAAAACAAAAAGCATTTTTTTTTAGAGAATAAAAAAAAATAATTAATAATACCTTAAAAATAGGGAAAATACGGGCAGGCACAATGTAAATACAATTCGATAAAATATTGTAGCTTTTCAGCCAAGCTTTTGTCTTCGGCTATAAGTAAAACAGGGTTAATTAACTATTATCAGTATTATTGAGTAAGTGGAAATAACATTCTCTGCCTTCTTTGTAAGTTTTCATTTTATCATTTCAATTTGTTCAAAAAGATTTATGTTTGTGTTAGATTTTATTCCCCCCCCCCCACCGAAAGAATTCCTATAAGTGGTCTGTGGGTAAATTGGAAGCGGAAAAGTGGTCTGCAGTTTAAGTTGAGTTGGGAGCCGCTACTTTAAATAGTTGACAAGAACATGAAAGGAGACGGTAATTTGGACTAAAAATCTATTGATCTAAATTAATCAGTTGAATTAACAAATAAATATATTGTGTACAACGAATTAAGCTAATAGACATAACATGCAATAAAAATACTTATCGCAAACAGGCTTTTGCTTTTTTAGTCGAATTCCAAAACCTCAAGATGTTTGCTTGGATGTTTTTTCAACCATGCTCATGGTAAACAGATGTTACAATTCTCAAATTTACATTTTTGTTGTTTAAAATGTTTTAAAATAATGTACATGAAATCAATGCCTGGACAGCTGTATTTAACTTTAACACACAAAATATTTAATTATCAAAAGCTATGTTTAGTTATAAAAAAAATCTTGTATTTTTAAAAAAACCTTATAAAAACCTTCTCATGATGTAATTTAAACTCTATTTTACAAAGTATGTCGGAAGAAATTTTAGTTTTATGAGAGTAATTCTGCATAACACGTTTCTTGTTCTATGATTTGGACAGCTATATTTCGGTTTCATCTCTACTCATTTCTTTTTTTTTTTAAATGTATTATTAAATACCGTATTAACTTGAATATAACAGGATATTTTTTGACTGATCATTTTCTGCTAAAAACCTAACTTTATACTAAATTTGAGATCGAAATGTAAGATTTTTCTTATTATCTTGATGAAAAATTTCAAGGTCACATTATATTCGAGATAATATGGTACTGAGCTTTGTAATGTGTATCACTACTAGAAACTGTTTTAATAAAACCATGATAAAAAGAAATAAATTTTCTTATACATTGTTTACCAAAAAAAAAAAAAAAAAAAAATCTACACGGACAGCAAATGTCACCAAATTTTGAAAATGACCCATAAAAATAAATTGTTTCATTGTCCTTACATATTTTTGGGACAGCTTAATTTGAATTATATTTTTTTTACAAAAATCTGTAATATAAGCATGATATTGCAGTTGCAATCCTATACTTGGTTATCATATCTTGATTCTTATTACTCTTTTTTTTTTTTTCAGATGAAACAGAATAACAGGATTAATCAGTGGGAGTCTAATCAAATCTTCTTTAGTCCTTCTATGGTCTGATTAGCTCATTGCTGGATCAGCAGCAAAAAAAGAGCATAGATAAACAAGACCTATGAATGCCTCTCTTACACACCGTAAAAGCTTGTATGAGGAAGAAGCCTTAAGAACTGTTAAATTGCCACGAAGTTTGAGCATAAAGTCACCATATCCAAACCGTTTAGAACTTCAGAATGTCCAACTGGCTTTAAAGCTATTTGATAATAAACTCATTCTTGCATTGGAATCACCCAAAAACATAATTGGGAAAGATGTCATTGGAACTTTGCATTTCATTGACGTCATTTTAAAGTAGTGGAAAATTGTCAATGTAAAGACACCACACTAAGAAAAACATAAATGTGATTTATTTTATGATCCCTGACTCATCATGAATGCCATAATTTACAGTTTTTCCTAAGTTTTTAAGTGGCCTGACAAATTGGAAAATTACCTGCTCCTGCATTCACAAAGCCTCGATCTAGATGCGAAAAATTCGAAATTAACAAAAGAAACATTTTTTTCAATGCGACACACTGCTGAAATATTAATTTTAATCTGCAAATATTTGTTTGATTATATGATAAACATTCTCCAGAGCTACCTGACATATTTTTAGATGTCTTACTTTTGTGCAATACAATCGAAGTGAGTGTATCTAATTTGAAAGTTTTAATTTATATTGCTGGACATGTTGCTCATACTGCAGCAGGATCTTGTATTAAATGCAAAAAAATTACTTGATGTCTTTACATCGTGATGGACTTTGCTGGCCTACTGATTTTTCTGTGAACATCTGTGTTTATAAATTTTTTAACGTCTGTATTGATAGTAAATCTGAGGAACATTATTTAAAACTTCAGCAATATTTGTTATGTGAATTACCTAAAGTAAAATTAGATGAGTTACAATTTTTTTATATCAATTTGTATGTGAAAGTGGCAAATCTCAACAATTTTTAGTTCATAAGTGTATAAAAATCATATCAAATATATTTATAAATAATTATACAAGAAAATTTAAATGGTGAATTGCAAAAAAGTCTCTGTAAGCATAAGCCGTCTACATACTACCAACAATAATTGATAAGTTTAACTTTTTTTTATACAGTATACATCAGAATTTTATGAAAGGTAGCTCATTAATTCAATTATAAGCAATATCAACTCATAAAAATAAGCTTTTCCTACTAAAAGTGTTGCTTTAAAAAAAATTATGTATTACGTAATTTTTTTTATTTGAACATTTTAAAAATTAAATGGTTGTATAATAAATCCCCAAAGCAAAATTGAGATGTCTGAATAATTAATACTACATAGTAATAATAATTAATTAGTTCTTATCATAATTTCCATGTTCCATAAATATCACCAGCCCTTTAAAAATTTTCAACATTTGTATATGTTGCTTTTTTTATGCATTTAGTTTCTGTATTCGAACAAAACTGGACAATGGAAAAAGAAAAATACTGTCTTGCCTCTAAAAATATTTATGGTTGCTTTCAAAATATATATTGTATATGTATAGTATATTGTTTATCTAGCATATACCTTGAAATGTTACCCAGTTTCATCATGAAAATTTTTTAGTAAATAATCAAATTGTTGGACACTAGTTTTTCTGCTAAAATATATTCTCCAAATGAGAGATAGAAAAGGTTAATTTGTTAATTTTACAATGCAGTTAAGTATGGTTCATTTGTGGATGTTCTGTTTCATTTTGCATGATTTCAGAAAAATAAAAAATCGTTTGTTAAAATATATTATTTTAAATGTCATTATATTTGGTAAATTTAGAAAACATGTATGTGCTGTTGATAAAACTTCAATTCCTGATTCATTAATATTGTCTTAAAACAATTGATTTAGTTTTCAAAAACATTTTCAAGGTTTAATGAATTATCTTTCTTAGTATATTTAATATTTCAGTGTATTCTGTTTGTAAACCATGTAGTTATTTGCATCCAAGTATTAAGTATTTTACTGAAAAAAAAAATTGTAAACAATCTATAAATATGTGCTTATTAATAAAAACTTTGCCTACACTTGAAATATTGTAGTCATTTTTAATGTTGTAAATTATTGAAAATTAACTGTATAAAGCTTCTCTTATACCTGTAATATATTATATACATTCCCTTGAATATTAATTATTAGTAATATTGAGATGAATTAAAAATTAACATTTGTAAATTCATCTCAATATTTGTCATCTAACTGCATATATGTGTGCAATTAAATTAACAAAGAAAAAGGTACTTTAAAAAGTATAAGAACCTAGTCTTTAATTGCTAAAAAAGATAAAGCTTTTATTGATTATCTTATAAACAACATTTACTTTTAAAACTAAGCACATTATTTGGTATCTTAATGACTATTTTAAACATTAAAAATAACTTAAAAGGTAGGTAGGTATTCTATTACTTTTAAGAATAAATATTTTTGTGAGAAAAAGTACAAAGAAGTTTAAAGAACAAATAAGAATAAAACTTCATTTTATTATTGTTTTATGGGTTATATTTGCAATGTAAATACAGATAAGCCTGGTAAGTATTATAATTTTTTTTTAAATAAAACTGTTATTGAAGTCTGCTACTGTCTAAATTGTGTATTCAAATTGGGTATTTAAAGTATAGGTCACTACCTTACATACTGTATAGATTTTGGTGTGTGTAGGCTTACAGCTTTTTGCAGAGCTGTAAAAAAGTATTACTTTACCAATAGACTCAAATTATTTGAAGCACACTAGTCTCTTAACACTACATCCAATTGAGTTAAATTGAATTTTAACACTTTGTAGAGATAAAGTGTTGAAGAAGTCTGGTGATGTCATTCCAGATATTCTTTAACTAATGTTGAAAATTGTGGTATGTTCTGAAAAATTGTTGGTGATGATGTTGCAACTTTACTTGACATTGTGGAAAATATATTAAATA